>VXAV01001774.1:256246-270019 GCA_013399715.1 Alectura lathami
CCAACCATCCATCTCAGACTTTCCTGCCCTTCTTAGAGGAATTTTGCTTCCCTTTGGGACTGTGACTTTACATTTTTATTTTTATATAGTTGCTATCTCAGCCTGTCAAATACAAATGATTAATACATGATGATTATTGTCTTCATGTGATGTCCTCTATACCGATAGTTGTTTTATCCAACGTTTAAATGTATAAATGCTTGGAGCAAATATAGGCTTATATCCTGGATACAATACAACTGGAATAACTCAGCTCACATGTTGAGGCTGACGAGTAGGTTTTTCATCATCTCTCAGCCTTGGAGGACAGTTCAATACCTAGCCAGTTTTGAGACAGGAATGGGACTGAAAAAGAGGGTAAAGAGTGAAAGACATTTGCATGTCTTCATCTTTATGAACCCACTGTCCAAATAATGAGTAAAGATAGATGTCCAGGAGTTTCAGAAAAAAAAAACAAACAAACAAACAAACAAAAAAAAACTTTGTCTTCTCTAAAATTGCCAGTAATATGTATTTTTAACTTTCTTCAGAGCAAAAATATGTAATTATGCTTTACTATGGCATCAGCCTGTTGAGATTATTTGCCTCAAATAAGCAACAGGGCGAGACTTCCCCTGTTTTCAGTCATTAGCTGGTAGATCTCCACACAGTAGGTTTCATTGCCAGAAACAATCTAGACAGTGTCACCTCCTCTGATGCACGATCTGCTGTTCAGGAATTCTGTAGGACATAAGGCCCTTACACACCTGAGATATTTCTGAAGTTTGCAGCACCTTAGCCATAAAGCATTTCATATTGACACACAATGGAATAGAAGAGTGCATAGGTATATTTATTCCACTAAGCTGTGGGAAATTCAAAATCGGTTAATTATTTCCTACCTAGGTAAAAGTACCTAAAAGTGCCAATGCTGAAGTTATTCTTTGCTCATAAAATGCAGTTGCACTATCACCTGACTGCCAAACTATGGCTAATATTTTATCAAGAGGTGACATGATAGCAGTGGTTAGTGGAGTGATCTCTGTTCAGCCAGTCTGTAAAGCACTTCAACTGAAAGGCACTGTATAAACGTAAATCATTATTATATTGTTTAAGTAATCAAAGCCATGGAACCATTGTTTAAACAGTCTGGAGCTGTAGAGACATTTATTCATATTTTACTGCCTAAACTGCCTGCTACATAAAATATATATGGAAAAAATAAGCTTTCAGAAATATATAAAATTTGTTGATTTCTTTTTTCCAGTGGAGAATTTATAAGCCAGGGAGAAAGTAGTGCTACAGTAATTCTTAATTTGTGCAGATGTTTTTATCACTTTTAGTATGAAATACCACAAAATAAAACAGTCCTAAATCTCTCATAAATCTAGCAGCTGTGTCACAATTCAGATACACATTTTTAAATGGCTGTATCACTGCTTTAATCCAAAACATAGCTAGCAGGCTCAGTACAACCTAGGAAGTTCTACAGAACGCTTGCAGATTTATTCATATTTTGAAATCATGGTGAATTTATATATTACACCAATGCCCGATGGCCAAAACTTAGAAGTGGTCCCACATTACATAGGGCACACTAAACGTAAAAAAGACACAGTCTCCATCCCCAGATGCTCTACGTAAATTCAAGTGCTACAGTTATGTAATGCTCCATCTTAATGATTTATGACTATCCCTGTTTTTGCCACACAATGACTTCAAAGCAACAGTCTTCCTATTTATTTATGCGGGCTCCCGTTTCCACAATATTTTCTGAGGTTCTTATCCCTATGAGGCAAGATAGTGCTGTCACCCCAGTTACAGATGGGAAACTCAGGCCCAAAGAGTCCATTTTCTAAATGTTCCTTTTTTTTTGTTCAATCCCTTATTCAAAATAAATTAAGTATGCAGATGCCTGAGTTGTACTGAAAATAAGTCTGATGTTTTTCAATGTCTACAATGATTTTGAAAGGAGAATCTAAACTGAGAAAAATGTACTGTTAACCTTCCCAGAAGCAGGTAGGATTTCTGTGATAGAGCAGGTCTCCCAGCATTATGCCCAAGCCTAAGACATTGCTGTGTGGGTCTCTGGCCTTCCCCCATCCCTTTTCCTATTAGACATGGGTTACTCTTCCTGCATTCATGGTACTTGTCTCTTGTTGTTGTTATTTCCTTCAAATACTAAGTGATTTAAAGTTGCGTATTTTTTTAGACTCCTGGTCTTAGCTAAAAGTGATGGTCACAATACACATTCACTCAGTTGTGTCTGCTTAAGAGTGATTTATATTACAAAACAAATGATGAAAGAATGGGAAAACTGCTGCATTTAAACCCACATAACTCTCCAAGCATACCCACAGTCACTTAGCTCTGGCCTTTGCCAATTGTACTGTGCTTTTTCTGCAGGGAAGGTTAAAAAAATCTTTTCGTCAGTGATTAGTTCACAGTGTCAACAAGAAACTCTACCTGTTGTGCTGTACCACTCCACTGGCTACTGTGCAAACACCTTCCTACGCACTAGCAGGGGGTAGTTAGAAGATCGCTGAACCATCTGTTGTTTCCACCTCACATCCTGCTAGCAAGAGTCAGTCTTACTTTAAATTTTCTAATGGGAGGTACTGGTACAGGTGGGGAAAAGTTTCAAAAAAANTCCACAGAATCACAGAATGCCTGAGATGGAATGGACCTCTGGAGGTCACCTGGTCCAAACCCACTGCTCAAGCAGTGTTACCTCCAGGAGGGTGTCGGGGACCATGTCCGGACAGCTTTTAAATATCTTCAGAAATGGAGACTCCNAGGACCATGTTTAGACAGCTTTTGAATATCTCCAAGGAGGGAGACTCCATAACATCTCTGGGCAACCTGTGACAGTGCTCGATCACCTTCACAGTAAAAAAGTGTTTCCTGATGTTCACATGGAGCCTTCTTTTTCACTTTGTGCCTATTGCCTCTTGTTCTGTCACTGGACACCACTGAGATGACTCTGGCTCTCCCTTTTTTTCACCCCCTCTTCGGGTATTTATGATGAAATGACCCCTGAACCTCCTCTTATCTAGACTGAACAGTTCTAGATCTCTTAGCCTGTCCTTATATGCCAGGTGCTCCAGTCCCTCAGTCATGGCCTTTTGCCGGACTCACTCCAACATGTCCATTTGTCTTTCGCCCTGCAGAGCCCAGGACTGGACCTGACACTCCAAATGTTGTGTCACCACTGCTGAGTAGAGGAGAAGGATCACCTCCCTTGACCTTCTGGCAATACTCCTCCTCATGCAGTCCAGGATACCATTAGTCTTTTTTTAACAAGGACACATTGATGACTCATGGTCTGCTGGGTGTCCACTAGGACACCCAGGTCCTTTTCTGCAAATCTACTGTCTATCCAGGTGACCCCTAGCACATACTGATGCAATTTCTCCCCAGGGGAGGGAGGAGGGACTTCCCTTTGTTGAACTTCATGAGGTTCCTGTCAGTCAATTTCTCCATCCTGCTGGGGTCCCTCTGCATGGCATCATGATTCTCTGGCATTTCATTCACTTTTGTGTCATTAGCAGTCTTGCTGAGGGTACATTCTGCCCCATCATCCAGATCATTAACGAAGACGTTACATGGGATCAGACCCAGTATTGGTCCCCAGCACACACCACTAGACTCCAACTAGATTTCATGCCTCTGATGACGACCCTGGCCATTTGGCTGGTCTTCAGAATACCTCACTATTCATCCAGCTGGTACTTCATCAGATTCCATGTGAGCATCTTGTAAGAATGTGTCAAAACCCTCACTGGAGTCAAAGTAGACAATAATCACTGCTCTTACCTTGTCTACTAATCTAGTTATTCCATTGTGTAAGGTTATCAGATTAGCTGAGTTTGACTTTGTGAATCCGTACTGACTACTTTTAATCACCTTCTTAACCTTCAAGTTCCTGTAAATGATTCCTAAGATTAGTTGCTCTATCACTTTCCCAGAGATTGAGGTAAGGCTGGTGAGGCTGCAGTTCCCTGGGTCCTCCTTCTTTTTGAAGATAAGCAACGTTTGCTTTCTTCCACTTCCCAGGCACCTTTCCAACTGCCATCATCTCTCAAAGATCATTGAGAATGGCCTTACAGTGACATCAAGCCAGTTCTCTCAGCACTCATGGGTCCATCCCACCATGACAAACATATATCCAGTTTGCTTGACTGGAGCAGCATGAATCACAGATACATGTGCCAGCCAAGGAACCTTATTATATAGCATCTGACGGCCATGATTTGGCTTCGTACTAACTATTTCCATGTTCTCCATCCAGCCTGGATTTGAATGGAACAAAGATGAATAAGACTGTTATCATCAGTGTAAGGAGAGTAAAGAGGAAATAAAAGTTAGATTGAATAAACAACATAAATCAGAAAAGGAAAAAAAAATACAAAATAAGGAAAAAAAGCAAAATATATATTTTTTAAAAAAGCAAAAAGGCCAAACAAAGATTTTCCTTTCCTCCCATTCCCCTAAAGAGAGAAATCTTTGTTCAGTTCCAGGTGCAACTAATCATCTTGACAGAAGGATTACTAAAACCAGTGCAAGGACAAGTTAGAAAGAGACAAAGAGCTCTCTGGGATCACATGTAGATCAGTAAAGCAATGGGGTTCAACTGTGTGTGACATACAACTCCAGTAACCCTCTTGTAGGCTCCTCACCCATATAAGCACAGATCAAGGCACAAAAAGAGAAGCTCTGAGATTCCACTAATAGCTAAGTGCATGTTCCATGAAAGAAGGAGTATTCTCTTTTGCCAATGAACTGAAAAAGATAATATATAGCACCCTAGGTTATTTATTTTGTGACAAAATTAGGGGCAGCGGTTGTCATTGCAAGTTAGTATGGACCAAACTCCCTCCCAGTAGCACAAATGCTCCCAGTAGCACAAGCTACTGTTCCCTTTCCTCTGGTTTCTCCTTCTCACTGGGAAGCCATGTGAAACAGAGTGCTGATCACGACTTGTGTTCATTACATCAGTATAAGAAACATGCATTCTGTGTTCACTGAAACAGGAAAAAAATCCTGCTGCTAGATTCAGCAGTGGTCCTGAGACAGCAAATACAAGGGAAGGGCAGATGGGGGAAACAGGTAAATAGTGTTTCTTCTGCTGATTCTCAGCATGATGGCACTGGTGTATCAACAGCTAAGTTTAAGATTCTGATACCAGCTAAGCTCAGTGAAATCAGGAGGCACAACCAAAAACATTTGTCACTGTTTCCCCCGACTGCTGATTTTTCATGGGGCCACCGCATTCCACTGTTGTCCCCTTTGCACCACCTGTAGCTCTTGCAAATGTAAACCCACAGCTGGGATGGAAGCAGAGATGGGACTGATGTCCTGCATGATGATCAAGAAGCAGGTTAATACCAACGGGTGGAAGAACTGCTGCTTTCACTATGAGTACAGTCTCCGTGGAAAATGCTGAGCAGAGATAAAGCAAACTTTTGTCTTGCGCATAAAACATTTGTTACTGGCAAGGCATGATTCCTTCAAGCTGAGCACAGCCAGTGGGCTTTAGTCCTGGCACATCACTGTATTTGAATGTATATTAAGTGCCCATCATTTTAGTATCTAAGTAGTATCACATCCCATTTAGCACATACACAGAATTTTATAGAGCAGAGTTTCACATAAATCTTTTTCCCTTGTGTTTTTTTTTGTTCTGCACACTCATTGCAGTGACATGCATCTGACCAATTAAATTAAATAACTTTAGTTAATTAACTCTAAGGGACTGGGCAGTTCCCTGGCTGCAAGTCGTAAGAGCTGGTTTTGATACATTTAAGTGCCATTGATTAACTCCCAGATGCTGGACAATTCACTTCATCTTCCTATGCTTCATTTTCCCCCAGTGCAAAATGTAGGGAAATAAAACTTGTTTTCTTTGGTGAAGTGCTTTTGAGAGCTGTAAATGAAAAGAGCTACACATCATCTATGAATCTTCAAAAAGTCCCCATGGGAGATTTATGGAAATAGAACTGTCTTCATTGTTCTTCTGGAAAACTGAGCCACAACCAAGTAAAGCAACAAAGTGAAAAACTCACTAAGAAGAGGCAGTGAGGACAGAATGAGAATTTAGTTTCCTGACAGACCCTTGTTCCACTAGACCGGGTGGGCAAGTTAGCACCTTCCTCATTTCTGCCCATAGCACCTGATTCTCACCTCTTTAGCTGCTAGGCTGCATGACTTCACTTCTGCATTGCTTTATTTACCCTGACTACCCACTTCACAGCAAATAAACACATCCAGCCACTTCCAACACCTGACAACAACCTCCACAAGTTTCCTTTCTCAGTTGCAGGTATATTCCTGTTCACTGCACCAAACTGACTACACATTTTCATACGACTGCGAACTTCCTTCAGAGTTTTTTTTTCCAGACTTGTACTGGGCTCAGGATCTTAAATGGTGTTGAGTACTTGTCAAAAGTTTTGCCTCAAGAAAAACTGGCATAAGTACATTTTCTTTATTTCTGTTCCTAATACTCTACTATTACTCACTTTTATCTTTTTTATTATTATTATTATTCTATTTAACTTTACGTAGCTGCAATTCCCAAGGCTGACACACCAGTTCCACAGTATATTAGATAGAGCAAGGCAAATAATTTCCATCTGTTAATCGATTTGATTATTTCACTCTATTTTCATAATTGAGGAATGGAAGTGAACAGAACTGGTTTCCTCATATTTCTTTTCAGTGTTTGAATAAATATACTTTTAAAATATTCTTTTGCAGAGTTTGCTCTCAAATTAGAGTCAAAACCCAAATACCAGCACTCCTTTACCAGATCCAACTTTTCTTCACTGGCTTCAGAATGCTTGCAAAGCTATAGGAATTCATGTGTTTGGTTGTATTTCACCTTTTGTTTCTGACTTTTGCTGGTAGCTCAAATATATCCAAATACACGCTTTAGCTCAATACATATGATACTGCTGTCTCTGAAATAGAAGAGTGAGAAAGGTTGGTTTCTAGAGATTTGTCATTAGCATGAGCATACTATGTCAATCTTTCTTACAGAAGGAAAAAGCAGTAACACCATTTTTTGTTGTTCCGTTAAGCAGTTTCCTACCCATTTTAAATCCTGAAAAATTGTTACTTCTTTTTTTTTCATAGTTAGGTTCACTGCAAGAGGAATACTTGTTTTACCTCATTAAAAGTCAGAGAAGTTGGAGAACTGGAGGAGCTTAATGAACATTCATGTCTTGCTTTCAAAATTATCTCCATCTCTTCTTGTATTTAATATAGTATAAAACATTAAATGTTCCAAAGTTGTCAGCAATTACAGTTGTGTAAAATGGATGTTAGTGAAGTAAGAAACAAGCTATTTCAAATGGGTAAAAAATCTCTTGCTAACAACCCTGAATCTTGAATCGCTGAATAATTAGAGCCTGTGTTATGGGTAGACAGCACAAACTTCCTCCCACATTTCTTCCTCTCAGTAGTATGTTTCAATCCCACCTACAGGAGGTGGAAAGGGAAACTTCTGAATTCCAGCCTGTCAAGTTTTGCTTTCTTTGTTAAGACTTGTAAGGAGTGTACCAGCTGAGGTAATTTTTTTTTTTTTTTTTTTTTTTTTCTAAATTGGAAATATTACTGAAAACAGTTGTTTTTAGAGAATGAATACTACAGAGATTTGTAGTCTGTGGTTCAAAACAGACAGTAGAGTGATGAACAGACCAACAAATAAATTGACAGATTGACAAATACAACACAGATTTATCAGACACCACTAATGCTATCAGTGGAAATGGCAGTGCTGCCTGAGCTCAAATTTGAATTGGTGACCTAAAAGACTTCATATCCTGCTTTCCTCCCCTTGCCATCATCAGAGGACAAAATAGCAATTGCATTTACCTGTAGATCAGGACTTCATCATCCGAGCAATTATACTGCAGCTGATACATTTTTACCCGGGGGGCTGACTTGCTCACCGTCCACTTCACCAAAGCTGAGGTAGTGGTCACTTCTGACACCAGGACAGCCCTTTCTGGTGGGCTTTTTGTTTCACCTCGATTAGACTTGCTGGAGCTGGTGATGTCTGAGAGCCTGGATTTTGGCGGAGCTGCTCGGCCTGTGCCATTGCTGAGGTGAGGGAGCTGAACAATTGAGAGCTCAATCGTTGCAGTGGACTCTCCAGCAGCATTGGCTGCTATGCATGTGAAAGTACCATAATCCTTGGATGTGGTGATGAGAATATCTAAGGTGCCATTGTCATAGACAGATGTCCTCGAAGAGTTTCCAATGAGACGGTCATCGGGGGCCACCCAATGAATGATGGGTGTGGGATCCCCAATGGCTTTGCACTTCAGTGTGGCAGTTTGCCCTTCTAAAACCAGCAACTTGTGAGTATGTTGTGTGATAAGAGGAGGCTCACAAACAAACTCTTCCTCTCGTACATACCAGAAATACCTTCCCTTCAGACCTGGAGGAGAAGCACAAGTTTCCATATCGTCATCCCTGTCAAGTCTCCTTAACCACAGCAGCTCACAGTTGCAGTGCAGTGGGTTACCCCCAAAGCTGAGAGACAAAGGTGGAGAAAATGGGGTAACAACTAATGGAAGTACTTGAGATCTGGCAAAAATAGGGTCAGGGGGAAGCTTCTGAAGTCTGTTGGATGTTAGATCCAATCTGGCTAACTTCTGAAGATCTGCAAACGTCCCCTCTGTAATATAATCTATCAGGTTATGATCCAAACTGAGCTGGTGCAAGTTTATCATCCTCCTTATAGATTCCCAGGGAATGCTTCGCAGGTTATTGTAGGAAAGGTCTAAGTCTTCTAACGTCAGCAAAAAATCCTCAAAGGCTTCATCAGAGATGCTGCTTAGCTGGTTGTTGTTCAAAATCAAGTGCTGAAGGTTAATTAAGCCTCTCAAAATATCCTCTCCAATGTCAGGCAGCCTATTGCTGTCCAGATGCAAAGACCGAAGGCTCTCTAAATCAGTGAAAGAGTAGGGCTGTATATAACTGATGGTGTTTCTGGACAAGGTGAGGTCAACAAGCCCAGACATATTGGCAAAATCCTGTCGGCTGATATTAATAATAAAGTTGCCCCCAAGTCGAAGTTCAACAGTCCTTCGATCTATGTCTAGTGGTACAAACAGTAGACCCTTGGAGGGACACAAAGTCCCAAGTGACTCAGATAGGTTCTGACAGACACAGTATTTGGGACAAGCGTTGACCGTGACAGTCATTCCAAACACCAGGATGCTGCAGAGCAATTTTTCCATGGTAAATCACGCAATAGTACCTGCAAGAAATGAAAAGAGTTACAAGGAGCATCAGCAGTTGATAAAGCTACCTTTCATCTATGTTTTATCTGACTTCTTCCTCCAGAGACACTTCCCATTGCCTCCTCTCCAAAGTCACACTCACACTGGTCAGTACTCTGGGACTGGAATATTAAGTGTTACAGCAACATTTCCCCACACAATGTATTTGTTTCTTTAAAAAGTGTGTGTTTGGTTCCGAAACTGAATGAAATAGAAGTTCTTGGAACTCATGCCTTGTAACAGCTTATTGTAACTGCCTTTTCTCTAGTTACAGTTTTATAATTTTTATTGGATAGCTGGTAAAGGACAAATCCTGCCGTCAGATTGCATGGCTTACTTAAAACTCTGAAAGATTTCACTTGGAATAGTGCCTGCTTCTTTGAGGGTAGAAGCTGTCTTATAGTAATTACATATTGCTGCATAATAATGTGGAATTAATCTTAGGGTTGAAAGACCTGATTTTATGGATAAAAATAACTGCGTATTTACCCTTCAGAAATGTGGTTCTTAATGACCATGTAATTATCTGGCCATTCCCGGGGTGAGTCAGTTCACTTGCCCACCCTTAATAAAATTCATGATAGGCAGCTTAGGAAGCAGAAATCGCTTGCATAATCATCACCTGGATTCACCCTGTGCTCAGCCAACCTATGGTAAAGATGACATTGTCTCTTCTCTTCTAGAGAAGAGATGCAGGGAAAACATGTGCTACCTTGGGCTCCTGGCAAGCTTTCTGACACCTGCATGCTCTCACACTGCAGTCCTCCCTGTTGTAGTCACAGCAGAGCTCTCCTTGATGTCCACAGGAGTCTCTTGCATCCCACCCATTTCTCTTTGTGCCACTATTTTTTTTTCCTTTTTCCAGCTCTCACACGCTTTTCCAGCTTCAGCTGTAAAGTATCTTTGAAGAATAAACAAAAGGTATTTACAGGCTGACGGGGAGGGCCATCTGTGGCTGGGAGGGGCTACAGCCCTGTTTCAGGGGCAGTCACTGCACAAGAAGACATGAGACACCCTCATGCTTTATCACTTGCCCCTCCAGTACTGACCTTCCAAGATGCCTCCGCTGAGTTTCCCTGAAACATAGCACAGAAGGCTGCTCTCAGTGCGCCTGTGCAGCTGATCACCGTGCCCCCTCAGCTCACTGCTGTTTCTGCTGAATAACAACTATCAACCCACTACACTACCCGCTGCAGACGAGCTTGTGATGTGAACCTCATGCAGACATGTGAGGTTTCAATAAAGTCACGCTGCTCCCTGCATGTTGTAGGTGGTAGATAGTCACCTGTGCCTAAGCTGGTTCTGTTACTGCTGTACACGTGACAGGATAACATGAAATGTCTCATAATAGCTCCAATAATTAGTAATATGAAGCCACTGAAACTTTAGCAAACATATGACAAAAGAAACACATTTCACAACAAAGTCACGGTGCAATTATTTATACTTCATCCCTCAAGTGAAATGACAGTTATGTAGATGTTGTATAAAATTAAAAAATAAATTATGAAGGCCAATAATGAATCCACTACTAACACACACCAAACACAGAACAAAATCTATCACTTCAGTAAATGTTTTTTAACTCTTTAAGCCATTTTTGCTCCCCTTCCCTGTGAAAGAAACGATAATTTGAGCCCTGTGTTTGAGACTGTGCCCAAGAGCAGACAATTCGTGGGTAAGGTGGTTTGGTTTCCCCTGCCTAGAATAGAGTGAAATGACTCAGAAAGAAGGAGCTGTAGAAATGCAAGATGCTATAACTGCTGAACTATGTATGGTAATTCAGTTATGGCAAGGTTTTCTGCATGGTGAGATGCCGGTAGTTATATAACATTACAACTATTGTATAGGAGAGGAAAAGATTGAAGCATCTGTGTTTGCTGAACTCTGCAAACAAGATAAAAGCAAGATGTTTTTAGAAAGGATGGCTTGAGAAGACTAATCTTACCTTCTATAGTACATAAAAGGCTACTGAATAAAATGTTTGGAGATTAGCAACTAAGTTATTGATGCAAATCTGCAGCATACTTAGCAAAATGCTATAAATACCCTTTACATTATCAATTGGTAGTTTACTAACAGGCAATTGGCTTTTTGAATCTTAATTATAATTGTCTTCTGCAGCTTTAATTTAGTGTATTACACCACCAGCTGAAATTATAAACAAAAAAGCAGTTTAAAAGGGGGAGAAATAGATACAGTTAATTAGTAATAAGCCCTTTCAGAGCTTCTCCCTCATCTACATTCCTACCCTCTGAATATCTATTCATAAATGTGAATGCACACTTAGGAGAGCAATGTCTCCTTTAAGTGTCCCAATTCTCTAACCACATTTTTTCCGGATGCTGTTAAATATCATAGAGCTTTGGGGAAAGAGTTGACTCTAAGCATCAGAATGAAAAACATTTTGAAAATAAAAAAAAAAAAACACAAAAAACTGTGGGGAGGAACAGAATTTAATTACAGAAAATAAGGACTGCCACACCAGGAGGAGGCTGTGAGGCAGGAGATCTAAATGGTAAAGTAAACCCTGTTGGGAAAACTATCTGTGGATGGATCAGAAGCTCATCTGCCTGTGTGTGCTTGCATGTGTACATGAAAACAAAGCAGAGGGTGCAATATGTACTTTTACCAGCAGGAGAACAAATCCCTAACATCCATACAAAGATGGAAGTATCATGGCTACTATCATTCTGGTTGTTGAATGCATTTGAAAATATTAATGTAAATATTGTTTGTCTGCAGAGAAAATTTCTAGCCTTTGGGATCTGTTGCCAGCACCAGTACTTCAAGCTTTTGAGCCTGGCAAAATAGGTTTCTCTACTGTATTCTCGTGAAGTGACAAATTCATGACAAAGCAAATAGGATACAAACAGGCAATTGGAGAGAAGAGTGGCAGCAGGACTCCTTAAAGAGAGCATCTGGAGCTTTCATAGGACAGCTGTTTTTCGCCGCCAGAAAGACAAAACACCTAGGCTACCGATAGGGAAAGAATACAGGAGTCTGCACAACTATATTAGAATCCTCTAAAATCTAGTCTCTCCCACAAAGTCAAAGTAATTGGTAGCGACCAAGGAGATGGATGTATAATAAAAAATGTTATGATTTCAGTTCTGGTAACTTTCATGTAAGTCAGAAAATAAATTGTTAAGTTTAGGGTCTGTTTTCACTGAGAGGTTTGCTCACCTTGGTCCCAAATCTCTTGTGACCTGCAATACCAAGCATTTTACAGGCTGTTAGTGGTAGCCCTGTGATAAGCTCACCATTCTGACTTACATTTAAAAGGTATCTATGAACCAGCTAAAGTAGGCTTCTCACAGCAAGCCAGTAAATCTGGCAGGGTTTCTGTCTCAGCCCAAGATGAAAAATAGTCTCTTTAGACCTCTTATAACATGGATTGGTATGAATTAATATGTGCAAGAGTCATAAACCGTGGTGTTTTGTATTCAAATTTTCCTCATAAAGATACAACTTCTGAGATTTGGCATCTCATTTCAGGAACGTCTCTGAGGCATTTTTTCATTCTATATTCATTGAGCTTTGCATATAAATTCCAATAACCTTTGCATAGCACAGAACCAAGTACAAGGTAGCTATCAGACAAGTAAGGCATCACTGCAGCACACAGGCTAGGGGAAGTAAATAAATGGAGAGGTGCACAGTTAGCGGCTCTCTTTGTGCTATCTCCTAGTGCACAGGGACCCAGCTTCCTGAGAATGTATGGATGAATTGTTACACTTTTATTCAGGTTTGTAGGTGCTGTTGGAATAATTGGATTTTTACATTTTCCCTAGGATCTACCCTTTCCTCTTAACATCCTCATATCTTATCTCTTTTCACTGAACGTCTGTCACTAGAAAATCTACTCAACAGCTGCAAAGTCTGAAGGACTGCAGGAATGGGTGACGTTTCATGGGTATTCTCCGATGCAATTTAATCTACAGTGTATAAAAGGGGATGGAACCATGTTAGGACAAAAATGGCTCCTTAATCCTTTATATTATCAAAAACTGTGTGGGAAAGGTGGGTCTCAGTACGCCCTGACCCATACAGGTAGTTTATGTCTGACTCATCTAGTGACGACTATGGAATGTAAATGTCTCTGCATCTGAATCTGTCCTCAGGACTGCACAGATTTGAACAGGGTTTTGTTCAGCCACCGCTAGTTTTGTGAGCTGTTCAGGTGTTGAAAGTCAGCCATACTCAAAATCAGGATACTAACACTACGTTTGTTGCTTCTCTTTTGCGTTCACACAGGCTTCAGCATTGCTTTGGGGTAAAGCTGCATATCAGCAGCTGTACATATGAACAGCGCATTTAGATTTTAGCTATGCCTTTTTGGGAGCTGACTTTATTGAAAATAATTAGTAGCATTAACATATGAAGTGTTTGCTTTCTCCAACCACCCTATGTTTTATAAATCATAGAAAGGAAACATTTACAAAAAAAACACAATATTTCAGCTATTTGACCAATATTGCCAGCACAGCAACTTAAAAAA
>VXAV01001774.1:270624-292302 GCA_013399715.1 Alectura lathami
TTATCAAAAGCTAAAATAATTGATGCAGCTGGTCAGGTGCAGGGATAGGCCAGATGTGATTCAGTTACAGCCTAAGCATCCCTGCAGTACAAGGGTATGGGCTTAGTGGAACACACTTTATACCCTAGAAACCTCTATTCACTGCAGGATTTTGGTGGAGGAAGCTCAGACCTCACAGCAGCTGTTCTGCTCAGGTACAGGACTGTAACACTGATAGTATCTGGAACAGGTGCCTCTCAGCTTTAATGCAGATAAAAGTTTTCACCCTTTCATGTCTCCCAGTTTATCGAGGCACAGCATTTCTCCCATTGAAAGCAGTACTTCACATAAACCTGAGAAGAACAAATCTATTTGCTCTTGTTCCATCACAGTTAACCCCTGCAATTAAGTCACCTCTTCACGTTTCTTGTTACTTAGGCCAAAAAAGAACTGTGGGCATGTCTATGAAGGTTTACAATATGTAATACTTGAAAGACAGTAGTAACTCCAACTGCTCTCAAATACATGTTAGAGTCAGTTAAAAGTATCAACACCTTGTTTCCATTTGTACTACTCAGCTGAACTCTTGAAATACATGCTACAAATATCCTTCCTAGAGTCACTTTCCTGTAGCATATAGGCATCACCTGGAAAGGGCATTTGGAAAGGTGTATGTGCTCCTATATGCGCATACATGAGGATTTGGGTTTTCTTTTGAAGTTGTTTAGATCAAGGAAAAATATATTTGTAGCTGATCTGCCAAAGGTCTGGACCTGTGGTTGCTGGACAATCTGTTCATTTAATAACCTTAGTGATCCCCAGAGAACTTACACCTCCAGTTCCTAGGAAATTCAGCAGGAAGCTTGAAAGAAAACCAGGTACAACTCTGTTGGATCCTTCCTCACTTTTACTAGCACTTTGCTGAAATGAAGGCATCTTTATAAGTCATTTGGTTTTGAGAAATATACAAAATTAGTCAAGCTTTTGAGATTCATTTCCTGAGACAATAAAACTTAGTGAACACATTCTGTGTACTTCTGAGCATCTGCCTGTCTGGCACTTTCCTACAGTACATTTGGGACATTTTCATCACTTCAGATAAAATTTGCAGTGCAGAGGCTTCGGAAATATTTACTACCCATACATTTCAAGAATACAGACTAAGTTTGAAGAAGGCAGAGGAGACTTTACTAGATTTACTAGAGTTTTGCAAAGGAAATAGAACATCATGAATCACATGGAAGGGAAATGTTATTAACATTCTGGTTGCAGAAAAGGCTTTAACCAAAGTTCAGACTTCTTACACAAGAGACATTCCTTTGCTGTTGAGCTGGTTTGAGTTCTACTGGTTCTCTGGGGTTTGTTAAGCAACGAGCTTATTCTGTGGTCCTCATTTACTCTTGAGATGAAGAGTAGTTCATTCAGGCACACACATGCTGGGGAAGTCAGACTTTCCACTAGTCCCACAGAAAAGTATGTTCCAGACAGCTCAGTGAGGTAAATGCTCATGAGAATCCAGCCTTGAAAAACCATTCAGGGAACCTGGATGCCCTGCTCCAATTCACTTCAATGGGCCTTGAATCCTGAGATTTTTTTTTTTTCTTTTTTTTAATGATCTAGCACTAAATAGTAACTTCATTCAGTAAGAATAACTATGCTGCTGTTATGGTGGGGACTACTGTTTCTGCAGTCACATTGTGCAAATTTGAGTATTATTTAGTGATTTAGTTAAAAAAAATAAGGGAGTTTCTACACAAAGGCTACAGTCAGCACCACTTCATTATATCTAATTTCTAGACCTTGCCCGATCTAGCATCACACCACTCGAAATTTGGGCTCAAAAGCTTTCATTCTGAGAGCACACAGAGAAGAGAGTAAAAGAACTACAGGCTTAAAATTGCACTCAGCAATTAGCCTAAATCTCTTGTGCCGCAGAGGATGGATATTTTTACTCTGGAAAGATGTTTACCTTCAATGCTAAGGTCAGTTCCATTTGTATCTGTCCTGAAGTTTGTGGTTCAATTTTTAACCTCTGAATGCTGATTGCAGTAACTGAATTCACTCAGCCCTACATTGTAAATCCAATAGGCACGCTTGATTTACTCAGTCATTACAAATTACGCTACTTTAGGCAAATACCTACACAAAACCCATGATTTCAAAATGAAAACGTCACATTTCAGAAAGAGTGGAAAAAAAAAATATTCTGAATGATTAATTTCTTACTTTTCTTAAAGTAGTCTCATGAAACAATAACAATCACACAAATAGGTTTGGTCAACATGGACCAATTCCTACTATTGGGTAAAACTTCTAGTCAAACAGTAAAGTTACCCAGCTGAGGCAAAACGCATTATAAGGACCATTATAACCTTAAAAGTCATAGCTGGACTTTGTTGACAAGTGTGTTTTTATCTGTGAAATTATCCTACCTTCAGTGACTAGAAATCACAGGCTTTCACTGCCTGGCTTGTTGAGACAAAAAAACTGCTTAGCTACCTGAGTGTTTTTTTCAGTACGTACAGAATTTATATATGCAGACAGTTGTTTGTGAGCATACAGAAACAAACTGAAAAGAAAGAAAAAATTTAGAAAATGCAAGCACAGACGTTTAGTAAATAGAGAGACTCAGGTAGCACCACCTGATATATGTTTGTGCATCTGTTTTTGCATCAGTTACATGCACTGTCCCTTTTCTTCAAGGGCAAGACATTGTCCCTGAATTGCCTAAGCCAACTGATGAGAAGTTGTGGGTGAGGAGTAAGAGAAGCCTGAAGCAGTGGAGCAGTTACCAGGTGGCTCCTGGCCAGAGGACAAAATAAATTTCCCCAGGCATGGGGGGTGTATTGAACCAACAACAGATCAAACTGGTTTCCTACAGATTTCCAGTGCATCCACATCTGCGGAGGATGGTGACTTCCCAATGGCAGGGGCACAGGATGTGCAGAGCACCATTTTCAAACGCGCTAACAAGAATTTTTGTTTTATTCTTATCTCAGACCATTTGCAGGTCTATTCATTTTCTTCTGTTCATTTAATGTACCCCAGCATTTATCTTTACCTCCTATTTTTAATGCTGTGTGCCAGTCTCCATCAGATTCCATCTACAAACTCATGACTCAGCGAAGCTGAGACCCTTTTCTATTTTTAACCATCAAGTTCATTTATTTATTTGGTTCTTTAGAGTAACTCCGCATTCTGCTTCATCAGCACAGTAGAGAAGTTATCAGTTATTCTGTCTCTTACTCATTTTGAACGCATAGGGAAGCTGCAAATATACTAAGGAGCAACCCTCTCAGAGATATTGCCTATGGTGTGAGATATGTACAATTCAAGGTCTGCTCTCATCATTTGTGTCCAAATTCCCCATTTGCTCTGAGTCCAAACAGCAACTCCATAGGTGGGTCTTTATCCCTGGCTTACTCTAACTCTTGTAAAAACCTTTATATAACCTTATTTCCTTCCTCATCAAAGGAAAAGGAGGATAATTAAAATTGGTATCCTCTCTTTAATTTGAGCTTGTTGTCTGTCTTTCTTTCTTTCTTCTTTTTTTTTTTTTTTCCTTTTTGACCCTCCATTTAGCCCTGGAGACAAGCTCTGTCCAATATCTCCTAGTCAGTACTCTGTATCTGCAATATAAGTTGAATTTCTCTGTTCATGTATAACCTATACATAAAGAGTCACTCTTAGGAAAAAAACAAGGCATACATACTATTTTTCTGTTGTTTCCCATAAATTTAATTGAGCACAGAAAGTTATTTGGATTTACAGATGCTATGAAACATGGGCAAGACGAATTGAAGCATGTCAGGAAAGTCCACACTTACAAGATACTGCATTGATATTTTTGTTGAATGCCCCAGGTTAGGATTCCTAAATGTGTTAACACGAACATTCAGTAGTGGAAGCCCCCTGCTTCAGGGAGTACATCCCACTGTTTTGCAGCTGTGGGTGACTTATGGTTTGGTAACAAAAACCAGCAGAGGTCTCCGCAGGAAACAAGACCCCTGCTGTCCCATTGCAGGACTCAACATACAGCCTGCACAGCCTCGAGCTCTTTCTTGAGCCTGGCAAACTCTTTACTGTATTTTTTTGCTTTTCACATAGTTTGGATGGAAATAGATTTGTCAGTGAAACCTTCTCTTTCTAGTCTAATCACAGTTTCTTATGCAGAAGGAAAATTCATTGTTCATAGAGAACATTCGAGGTTCATTCAGAGGTCTTTACACTCTCATTATTTCTAGCATGTGAAGGGTGGGTTCCTAAACTTGTAGGCTTTAGAGTTGTTGTGTCTGCTTATTCAATTATATTTCCAAACTGCTGTGTCACTGGGCAGGAAAGAGAAAGGAGGTCTGGACTTTTGACAGCAATATCTGTTCTTTCATATCATGATCTCATTGCACTTTAAAGAAGAGACCTTTCCTAGCTCATTTTTACAGATATGTAAATCTGTACATAATCTGGCTCAAATATCACTGCCAAGACTACTCTTGAAGTCCTTCCTAGAAAACCCAGCTCTCTTGACTTTCAGACTTTCTCCTTGCATTGTGATTTTTCCATGCATAAGACATGTCACTGTATGCTTTGTTAACACAAATCTGGTGCCACAAATAGTTTTGGCACAATTGTATCTGAAAGAGAGGTGGTGGGGCCTGCAAGTCTTGGAAATAAATCTGGCCTCAGTACTAACTCCTGGATGATTTACCCAAAGCTACCTATAAAGTGGTAGGATTCACTGAAATTTTCTTTCTTCCCTGGAAGACAAAGATAAATATACCAACTGACTTCTACAATCAGTTGTTTGCAATATACTTGGAGTCAGTGTGTTTGTAGATGCTGTTAATGTGAAAGTTATGGCACAGAAAGGGAGACTGCAGATAAGGGACAGCTTTTGCAGCCCTTTCACTGGCTGGTCACTGGTTCATCATCACCTAAGGCTGGCAGTGAACAGGAGCCAGAGGCCATGGATACCTGTGCAAGGTTGCCAGTCGTCAGCACTCCCTCTGCTGCTCCAGGTACCAGCAGCACAGAAGCCCCCAGAAGAAATGCTGCCTGCTTTCCTGATATTTTTCTACTTTGGTGGCCTAAGCATAGTGAACTTTTACCACTAATATGTAAATAAACACTAGAACACATTTCTAACTCTCCTGGTTGTGGAGAACTCTTGACCAGTGCAAATGAACACAATGGGAAACTGCACCATGAAAGCAAAGAGGCTTACAGAATGCCTAGTCTATTACTTTATAAATAACAGCAACACAAGCATATCATGATATTTCAGTCATATTCTCATATTGATGAGGTCTTGGTGAAGGATTTGAATGTTAAACCATGGAAGTTATTACTATTTTCCTGTCAAATATTGACTGGTCTGCAGAGACCTTGTCCCAGGAAAGGTGGGAAGACTTCCAGGTGAGGATAAAGGAAGGTGAATGGAAAGCAAGTTAAGGATAGCTGCTTTTCTGCTACTCTTGCTGTGTTTATTTATGAGTAAACAAAAGCTTTCAATCCCCCAGGCTCACCGTATAGCACCTTTCACTGGCGCTAAGGCAGCAAAAAAAAACAAGTCTCTTAAAATTAAAATGAAGGGAAAACATGCAATAAAATAAAACTTACAAGCCCCAAATATTTCAAATATGTATTCTGCTTCACTTTGCAGTTTCTGCTCACCAACTACTCACAGAATGACAGTCTTATCAGATGAGAGCATCCAGATGCTACACGCTGCATTTAAATTTATATTGCAAACAACAGACTCCATTACCCGAGGATTTTCTCATTGCATTCCTAATATTGTCTTCCTGCAAGCTTTATTGTCCTCATTTCCTTATATGCTCTTTGCTTTCTAGTGTGCACCAACACATCTTGGTATTTATTTCACTAAACATTTCATTTTTTTTTTGCTTAATCTGCCTTTGACTAAATATCTTTCTTCATCCCTCTAAACACTCTATGCTTCTCAAACACCATCTTTAAAGCTGCTGTCTCATATGCTCTTGGCTGCTCCCTTCTCCCTTTCTGCTGCTCCCTCTCTTCCTTCATCCCCTAATCATTTGATCGCTGCAGTTCTTTGATGTGTGAGTCTTCCAGTTCAGGCCCAATTTAATTACGTTTTTTAGAAGACTGACCTCTCTGGTCCCAATTTGTTCAAGACATTTCCTTCATTGATCCAGGGCCAGATCCCTGTAATGCCTGTTCTAAACTAGATTCTTGATATTAGAAGCAGCCATGTACTAGCTCTGAAGGTGATTTTGCATATATCAGCAGTTAATTGCACTGATTTATTTGTGGTGGTTACAATACACACTTTCTTGCCCTTAGGTCTAGATGCATTAACAGAAAATCAAGGGGAAACAATTAGAAGTATTCTCATACTGCAACAGAAGCACTCCCTTCACCATTCATAAGCATCCTCAAAGAATAGATTGCATTTCTCAGCAAATTGCAAGACATCCCAAAGGTCTGTATATTTAATTTATATTAGACTGTTACGAAAACAAAGTCCAACACTACGGGAATTTTCCTTCTTAAAATCTGTTCCTACCATCTACCTCTGGAAATAACCAGAAAGATGTTTCAATATTTGAGGTGGAAAGAAAAATGTGTGGTTTCAAGAAAGATCAAGAGCTCTGTATTGCAAAGCAAAACATGCCGTGTTGATGGCACCCAGAGTGGACAGCAGATAGCCCTGCTTATAAATTTCTGGTCTGATATACATGAAAAGGTCTCCTATATAAGCAAACAAGCAGCTGCATTCTTCAGTAGAAAACAGCAGTATACCAGCCAAGAAAAGGGAAAAATATGCCCATAGTCATTGCTGTTATTCATTGCTTCCACAAGGTCTGCCGTTAGTGAAGATACAGAAGGATGCAGAGATCAGTGACAACACCATCGAAACAGCACTGTGCCACTGAGCTGCGCATGTTCAGTAAGCACGAGGTGTGGCAAAGGTCTCTTTGACTTAGTTTGAGCTAATTAAATACAGCTCTGTGCTTGACAGGATCTGCAGATGGCTCAATCCACTTTGCCCAGTTCTACTCAAGGGTGATGTCATATCTAAGACCAGCAAGAACGCATTATCCTTGCCCGCTGCCAAAAGCTAACAGCTGAATAAGATCAGAACAACTGTTATGCCTGAGCCTGACTGAAAAGTGTCGAGGAAACTCAGCCCTCTAGGTAAAATCAGAGTTTCTTCATGACTACAGAGTCCTTCCCCCAAAGTGTCAGACTAAAACTGGCATAGCGTATATGCTACCATAAGAGAAGAGGTGCTGGTCTCCTGAACTTTAAAGAGAGATGCAGATATTCAGAGAGATCTTGACAGTGGCTCCTTCTTCACTAAAATCATTGTCAGACTTTTTCTTTTATGTCAGTGGAAGACGTTTTTCTTGTGTTTAGTTTTTAAATACAGGAGAAAATAACTCTTACCTCCCTTATATTATCTGTTTACTCATGACCACATAGTCTGAGAAATCACATAGGTCATACAAAAGATGAAGAAAATCAAAGAATCATAATTCATAAATTATAAATAATAACTCCCACAGTTCCCACTGATGTTTAAATGACCCAAGAAGCAGACCTCTTACCTCAAGCAACTCCATAGCCTAACACTTTTCAATCTCTGATGTATTTTATAACACTCCAGCCCAACCCAGTCTCCTGATGAGACTTATCTCCTTGACACACATCCAACCGTTTTCACTTGCAGTGTTGTCAATGTCTACAAACACACATGTATCCCTATAATGGCTACTTGAAAATGGGAGGAGGAGGGAAGCACACATCCTGCAGAAAACAGCCGCTTTTTCTCCTGCCTAATTTTTCCCCACTAAGACTGCAAGAGGATCATGAAGGATGTTACTCATCTGTCCCCTCCTTTTTCCGGATTAAGTCCTGAAGTCCCCATTGTTAAATCTGTGGGAGGTCTGCATGAGTAAAATGTGAGTAAAGATTTCAAGGCATGGGGCTCTGAATCACAGGTTTATTGAAAAAGACACAAAATGGCAGAAAACCTCTGACCAACATACACTACCATGCAAATTGGGAGCTAAGGTGCATAAACATCTAAATTCTCTGAATACAGAGGGACAGTGGTGCTTGCTGACAGTGATAATAGAGATGATGAATATATCATCTGTGACAGGTCCTCTGCAGGGCATCTCTACCAGCACATTAGTGGGTATTTTTCATTTATTTGCTCAAAGAATCACCATAAACCTCTGAACTTGCTGAGTATGGAGTACTAAATGATCACAACAGTAAAACCACCCCTGAAGATAATTCTTGATTTCATTCAGATAATCTTTACTTTCTCTTTTTTCAATAATTTGTTTTTTTTTTCTTGGGTCTCTGACATGCACTGGAGTATGTGGATGCTCACTTTTCTATTCATCAGTAGTAAGAGTGCACTGTGGGTGTGCTAGATGCCAAGGAGTCTCTTGTTTCCTTTGGTAACAGCAAACAATCACTAAACTGGAGCAAATAAAAAGGAAACAAAATGCAGACAACTGAGCTAAGAGTTAGGCCTGTAATTTAGTTTGTAATCTTTGTGTAGTTGCTACTCCCCTCTTTATTTTTTCCAACAACTAAAGAGGCAAATTGTGCTGCCCAATATGCTGCATGTGAGGGGGATGGTGGTGGAGGAAGAGCAGAATAGAAAATGTTAAATACATATGAGAACAGGTTGAGAGAGCTGGAACTGTTCATCCTGGAGAAGAAAAGGCTCAAGGGGATCTTATTCATGTGTATAAATACCTGACCAGGAGAAATAAAGAAGATGGAGCCAGATTCTGCTCAGTGACATCCAGTGACACTACAAAAGGAAATGGGCACAAATAGAAATACAGCAAATTTCATGTAAACACATGAAAAAGTTTTTTACCTTAAGGGCAGTCAAACACCTGTACAGATTGCCCAGGGAGACGGAGGAGTCTCCATTCTTGGAGATGTCCAAAACATGACAGAACACAGTTATGGTCACCTTACTGTAGCTGACCCTGCTTTGAGCAGGCAGATGGAAGTAAATGATTTCCAGAGCTGCCTTCCAACCTTCAATATTCTTTGATTCTGAAATGTACTGGTTGTATTTTTTTACACTACATATTTAAAGGGCAGTCCTGATCTCACTGCCTAGCTAGAACAGCTTCTGCCCTTGTGCTGTCTGCAACATTACCTCTTCAACACATCACTTTGAACATAATGAAGATAAGTAACTAGACTAGTGGATTTTATAATAATGAACTTTATTCATAAGGAAATTTATTTCTAGTGAAGAATATACTATCAAACTGGCCTTTATTACAGCAAGTACCTCTCTCCAGAACATAAACTAACAATTTCCCCCATCCATCACACTTTGTAGCCCTGGCTCAGGAACCAGGCAGAGCCAAGAAGAATCATCTTTCATGGATCGATATTCCAGACACACAGGGGAGGTCAGATTGCACTGGTTGATAAATTGTGGTAAAACTATTGCTAGAAATCAATCCTTTGTTAAAATGACTGACAAAAATTGCCACCAAATGATTGTCAGGGCAGCAAGGGTCCTAAAGTCCCTCTTTTGAGCTTATTGTCCACTTTGGAAATCAATTTAAATTCCAGAATTTTAATTTCCTATATTCTTGCAAATTAGAACAACTGTGGCAGTAAATGAAGTCATCATCTCACTTTTTCCTAAGACTGTCATGGTGGTAGGGGCAGAGTGGGGTGAGGAATGGAGATTTGTGCTCGCCATTGTGAGCAGGGAACATGAGAATAATGATAAAACAAGCTTTGCTATGGTAAGAAGACAAATGAAGGGTAGGCAGTTTGGTCACTCTGGCTTTTCCCAGATTACCCCATCTTTCCTGCCTCAATAGTTCAGTGCATTTGGCTCATTGCAGCAGTGCCCTTTGCCTGAACATGGAAATTTTCTCTGGCAAAAGGTGAAGAATAGAGACCTCAAATAACATGCATTAATGCCTTTCCAGAAGGAGAAAAAAAATAAGAGACAAAAGCCTCTGAACAAAAAATGCCTGGAGATGCAATCTAAAGAATTCCAAAATCTAGGGAAAGATTCAATCTCTAGAGATCTAAATGTATGTCTGGCATAACGTAAAGAGCCACAGAATGCAGGGATGACACAAACATGTTCAGAAAACAGAGTGAACATAATCAGATGTATGGAAATATCTGCCTGAAGTATCACTTGACTAAAGGTCAGATAGTGCACTGAAATTGGATAGATAAGATCCACAGGGAAACCTGAAGACATAAGGAAACACCCTACATCAGTAATGGAGCTTTCAGGAGTACCTGTGAACAGTGTCACTGCTCTGCAGTTCATGAGACCCTGAGAACAAAACAGGATTTGTGACAGGACCTGTGTACTGAGCACATCATTGCTGAAGTGACATACAAGTCCATTTACAGCATGTCTCTTCTCACATATAGAAAGTGTGCGTCTGTGCCAAAGCCATCTTACAGCCCAAATAATTCCTCTGTAAAACTGTTCACAACCTGACAACCACAGCTATTTTGTTGAAGCATGAAAGAAATCCAGCCTCTCTTAATAAGGTATCTATTGCTTAGGAGCCCTCAGTTTCTAAGAATTTACTGTCCTTAAAATCCAGTAAAAGTGTTGTTACTTCTTTATCAATGAGTCAGAAATCATCTGGAAAAACTGCTTCCCACAATCACACAAGATAAGAAACATCTCAAGCTTCTGATACACTTGCAGACAGCTGCGAATCTTGATGCACGCAAACAATCAAAGGACAAGATGGGAGAAAATACAAAAGGTCTTGTTTAATTTCAGGCGACTAATTCACTACTTTCCAGCATTTTAGACCACTCCATTCTTGCTGGTTCCTTGCTAGAAGTTTTCATTGCTCTAAAAGATTGTTGGCATGGGGAAAATATGTTTTAATGACAGGACTGATCTTACCAAGCTGTCCCTCAGTTTCTTTGAATAAAAACAAGGTGAATGAGAGTTTGATAGAGCAAATATGGAAGAAAAACATGGAGGACTGAGAACTGACTCCTTGACTCAAGATATACCTCAGTTGTAGGTGTGCTGTAACTGGGGGCAAGTAAAGACTTCAGAATTTACCTCTTTGTCTATCATTCCACACTGGAAATCATCACTAAGAAAAGTGTATGCTGGTTCTACTGGTTTCACAAATTTGGTTATTGGAACTAGACTCAGGTGAGATTGCCCACCTGAACCTCCCAATCATACATCAAATTTGAAGCAAATTTTCTTTCCAATACTGCTAAAAGCAAGGTGAAAGCTAACTGTGATGATTTAAGAGGTCTCTGAACAACCTGATCTAGCTGCAGATATCCCTGCTTATTGCAGGGGAGTTGGATTAGTTGACCTTTAAAGGTCCCTTCCAAATCAAACAATTCTAAGAGGGTGTTTTTATGTTGACAGAAATTAATGGAACACAGAAGAATTATTTAGCACTTGTTACATTTTCTGTAGGTTGATTTTTTATTATTATTTTTTACTCACTATTAATAGAAATTGTTAAAAATTATACTACTTCAGGAATGGATTCAATTCAGAAACTTCCTGACACCTGACACTAGGAATCCTGGAGTGATGAGGTGTGCATTCGGCCTTTCATAGCTATGCTTCTGTGAGTTTCCCTGGGTCTGTAAACTTAGAGGCAGAAGATCAGGCTGCATGCCTGCAGCTTAACCTCGCCATCACATCTCACCATGGCTGCCAAAAACTGCAGTCAGAGCACATTGCAACTAGGAGTCAACACATTTCTGGTATACAGTCTGTAAATGTTTAAATGTCTTTAAAGGGTATAATTTTACTAATGTATCCAGGTGTGTTTTAACAAAACTTATCCTCGCCCTCTCCAGGACAGACAGAATAGTAGAAATAATAATGATAATAACAAAAAAAAATAAAAATGAAATATATACAGTGGTGAATGAGTGTGTACAAATAGTTGAAATGTCTGACTTAGAGATGAAAAAGAATTGTTTAACACATTGCAGAGGTATATAAATCATCAAAATTCTGTATAATTCTGCTCTATAAAACAGCAGAAGATGAAAAGGAAAAATGAGCCTGTCATGCACAGGGACTTATTTCCACCGCTCTGCCACAGAGTACTAGTATTTACCCTTTGGAAAGTCTCTTAATATTCTTCTGTGTGAGTTCTCTGTACATACAATGAAAACAAAGACTTTCACCTCATTTATTTCTATCCTGTCAATATATTTGAAAGCAGTTTGGGCTGAAAGTGTTTCTTTCTGTGCATCCATGTAGTTATGTGCAAATTCTAAACCCAGTTGATCTAGGGGCCTTTTGGCAGTGCCATTATTAAATAATTATACTAACACAAAAAGTGCCTTATAAATGCTAAATGTCATGTTATATTTACTATTTATATTATGAACTATAATGTACTATAAGGGCAATCTAATTTGAATACCAGCAGCTTCATTAAAGGCAAAGGCTACAATAACAACAAACAAACAAACTCAAAAATTGTAATAATTTAGGAACTGCAGAGAAGTTTTTTTGCTTTTTAAAAGCAACCAAAGCTCCTACAGGCTCTAAGTGTCACTGAGAACCCTTGGGAATCTCACTTTTGGGGAACCAAGTCAATTATAAAATTTGCATTTAGTTATGTAAGACAGTTAAGCTCTTCTGAAATTTTGACATAGTCCTCCAGAAAAGCAATGTAAATCATATTGTTATAAAACATCTTTAAATGGTCTGGACAAAGCACACTCACACTTTGTCACAAGGAAAATCTTAGAATAATAAACAGTGACCCTATGCTAACTGAAGGACAAACCACTATGAACAAACAAGTCTTCTTTTTATCTCTCCTCTTCAGTAACTCTTCTATAGAGCATTTTTTTTTTTTTTCTAATGGCAAATCTAATAGAAGAAGCCTTTATTCAGTACAGTCAAATGCTCACTCTGTTAATTCTCTGGAGAATAAACCTCCCTTATTAATATACCCTACACTCTCACACACATATCAAATAATGTGTCAAAGGATAAGAAAGGAAAGCAAAGAACTTGGGTGACATTTGTTGGCATTTCCAACACAGAGGAAACAAACAAGTTAGGCTGTTGCTGAATGTTAAAAAGGCTTTAGAGAGTGAGTTTCCCCTCATCAATACCGCCCTGGGGGTATTTTTAACACAGCCTGATACTGTGTTCCCTAGCAGGAGGTATTCCTGCAACACTAGGGGACAGGGATGGCACCTTGCAGATCTTTGGAGTCCTCAGTGAAAAGGTCATTCGAACTTTTATTTTAATTTACATTTTTAAATGATCAAGGTCATTTTTTAAATAGAATAATCAAGATGCTCATCCAGCATTTTAACCAAATCGGCTCCAAACAGAAATTCAAATCCACATACAAACAATTTCTTTCTTTCTTTCTTTCTTTCTTTCTTTCTTTCTTTCTTTCTTTCTTTCTTTCTTTCCTTCTTTCTTTCTTTCTTTCTTTCTTTCTTTCTTTCTTTCTTTCTTTTCTTTCTTTCTTTCTTTTCTTTCTTTCTTTTCTTTCTTACTTTCTTTCTATTATTTCTTTTATTTCTTTTATTTCTTTCTTTCTAACCTAAATGTATTGGTTTGCTGTTTTTTTAATCTGAAAAATATGACAATATTCACTCTCTCTCTCTTCCCCCCCCTCCCCCACACCGTTGCTTCTGTGGCCTCTTAGACAGGGAGAAGGGAGGGAGAAGCAGCAGACAAGCAGAGAACAGCTTCTGTAGCTATGCCTCTGGTCAGGACAGCTGCAGGCAGAAGCCTGGAAGCCTCCCAGAGACACAAAACCCAGCAAAGCAAAGCTCCATGAGCGTACTCCAAGGGGGGGGAAGACAAAGCTTAGCACAGGCCTGTCAGTGAGTCCATGGCCAAAGGATCCAACGTCTTTTCTTCCTATAATTCTACCGATAAAGGGCTAATTGTGACCAGGGACCTGAGGAACAGAAGCCAAAATTAATCCCCTGCTATTTAAGGACCCTGCCGANTCTTTCTTTCTTTCTTTCTTTCTTTTCTTTCTTTCTTTCTTTCTTTCTTTCTTTCTTTCTTTCTTTCTTTCTTTCTTTCTTTCTTTCTTTTTTTATTTTTTTTTATTTTTTTTTAGGAATCTTCTTTATTTTCTTTCTTTCCTTTTTGGAAATCATATTAAGATCCCTTTAGAGGCTGCGACTGAGAAACATCAAAAACCTTAATGTGGCCTGAGGGTGGCTCACTACAAAGCCATGCACTAATAATACCTTATATTTATAGCTCTTTTCATCCAGAAGAAGTGGATCCCCAGGCAGTGTAGATAGTGTGTATGCAGGAATAATAATTTGGAGCCCCTTTACTGAAATGCAGCTGCTCCTGTGGGGGAATATATGGCCTCAACGTGTAGCCCCAGAAACGACACCTATCTTTGGAGCTTGAGGAGCACCCTCTGTTATGGAAACTGCA
Organism: Alectura lathami; assembly: GCA_013399715.1. Lineage (NCBI taxonomy): Eukaryota > Metazoa > Chordata > Aves > Galliformes > Megapodiidae > Alectura > Alectura lathami. Next base: position 285,050 of record VXAV01001774.1, read on the forward strand.
TTGAGAATTTCAGTAGAGCAAAAAGCAAGTAGATGAGCTTGAATTTGCTAGAAAAAGGAAGCTATTAGCCCCACTCTTGCAGAAGGTGCCTTATGAACACTCATTGCCCTCCAGAGAAAGAGCCAGGCTGCTGCATGAGGTGTTCTGGAGTTTTTCAGAGGCTCTGGCTTAGCCCTGGCATGCACAGAGCTCCCAGTGGCCAGCCTAGCTCACCCTCTCACTTCCTGCAAGGCTTCCCTTATGTCGTGGAGCAAGTTCCTGACTTGGTCTGATCAATGATCTCAAAATATCTAGAACCACAGCACACACCTCATAATTCATGTGGGAAATCAAGCCAGGTTTTTCCCATATTGAAGTCCATAGGATCATAGAATATCCTGAACTGGAAGAGACCCACAAGCATCATTGATTCCATCTCCTGGCTCCACACAGCACCACCCAAACCCAAGCCTTGTGTCTGAGAGCAGTGTCCAAACGCTCCTTGAACTCCAGCAGCTCAGGGCCATGCCCACTGCCCTGGGGAGCCTGTTCCATGACCACCACCCCCTGGTGCAGAACCTTTTCCTAACCCCCAGCCTGACCCTTCCCTGACGCAGCTCCATGCTGTTCCCTCTGGTCCTGTCGCTGTCCTCAGAGAGCAGAGCTCAGCGCCTGCCCCTCCGCTCCCCTGGGAGGAAGCTGCAGGCCACCATGAGGCCTCCCCTCAGCCTCCTCTGCTCTGGGCTGAACAAACCAAGGGACCTCAGCTGCTCCTCATACACCTTATCCTCCAGACCCTTCCCCATCTTTGTAGCCCTCCTTTAGATGCTCTCTAATAGCTTTGTGTCCCTCTTCTATTGTAGCTTCCAAGCCTGTACCCAGTGCTTGAGGTGAGGCTGCACCAGGCAGGGCAGAGCAGGACAATCCCTTCCCTCGCCCGGCTGGCAGTGCTGGGCCTGGGGCACCCCAGGTTACGGTTGGCCCTTTGGGCTGCCAGAGAACACTGCTGGCTCAGCCAGAACACCCAGATCCCTTTCTGTGGGACTGCTGTCCAGCCACCCATCCCCTAGTCTGTGCATACAGCCAGGGTTGCCCCATCCCAGGTGCAGAATATGGCACTTGCAGAAGTTAAGCTTCATGTGGCTGGTGATTGCCCAGCCTTCCAATTTGTCAAAATCTCTCTGCAAGACCTCTCTGCCCTTCAGGGAGTCAACAGCTCCTCATAATTTAGTGTTGTCTGCAAACTTGCTTAGTATACTTAGTATACCTTCCGGTCCTGTATCCAAAGTCACTGATGAAAACATTAAAGAGTCCTGGCCCTAAAATGGAGCCCTGTTTATGCTTCCATTATCTTACCTTTACAGAGCACCAGCTGGTCAGGCAGGAAATGCTGATATGATGAAATCTAACAATAAAAAACTTGAATTACTCTGAAAGCTTTTTTACCACCTGCTAACTTTTGAATATACAAGAATATAATGCTTGGTATTTTACAGGTAAATATCCATTTCATTGTATATGTTAAAAAAAAAGAAAAAAAAAAGTGATGGAAATGTTGATATGCTGATATATCTTCAGTAAAAAAGAAAAGTATTTTCCCTGTGGAAAGGAAGCCATCCTTATATCTATGTCCAGATGCTAAACTGCTCCTCAAAGATGCACATAACTGTGACCAAATCGAAAGTCAACTGAGCAATGCTAATTTACGCTTGATGTGCCTATTTCTAGAGCTTTATTACAACCCTAATAAAATAATGATTAATAATGATTACAGCTCATATTATTTAGCAGGAGTAATCATGGAATATCTCAAAGCATTTTAAGCTACTTGAACAAGAAATTGCACCCACAATCACTTACAAACATAGAAGAATCAGATCAGTTATTTTGACCTTCTATTTTTTATCTCATAGTTCCAGGATCAAATACAAATTTAGTGCTTCTCCAACACCTACACTTTCATGCTATAATTTTTTAGGTATTTCTCTATTATGGAAAGCCCTGTGTTTAAGATTACAGAAGAAATATCCTTTTGCAGCTTCTATGAAAATAATGCTACCACCACTGGTACTGTTTTTATCTCTATTCTTCCTCATTTATCACTATACTATGGTGTATGCAAGCGTTTGAATTACTCATTTTTTTATTTAATAAACACTTGCAACATATAAACAACCCATAGCTTTATATTTTGGATATTAAAAAAAAGGAGAATTTAAACTGCATTAGAAATTGTCAATCATACTTCTCTGCCATCTTTCAGAGTAAGCTGGAATGTTGGCACTTCTTCTATAGCTCTAGTGTCATTTACATTTTCAACAAAGTAGCTTATTTACCCTTCCTCTTGCTCCTGGATTATGTCTAGTTGTATGAACCCTGTGTGTGCCAGATTTCACAGATGCTCATTCCTTTTCTTTCTGTCCTTTCCTATGTATGGAACCTGAACTTTCCAGTCCATTTGCCTCAAAGGTAAAGATCTCTGCCCTCTGACTAAGCATAGCATAATTGAGTCCAAAATTCAGCCTAATGCGAGGACCAAGGAAACTTGCATCTAAGGAAAGTATCTGACTCACAGCTGGGTGATACGGAAAAATGGGGCACAACTGTCACTCACCATTAATGCTATTTACCACCGTTTCTATCACTGCACAGCAGAATCCCTCACAAAGCCTCTTTCTTAGGTGGGGCTAGCTTAAGTCTGTAACTCTCTGTGAGCACTTGATGACAAAATGTACCCAAGAGACATGCTGCTGCCAGGTTTGGTTTCTACAGTTACTTTGATCAATTCTATTTGATATGGGCTTTCAATTCCATGAGCTGCCTAGCATGAAAGTACATCATTTCAGATATGATTTTATAGCTTTTAAAAGAAAGAAGGACATGGTATATACAGAAGTGTAAGCTGTAACTGAGTCTTCCTAACCCTGTAGTCACTGTGAGAGCTTTGCTGGCTGACTCCTTGGTCTGGCAGCAGACTCTGGCCCTGGCTAGGTGTGGTAGGGCAGGAGGGCAGGAGAAGCACCATGTCCTCTTTATATACAGATTGGATGTTATCATTGCTTGTTAGAGCAGTAGGACTAAATCGGCTGCATGTTATTACTGTATCTGCCAGAAGGCCGATACAGCAGTCCCACAGCACTGTCTCACAGTAGCACCCATCTCCAGGTAGTCCTAATATCCAGAACTAAATACCTGCCTAAAACACATCACCTCCTTATTTTCCTACTTTTGCAAACTATTTGTTCATTGCTTCTGTGATAGACCTGCAGCTGCATTTAATTTTGTCCTCATATCACATCAGTATTGATTCTGACTGACTGATGTATTGCAAATTCTCTGAAATTAATATTTGTGTTGTGGTTTCAGGTTACCAAACACCAGGCATACATTTCTTCATGTCTTTATTAGTAATAGTTCTTTACTGTCTGGGTTCTCACATTTTTTTAAGGTTTGTCCATTTCTGTTCCTACCACTTTAAACAGAAAATTGGTATTTGAAATGAGGAACTATGATGCTTTAATGAAAACAATAGTTTCTTTATCAGTTTTCAGTGGTTCACTGAAAGTTCTCAACAGTTTTCCATTATATTTTATTCCAAATTGAACTCTTTTGTTTGTTTTTGCTTGAAGTTGGGTTTCTCTTTCTTTTTCTCTCCACTCATCCAATTTTTTCCAGTGCAGAAAACAGAGCAATTCTAATGTAGAAGGAAGACAGAAATTCATGTTCAGAACTAAAACCTTATATTTTCTTTCCACCAGCTCACTCAAACAATTTCATATCTAGAAAAAAAGAAAAAAAAAGTAATTTATTTTTTCACCAGGTGAATCTTCAGTTGGTTTCAATCTGTATAACTGTTAAACTCTTGAGACTTACATAAGGAAGTCAGGTTGAATGTATGATAATATAACCTCACTCTCAGTGGCTAATGGAATAAAATGGGCTTTTCATCGTAACTCAAAACTAAATTAGCATCTGCAGGTGTTTACGTCCAACCTCTTGCAACAGATGTAGGCTCAAGTGACTTCCAAGACAGAATGAATCCAGGCCTGTGTTCTTTGTCCTATTGAAGGGTAATAAAAGGTAAGAAAGCATTTCTCCAGGATATGCATTTTTAATTTTAATCTTACAGCATCAACACCAATATCGGCTTTTTAACCACCAGACCTTCCGTTTCAAAAAAGTTGCAGTTTTGTGTGCCAGTTTAAATTGCAGAAGTGGAAATGAATTTGATGGGGTTATACATGCCCACAACTTTCCTAGGAGTGGCTTTATGCTTCAGGGAACTTAGTGAACAGAGAGCAGTTGCAGGACAGTTTCTTCTAATGTAAAAATAGGCTTTGTGGATGTTCCCTGAATATAACTGCCTGACATTGAGGAAAGAAGCAGGAGGTGTGTTTGACTCAAGTATTCACAGATAGGAACTAGCCAGTGAAATCTTCAAGAGCCCATTGAAAATCAACAGAAATTCAACATAAAAAGAAAGTTCTGACCTTTATATTTAAGTCTCCTGAAGTTACTGGGTAAAAAAACTGTGTCTCCTCCATAACGTTAGTCAACAATACTGTTCACTTCAGATGAAAAGGGATCATCTATCCATTACTGGGAGAAAAAAACAAGGAGAAAAATGCCAAATCCTTCATAAATGACTACTCTCCTTAAGAGGATGAGCAAATGTCAGCCAGCTGCCCTGAAGTACAATCTTTATTCATTAAAATAAATGTTAGCACATTATCACTTAGGTCAATATGGGATGAGACACACAGTCTACTCTAGCAGTGAGGTTTTAATCTTTGGGCTAGATTCATTTAAGTATCTGTGGATGTCTCAAATTACCTCTTCCACTGATCTGCAGGAAGTAACAAGCCTGTGAAGGGATCTAATTCCAGGGACATACCAGCAAGAAGCACATCAAGTTTTCTGTGCAAATTTCCTGCTAGACAAAGCTTGGAAATTTGAAGAGTAATCCATAAATACTTTGTGAATTGTTGGCTCAATACATTTCCTGGTCATTTTAGGTATTCTTCACTTCTAGTCACACCAGTTCTCAGGTTGCAGACCCAGGAGCAGAAACTGCAGGTGATTTTTGTGTCTCTTTTATTTGAAATCTAAACATACAAAGAATTAACTATACTCGTTCATAAACAGTAGAAATTTGTATCATGAGAAAACTTTGTGTTGGAAGACACTATCAAGGTTGCTTTCCTTTAGCACCATCTCCCAAACTCCTGACTGCTTCTCTACATAACCTGACACAGCATCTTTGCAATCCAAAGAAAACTTGTGTTGAACAGAACACTTGGGTTCAAGTAAGTGGTCTTGTACCCCAGTAATGTGATACAGCACAAAAATTCTGAATTCTAAGATCTATATTCAGTTCATTACTTACAGAACAGAGAGACCAGAAGTTCTCATGGCAATGCTCAACAAGCTCCCCCAAAATGAGATTTTTTTTTCCTCATGATGCTACTTTTCACAAGACGATTGTGCTCCTCTGTCAACAGCATTATAGAAATGTAGTCATTTGCCGCACACTGAAGTAATGATATGTCAGAGGTTGATCTCCAGTGCAACCATAAGCCAGAGCTTATTAAAACCCATGCAGAATATTAGAGGGCACCAGATCTGGAGATTTATATTAGCCAAAAAACTGAAAAACCAGATAACACTCCTATTCCTTATTTAGCTTTCAGATCTGTCACTCCACCTGATAGCAGAAGGCAGAGTGTCTCCTGCACAGACATTGCCACACAGACCTCAACTTGATCTGTGAGACTCAATAGATAGGAGCTCAACATGCTTCAGAGTTTAAGATCTCTAGGACATTTGTAGGGAAAGTCCTAAAAATTAAGTAAGCCAGGTGAACAAAACCATTTGCTACTTAAACTCACTGTAGCGAGATCAACACCTTGTTGAAGTGATGGCTGAACTGGTGGATTTATTTTGGAGAAGCTGACAGCCAATGTAATTTTGATGAGACCTTTATACTACAACTTGGTATTAAATCATGCTTTAAAATACTTAAGGAAAAAGCAAAGAGGGAAATATATATGTTCACTCTTCCACCCTTCTTCACTTTGTTTCCTGCCATCATAATGGGCCTGCACCTGCAGCAATCAGGTGGAAAAAGGCTATTCATCAAGCTATAAATTGTTATGCCGTTTTTCTCTGAAGCTAAGCTTAGCCCAGTTATTTTTTCTAAGCATGACGGAAAAGAGTAAGTGCTGCAATGTTTACATTACAAAATTTCCCCAATTAATTTGGTGCATTGATGTGATAAACATGACATATTCAGCAAAGCTGTGTTACTGTAATAACCCACTGCATCCACCACTATTTAGAGCTTCAGCATTCAAACAGAGCTCTGTGCAATGCACACAGGACTTGACCCCAGATTCCCTCTATGTACTTTTCATTCTGTAGCCTATATCAAAGCAGAGTATGATTTGGAGACTGAGGAAATATAAGCCTTAGGAAGCGAAAGAAACACAAGCTATCCTTCTCACAATCCCATATTATTAGCTATAAACCAAAGTATGATTTATATTTTCTAGGGTTAGCACATAGGCGCCTTACAAGTAACCCTACTACGTGAAGCAAAACAAGACAGAACAAACAAACAAACAAAAGAACTACTTTGGTGTTTTTGTTTTTTTTTTTTTTTTAAGTATTTATCAATGCAATAGAAGAGTATGACAGCTATCTACATGGAACTGAAGAGTAAGGCAAGAGAACTTGTAATAAGAGGCTCTACAAAGATGTGAAGAAAATAAGATGAATAAGAAATTTAATTAAGAAGCCCACAATGAAACTACGAATTGCAGAAATCTTCTCAGGTAAAGGAAAGAGGTCTGACTTCTGTAACAAATAAAAATAAATTATCACTGACTATCTTGAAATGATCTTCCTTGAACAAGGGGTAGAGAAGATGACTTACTGGTATCACATTTTTCTGCTTCTGTGGTTCTGCTGCCCAGATACTGGATTGGGTTTTGAACATGAGGCATCCCACAAAGCATGTGTTATGTTAAAATTCATGTGCAGACAAGTGGATGAAGGATTAAAACCATTCTTAACTCCCTATAAATCAGTGTGGTAACATTTCTGCTATGACTTTTAAAAGTTTTTGTTAAGTTGGGTGGGTGGATGCCTGGTTTAGTTTTGTTCTGACTTGATTTGCTTTTTGGTATTATTAAGATTAACATGGTGGAGCAAATGGATAATTTTGACCTTTCATACTAATTGGCATTAACGAGCTTTTCCAGATGTACACAAAT
>VXAV01001778.1:15037-31056 GCA_013399715.1 Alectura lathami
GTGGGTGTAAGCGACTGTCCTGGTTCTGACTGATATTTGAGGGTTCATGTGAAGACCCCAAAAGTGGCAGATGGGGGGGAAAGCATGTGTGAATGGGATGCTTTTGGTTTGGCTTAATCTATAGAAAGAAGCTGTAACAGGACACCTGAAGGGGCATTGTTACACTTACACTGGTAGGGGTGGGTGGCTCTGTGGTTCTTAGCTGTCTGCATACCAAGCATGACAAGCTGCTATGGTTTTGTGCGTGGGTGCTTGTCGTAACATACAACCCCATTCCTACATATGAACTGTGCTTTGTTGCAATTAGTCCTGCCTGCTGTGATAAAGGTGGTCTTAGTGACTGACCGGTCACTAAAAAAAAGATCTAAAATGTGTGAAACTATGGGGAAAAGGTTACTTCAGGCTGTGAATGAATGTGAAATTACCTCAGCCCTCGAGTGCCATCTGGTGGTAAAAACAAAGGCAGTTTGGCAGCTGCAGAGATAAGATTTAGGAATTCAAAACTTGCTTATATTGGCTTGAATTTGTATTTACATAACTACTTTCTTAGAAACATTTAATGATTCAGTTAATGTTTTACTTCAGTAAATGCTTCTTTCTGATAGTGCGCAATAGCTTAAGGTCTAGTCAAGATAATTTTGACTGTGAATTTCGTGCCATCCAGTTGCATGTAGCATGACTGAAGGAAATGTATTCCTGTATAAATCAGGGGACCAAGAATCTGGTTCTTAAATACACATGGCATGACCCTTGCGTATCCCAGACAGGATTTCTGTATGAAGTACCAAAGAACTAATGGTTGTGTGACAAATAACAAGTAGCAGCAGGTCAGGTCTTCGACTTGCAGTGCCATCTAGAATTTATAAAAACAAATAAAAAGCCCCAAACCTAACGCTGTCTCTACCCCTAGAAATCTGTATGGTCTGTCCTCACATTTAGGGGGATATATATGAGGACAATACATGACAGTTATATGCCATCATAACAAAACTGTATTGTGCTGGACTAGCAAGCAGTTTGTCAATTCATATGTGATTTACTGCTGCATGAGTTTCTGCTTAGGCAATGGACACTGATCGTGTTGCATGGGAGGTGAGAATATTGTTAAATAGTATGTATTTGTCCCAGGGTCTGCAGCATTATGTTAATGACTGTAACAGGATCATTTTTTTTATGGCAAGTGATTTTGAATGCTTTCTTTTCAGCCTGTCCGTGAGCCTTCAGGAAAAAATCTGCAGAAGGCAAAGCAAAATGGAAAAGACTCTAAGCCGTCCACACCAGCGTCTAAAACAAAAGTGAGTGAAGACAGATGAGCTAGCTTCCTGTGGAAGCTAGCTGCTTTGCCTAACAGAAACTTACTGCACTAATCATCAAAGGAGGGTTTTTGAATGAACATGAAACATGCTGTTGCTTCGCTGATTCACGTACCTGTTCAGTAGGACTAGCAGTACAACAGCTGGCCCTTGAGGTCATGAGTAGTCCAACTGTTGAAGTTGCTAGCTCATATGTTTGATGTGCCTGCTTGTAAAAGAGTGTTGGTCCAGCATTGTCAGCACAGTACCACAGGAGATCTGGGCTAGTAAGGAAGTCTCACTTCTGGTTCTGGCTGTTTGCTACCTGCCCTGTCCCAGCAGTGCTACGTCTGTGACTTAATGCTATCACTGGTTGGGAAACTGACCTGTATGAGGGAAAAAAGCTTTTCTAGTAGTTATCAGGCTTCCTTATGCAGCTTTTCCTTCCAGCATGCACCTAAACATCGATGCAAGGAAGGTCAGTAAGTGTCTGAAAAGCACTGTGGATGTGTGGCTTTTTAAAGTATGAACCAAATCTGACTGCACTGGTGAAGCAGGCTTGAAATCACGGAGTATTTGGGCTGTTGTCAGTTTCATTAGAATGTGGGCACATGCCTAGAAACAGTCTGAAGTATCTGTGATAGCTCGTTCTTGTATTAAATATAAATTTGACAGTAAGTTTTCTCAAGATTTTTGTTTTCAGAAAACGTGACTTGGCATTCTTAATGCATATTTACATGCGGTCCCTAATGAAATGAATGCTTTTCAGACTCCAGATTCCAAGAAGGATAAAACTCTAACTCCAAAAACACCAAAAGTCCCTCTGTCATTAGAGGAGATCAAAGCAAAAATGCAAGCCTCCGTAGATAAGGTGAGTTTTTTGCAACATCAGGTTTGGTCAGCTTCATTTTTAACACTTGTGCTGCAGAAGAATGTGTTTAAGAAATGATTGTGTCACTGCTTGCTGTGTTTAGCAGTGTGTGTTGGTATACTGGTGCTGAAGTTAGAAATGAAAAGTCATTTGGAACAAACAAGCCCCTGCTCGTGAGAAGGAGGGAAAAAAATTCAGCAGTAGTAGTGGTTACTAATTTAGTATTTTGAGTGAACTGTCTCAGTTTGAGGTGGGGAGAGAAAGCTAAGCACCACAGCAACAAACCTCGGGTGGTGTTTATTCTAGAGGTGTCAAAGTAGTGTATGAACTTAGTGTATGTAGTACTTTTGGCAAGTAAAGAGGAGTGTTCTTCACATGCTTGGAATTGCTCTGTCTTAAAGCAGTATCTAATTTTGATGTCCAGATGCTTGTAATGCTTTATAACTTCCAGAAGGGGGAGATGAGTGCCCGTGTTTACAAGAGCTGTATTTCGGTAGAAGTGCTCTGCCTAGAAGTGTAAGAGGGTGGTAGCAGTTCTTTCCCCATTAGCCGAGTTTGGATACCTATGTGCTGTCTAGGGATGCAGTTCACTGCACACAACCCTGTACTGCAGAACAGGTGGTAGTGAGGACCTGACATTTCCACTACATCTGTTCTGGCTTTGTATCTCGTAACTCACAACTGCTTAAAGATTGTCTGTTCGTGGCTGAACGAGACTTTGTTGGAAATTTATTTTTGGATAGAGCTAAAGCTTACACTGGTGTCAGTGCTACAAAGAGTGCTAAATTTTTTATTGATCTGAGATGAACTATTTTCCGCTTATACTGACAATCAAGTCATCTAAAGAATTAGTCATAGAATGGTTTGGGACCTTAAATGCCATTTGGTTCCAACTCCCCTGCTAGTGGAAGGGACAGCTCCCCCTAGACCAGGTTGTTCCAAGCCCCATACAGCCTGGCCTTGGACATATCCAGGGACATGCACAGCCCCTCTGGGCAACTTGTTCCAGTGCCACACCGCCCTCATAGTGAAGAATTTCTTCCTAATACCTAATCTAAGTCTACCCGCTTGTGTTTAAAGCTATTACCCCCTGTCCTACTGCGACACTCTCTGGGACCCCCAGCTTTCCTGTAGGTCCCCTTTTGGTCCTGGCAGGCTGCTGTAAGGTCTTCCTGGAGCTTTTCCAGGCTGAACCCCAGCTCTCTCAACCTGTTTTCATGGGAGAGGTACTCTGGTTTTCTGAGCATCCTCATAGGATGTAGGTTTATCTTGTGTTTAGCTTCTTAACATTTTAAGGAAGCTTTGCCCCACAAATGCAAAATGCAGCAAAAACCATTTCAGTGTATACTGGGGGCGGAGTGAGCGAGGACTGATGCGTGATCCTTCATCAGGTAGAAATGCATATCCTGGTGGCGACAGATGGTATCGTTCAGCTAGGTCACGCTAGCCTCTTGGGTCAGGTGGGTGCTGGGGTGGCTTCCTTGCGTGACTCATAGAGATGCAGTGGTCATTGTTCTGCAGGGTAAGCAGAAGTGGCTCCGCTACTCACAGTAGGCAGACATCTGCATCCTTCCCTCCAAAGGGACCAGGTAGCTGGCAGAAAGCTTTGCAGTACACTTGTCATTGGGAAGTCTTTTTACAGGAAGTGCAGTGTGAACACAAATGTGTAAGAGCAATAGCAGGCAGTTGTAATGTTTTCCAAGATGTGTTAGGTTCTTAGTAAGGCAAAAGGCTTGTGTGACTTAGAGTTGTGACAGCTCTAAAAATGACTTTCACTGTTAATAGAATTTATTACTATAATACAGGAGTTCCAAGTGTTAGGTAGATGTCAACAAACTGATAGGAAAGTGTCAGTGCTTGGCACGTTCAGGGGTAAAGTGGTGTCCAAACCCAAGCTTTCAGGCGGTTGTATTTCAGTTTCGGATACTCTTAATGTAGCTTTGTTTCCTTTGAACAGAAAATAGCCACCTTCTGCAGCCTGCTGCGTGTGGTATCATCCTAGGCTAGCTAAATTTGAACTGATGCACCTGAGAAATTACTCATGGCATATGAGACAATTAGATTGTGCTTTCCCTGGGAACAGAAGGTGTGAGGGTGAACCTGGATCATGAGTTACTCAGTCTGTGTTGTATGTTTGTGTGTACAAAGACAGTTTCACAGATTAAAAGTCCTCCCCAGTTATTTAAATTGTTAAAACTGATGTATCAGAATGAGACTTAACGGGTTGGTGGGGGGAGATGTGCACAGGAGAACTTGAAATTTGTGCTTCAGAGGGCCTAAGTATAAGGACAGTGATGTCTCCAGTTGCACAAAGCAGTAGGAATCCCAAAGTGTTGTCTTAGTTCTAGTTGATGTAAATAGCGTATGCATGTTGTCTGCAAACAGGAGATGTTTGCTGTTAGGTTTTTGAGTGGGAGCAAAGGTGCTTGGACAGGCATTTCAGTGTGTAGGCACACAGCCTTGAGGAACACCTGGGTACTGTAGAAAAGCCAACTTTTGAAAAATCGTTTGATAGTTTGGTTTTGGGTGTTGCAAGGTGAGTTCAGTAAAATTCCACTTGGATCGCTAAGGATTTAAGCCTCATCAGAGTTGTTTAGTGTATGCAGGCCATTGCATCATTCCAATAAAGTTTGCTTTTTTCAAAATAGGGTTGTTCCCTTCCGAAGCTGGAACCCAAATTTGCCAACTATGTTAAGAATTGTTTCAGGACGGAGGACCAGAAGGTAACTGAATTTGAAACTTGATAAAATCTAAAACCTTCTATAACCTAACCTACGGATTCTTTTCCACTTCTTAATCTTTACAAGCTTTGGACTGTTTCAAAGGGTTACAAACCACAAACAATGCTTCATATTAAATAAATGGGAACGGTTTTAAGGGTTTAGTTGGCTAGGATGAGAAAGCTAATATTTTATTACATTTTTCCAGCTTTTATATGGCTGGTAAATTATCTCTTGCTTACTAAACCCACAGAATTTTCCTTTTGGCACCGTACTGGCTGAGGAAATGAGCTGTGGTTTTCCTTGCTGCTGAAGTTGGCCACCTAGGGCAGTCTGCTGCTCGACCATTTGTTGGGAGGGTGTCTGGGAGGGGAAACTGTTTTGCAATTGAGATTATGGCTTTCTTGCTGCATTTTCTCCCAAAGTCAACTGAACCCTTGTAAGAGGGCAGGCCAAAAGGTGGTATCAGGAAGCAAGTTTCTGAATTAGTTATTACTCAACATGTACGAGGCTAAAATGCCTCAGATTTCCCTATCAAAATTCCTGTGAGTTTGAAAAAAAAAACTTTCTTCCAGTGACAGAATTCCTTACGCTTTCCTGCTTCCTTCAGTGGTTCAGAGTAAACTTCTCATAGACAAATGGATAAGTTCTTGAAAGAAGGTTTAAAAGCAGTTAGCCTCAGCTACTGGAGTTGGACTGACATTAGCCAGGGTAGGCAGAGTTCAGCCAATATTTGCCTAGCTGGTCCACACCCATCCTCTCACTTACCTTCACTGAATTCTTAATAATTATTGTGACTTGAAGTGAATAACAGTCTTCTAGCAGAAGGAACTAATGTGTTGCTTTCAACTTTTTCTCTGAAAGAAATGCATTTTTTTGATGTAATTTGATGTCAGTATTTTGTAAAGTGGAGATAGTAAACTGAAAATAATAAGAAATAGATTTCAGTTTCTAACTTTTTGTGTACACTTCCAGGTCATTCAAGCTCTCTGGCAGTGGAGACAGACTCTGTAAGAAAACAGTTCAAACAGTTCGTTAAAACCTGCAGTCTTATTTCTGTAACCATTATTTGGCTGTCCTTTTTACAAATGCTGAAAGAGCTTTCCCTACAGTGTCTGATAAATGTCATCCAGATTACCTTGCCAAGAATGTGTTGTCCAAAATGCCTGTTTAGTTTTTAAAGACGGGACTCCACCCTCAGCTTCATTTTAAGTATGTATGGAATGTTTTGATAAGGCATGGTGGTGGTGGTGGTCAGACAAATGGAAATGGTGGGAAGACTAAATGTACGTGGAAAAGAAATAAAATTTAGTATTTTAATAAAGTACTATCGTTTCTTTCTTTATGGGCTGGGGGTAGTCTACATACCAAATCCAGAAGATAACAGGGCTTTAAAGTTCTCATAGGAACTGCTGCTGAGTAGTCTAGCTACTTCTCTTTAGCAAGTACACATCAGTCTCATTTATGCTGTCGACTTGAAAAACAGCCACACCTCCCAATTACATGAGCTTTGCAGCTACACAGCATATGGCTTGGTGAGAAGACTTGGTGGTAAGTGGGACTTTATTCTTGTCTGGAAGTGACCACTAATCATATAATTGCATAAAACACCCCTTCCTGCATCTCAATTTCTGACCTGCTTCATTGCTTTTTGGTTTATGGTTTCACTCCAACTAAGTTTGTAGGGCTTGTGACTGTGCTTGTAAAATGTAATACTTTTGATTTGGGAATTGCTGGCAGTGCTGCTCCTCTGAGGGGCTACAGTCTCTGAGGCTGCCTTGCTTAATGACCGGGGCAAGGGTTTTGTGGAGGGGAGTGTAAGCCTGAATGCTCAAGGGTGTGCCTTGGGAGCTCACAATGAGGGAGATCAGTGGCCTGTGGAGAAATTCCTGGGAATAACAGCGAGCTAATCTCCAGTCTTTGAAGGCTGCAAATCCCAAAAGCTCAGATGGGCAGGTAGTCTGCATCAGAGTTCCTCAGATCATTCTCCAAAGCACTCCAGATAATGGTTGTCTGCATTCAAACTTAATCCTCCAGCTGAACATGCTTTGCCCCATTTAAAGTTCTTACACTGGCCTATGGAGGGAATTAATTTTCAGGGTTGACATGATGGCGAAGCTCACTGAGCAGCAATTGTCCTTTAACATGGCACATGGCTCAGGTGACAAAACGGAGCCTTACTAGCGATTTTGGCTATTGCCTACCAATGATGCTAAGGCTAGTTTAAAATAATTTGACTCCTCTTGCTTGTCATACAAAGTACAAATGCCGAAGTATAAAAGCAATGGCATGTGAAGGGAGGAGAAAAGCTGCTATTGGGAAGTCTGTACCTATAGTGAAGGTATGGATATGGTGGAAGCCAATGCAACTCTCCAGAAGCAAGCATTTACTTTCCAAAAAATAAAGTTGAGTAACATGCATGGTAGGGAAGCAAAAAGGGTGCAGATCTAGTGTCAAAGATACATTTAAGCTTGCCTATAACTGCAGCGCGTGGAATGGCAGAGTGTGAGGGTTTGAAATGCCTTCCGGTGGGGTTAAGTCAATAGATGATGTCATATGCACAAGTGAGTGCAAATTTCCCCAGTGAAATAGAGGTAATGGTACAGGCAGGCTCAGTTTAGCAAAATTGCCCTCCCATTTTGGCTGAAACATGAAAATTGTACCATAATTTCAGTAACAGGCTATTCAACCAACAGAATATTCTGAATATTAAACCTTTAGGAAAAGCCAGAGTATTTTCTGTCTGCATGTCACTGACCAAAGCAGGGCTGCGGGTACTGCTGTGCTTGACACAAGGATTGCAGGGGGCGGGTGCAGCCTATATGGGTAGCGCTAATTAGAGAATGGATTCATATGCTGTAGCCAAAGTGTATTGTGATACAAATTCATCAGGCTACCTTTAAGCATCATGAGGCATCTACATCATGGCATAAAAATGGTAATTTTAATTAGCTCCAGTTAGTAGACTTGCTCTGTTTTGTGCCAATTTATGGTCTTGCAGCTCCAGCTGTGAGAAGCAGTTGGTGACTTTCTGCTGCCTGCTCCCCATCTGGCTTGTTGCTGCGTGGCAGTCTGCCCCAGCCCTCCCGAAGCCAGACTTTGCCCATTTCTGCCAGTCACGTCTCCAAACACTTGCTCCTGTTGGGACTGGCCACCCGATGACTGCTGCAGGGCTGTGCAGTCCTATCCCGTAGGTAGGATGTTCGTGGGCAGCTGCCAGTTCTTTCAGTTAAAGTTATTTTGGCTGGAGTCTAAAAAGTGGAATTCAAAAATCTCTGTTCAAGCTCAGATTTGAAGAGAAGATACCAAATACAAGATGTGTTGCTGAAGTATTTTTCTTAACTGTCTACAGGGTGTTTCCCTTAACTACATTAATGGAATGATTGCAATAAAACTGAAGTTTTGATAGAAATAATTCAATGTTGGGAACTACAAAAGCATATGGTTCTGGTCCTTGAGGGTGGCTTATTTGAGAGTGCAGAGGTGCAGAAGAGTAGAGAGCAACAGGCTTTCTCATCTCTACCCTGGCAGAACAACTCTTGATGCCTTAACAACAGCCAGTGCCTCGCCAGGTGCCTGTCCCTCGGCCTCTGCTGCATGGTGTTGGCCGCAGTGGCTCCCAGCATCTGTTTTGTCTCCAGGTCAGGTGTTTTCAAGTCTGGACAGCCGATTGTGGAAGAGGTGACAGTGGAAGGATGCTACCCTGCAGTGAAACAGCATTTCTTGGCTTCAGGTCTTGGTCTGTTTTCTTCCTTGTTTTGCTCAGAAAAGTGCTTGTGGTTTCCTTCACTTTGTCTGGGGCTTCTGTTTGCTCCTGTAAAATTAGTTAGCCAAAATGGACCGTGGACGCTCGGAGCCTAAGAGCTGTGACAAGCACGGGGCTCTGTTTTGCCTGCTCTCAGTACTGGTTGCAGCCCTCGGGGAGGCCCAGCTCTAGCATGGCTGGCAGGAGGCTGGAAGGGAGCGTGTGTGGGCTGAGGTAATGGAAAACAAGGCCAGGATGGGTGGTGGTTCTGGGCTCCTCGCCACCCAGACGGTCCCTCGGGGTGATGTTCATGCTGGAACACGCTCTCTGTCCTCCCCTCCTCTGGTAGTCTTACCAAATGCCCCAGGCAATGTCCTGTCCTTCCAACGTGCCTTTACTGATTGGCAACCAACCTCTGCCAACTTTTCCTTCCCTCATCCCCTGTGGAACAAGCAGCTAGATTGCTGTTCCTCTTACTGTTTCCCCAAAGGAAGACTGAAGACTGGATCCTACTTGAGAAATGTTGTAGGCAAAGCTGCAAATGGATGTGGTGGTTTGGAGCTAAGCATTCGATGGAGTGCCTTTATTCCCTGGCTCGGTCTAATGGGCAGTAGGTCCTGGCAAGCAGCAGTGCATGCAGTCGGTTGTGTTGAGTGAGGTTTGGAGGTTTTGTGTTCTGGTATTCATTAGGGGTTGCTCTGAGGCCTGACTGCAATCTGACCGAAGTGGGAGCAGAGCTTGTGTGGCTGGGCACAGGCGGATGGATGCGAGGCTGGGGTGTGTCTAAGGGCTGGCCTCATCCTTCCTTTCTCAGACAGCAGGGGGAATCCCATCCTCTACTTGCTGCTTGTTTTTTTTTTTTTTTTTAACCTACATTTATGCTTTAGGAGGTGATTTCATGTGTTGTGTTGGATCAGCTCTTCAGTGGCTGGCTGTTGGTTGTCTGTCATGCAAGCGGCTCTTTCGAGAGGGGGTTTAAGCCGTGCTTTATTTGGAGCAAATAAGTCAATCAAAAGTACATTCCCTGTTAATTAAGACGTTATGAAAGTGTCTGTGGAGACAGCTTAATGCTCCTAATTGCATGCATGCGCTGTGGTCAGTTGTTTGGAAATGAGTTTTATGGTCCATCTTACTTTCTTCAGAAACTTTCTTCTCCCTTGTACCATACCTGTGAGCCCTCCCAAACCAAGTCAGAAGAGCCTTTGTGGGAAAGAGATCCCAAGAGAAAACCAAGAATGAGAAAGGGCAATGAATAATCATAAAAAAAAAAAAAAAAAAAAAAAAAAGGAAAAGAAAAGAAAATGAGGAAATGAGGTTGAAGATCAAAAGTGAGAACATGAGGAACAGAGACCCTGCATGAGATGCTCACCAAGGACCTCCAAGAGCGCCTGCTGCTTGCAGTGGTGTCCTGCTCACAGGCTCGTCTGGCTGAGGGAATGGAAATGGGCATAATGGCAGGAGGAGGGAACACAGGCCATTATTTTGCATTTCTCCATACATTTGTCCTGGATCATAGACTGTCCTGGGTTGGAAGGGACCCAGAAGGATCACCAAGTCCAACCCCTGGCCCCACACAGCACCCCCAAACCCTGTGTCTGAGAGCAGTGTCCAAACGCTCCTTGGGCTCCGGCAGCTCGGGGCCGTGCCCACTGCCCTGGGGAGCCTGTTCCATGCCCACCACCCCCTGCTGCAAAGCCTTTTCCTAACCCCCAGCCTGACCCTCCCCAGACACAGCTCCATGCCGTGCCCTTGGGCCCTGTCGCTGTCCCCAGAGAGCAGAGCTCAGCGCCTGCCCCTCCGCTCCCCTGTGAGGGAGCTGTAGGCCGCCATGAGGCCTCCCCTCAGCCCCTCTGCTCTGGGCCCAACAAACCAAGGGCCCTCAGCTGCTCTAACACCTCTTGCCCTCCCACCTTTGGAGCCCTCCTTTGGACACTCTCCAATAGTTTTATGTCCTTACACTATGGCACCTAAACCTGTACCCAGGTGAGGCTGCACCAGGCAGAGCAGAGCCGGACAATCCCTGCCCGCACCCAGTCTGCAGTGCTGACCCTGATGCACCCCAGGGTACGGCTGGCACCAGTGATTGTGGTGTTTTCCTGTTAGCATCCTTGCTGAGAGACTTGTAGTGACACAGACCACGCTGTATGGAGGTAGTGATGGTATATATTGTCCCAGAATTGCTTTGAGTATTGTTTGCATAGTAACAGCTGCTTCAGCAGCTTTGTTCTCTGTGTGGGTGTGGTGGGGGTGTTGTTTAGTTAAAAGCTGTTTCTGTCAGCAAAATTTGAAGGACATGCTTAAAAGTGTAGGAAAGAGAGAGTTAAGGGGCAGGGGAAGGAGTCCTAAATGCTGGAAGTGGCCTTCTTGCCAAATGGAAAGTGTTTTCCAGTAGTTATATGGCTGCGGTTGTTCAGTATCTCATAAATTTACGGTGAGATGCAACACTTCAGAAATGAAAGAGGGCCTGTTCCGCCCCTCACCAGCAGCATAGCTGAGGGCAGTAATGTGCCATGGGGTTGCCGTGATGAAGGGGACCGAGCTCTTGTGATCTCCAGAGACCATAAAAGCACACCAAGGCTGAAGGACCTTGGCTTCCTCTTAGGGCCTCAAACTAGGTGAGGTTCTTCTGCTTGTTCCCTCCACCGTGGTGGCTCAGGATGGTCCCCTCTGACTCATTCTCTCTTGTGCATCTTGTTGCAGCCATCTACTTGCTACCTCAGCCTGTTGCTGCTCCTCAGGTTTCTGTCTTGCTGTGTCTAAAGCTTCTCAGTTCCTCCTCCAGCCTGTTTCCTGCCCAGCCCTGCTGGGACCAGCACTGTCTTTCCCTGGTCTCTCTCCTGGTGTGTAGACGATGTTTGAATGTTGTTACAAACCTGGTGCTCCTGCAGGAATCCGTTCCCCTTCCACGTTGCATGGCTGTAGCTTGGCAGAGCATTCCGGAGCACGCAGCAGGGACCAGCGCCCTCACTTCATTAAGGGAGAAGAGCTGCAGAGGTAACTGGTGGGGCTGCAAGGTGCTCGCGCACACCTCAAGGGACTGGGACCTCCAGCAAGTCTTTTGTGGAGCCACGATTGATTTTCTAGGAACAGATCATGCAAAGACAGTGACTCACCCATCTGTCATACTTTTCAAGCTTTTGCTCTGAAGCCTGCTGTGGACCACAGTCGCTTTTCAGCAGAAACTTACTTTTGGCAGCCTTGTTTTTAGAAAGAACTGAGCACTACGGGTCTGGTGCTCCCTGGCAGAAGGGCAGGACAAGGAGCTGAGGCTGCTACCAATGCAAACACCTGGGAGATCCAAGAGACACTGAACCAGCAGCCCTCACCCAGGGGCTGCACATGGACCCACTGCTGCTTGGTGCTCACTCACGATGCCCACCACGAGCTGCTCCAAACTGCATCAAGCCCTGCCCTGGGGGTGGCACACACCAGCCATAGGTTGTGCAGTGGTGGTGCAGCCTCCATGAGCGGTCCAGCCCATGATCCACAGGGCAGCAGACAGCAGCCTGTGCCTGGCATGGACAGGGACCGGTCCTCCCGGAGAGAAGGAGGCTTCACGGGCTGGGGTTGAGTTGGGACTTGCTGGAGACAGCTTAATTCAGGAGACTTCAGTTAAAGAGGTTTATGTTTAAGAGCTGTTGAGCTGAAAAGCTCCGAGTTAAGGAAATATTAAGTTTTGAAGCTTAACAGCTAGCAATTTTTTTTAGGGAAAAATGAAACCATGGAGGAATATAAATCCAAGAAGCCAAGCCCTAGGATTTAGTGCAGTGCAAAGGCTGGAATTTCCCACTGGTTTGTGTGGGGTTCTCTGCAGAGGTTTGTCCATTCTTGCTTCCCTTCAGAAGCACTCAGGCAGCTGCCGTGTGCTCTCCCAGGGGAGCTGCAATGCTTACGGGTGGTGGGGCCAGGGAGAGTCCACGGGAAAGTGGTGCTGCCATTGCCTCCACACTCAAGGGGCCCAGGAAGCCCCTGGGAGCAGCCCTGCTCTCCCTGAGCCAGCATCGCCTCCCTGGGCTGGGCCTTCCTGTCCAGGTGCTCTGCCCTGCCCCTTTCCGTCCCCATTATTGTCCCCATGATCGTCCCTCCCATTAGTATTGCTAAATGAAAGCTCCCAAGGCTGATATTCTGTTATTTGCAGCTATTTATTTTATATTATTCCTTTCTTCTGCTACATTATTCCATTCTTCCCACGGAGCACAGGGGCTTCAGGGCATTCCTCACAGCTCTCCCCTCCATGCTGGTCCATGGGTGTTTTCTTCACCCAGGCTCCACGCAGACCTTCCCCTGCTCCAGCTGGGCTCCCAGCTGCTGTGACGGGGTCAACACCTCTCCTTGCTGAAAGGAGGGCTCCCGCCGCACCTGAGATCAGGGCTGCTCTGCATCCCCATGGATGCATTTCATCTAGAAATTGCAGCATTGCTTGTTAACATTTTCTGTGGCCTATAAATCTATATCATGTCCAAACATCCTGTGTTGCTGTGTATTTTGGGCTTCAAGGGCTTTAGCCTGCAGCCGAAGCTGTGCCCTGCACAGCTTGTCCCTGTCCTCCTCCTGCAGGGCTGCGACTGAGTGTCATGGTACCAAGGCTTGGGTCTTTTCCTCTCTGGCATCAGTCTGGGGTGGTTATGAGCTCTTCTGGCAAATAGGAGCACTTGCAAGGTGTCTCCCCACCCCTCCCCTGGCCCAAGTGTGTGACAGAAAAATTTCTACATCATTTATCATCTTGGGATGAAGTTGGTTTTTGTGTGCTGCTGGGTACAGACAGAACGTGCACAGCATCCCACGTAAAAGTTGTCTTTAATTTAATAGGAGGCTTAAAACGTTGAATTTCACCAAGAATTTCTCACTGATGTGACCCAAGGGAAGAAATTCAGAATGTGATGAAGCAAAACCAGCACGGGGTAGCTGGCGGGGCTGAGCTGCATAGCCCAACTTGCTCTTTGCAGAACGCAAGCCCAGGTTTTTCCTTTCTCTTTAGCTCCCAGCTGCCAGGGAGCAAAGGCCCTAGCAGCACGATGTACTGAAAAGGGAAAGCCATTGTGCTCAGACACCTTGGCAGCCCTGTGAGCTGGCTGTGCTGCTGGCGCTTTCCCTGGAGCTGCTGAGGAGCAGCAAATGACCCAGCGAGCCACCAAGGCCCTGCAGGACCAGCTCTTAATGCAGGATTTGCATGTGAGGCGGAAAGCAGCAACCCTGGGAGCCGATGGGGAGTGCACGGCAGGGCACAAACCTCACCTGCCAGGTGGGATCAAGCAGCAGCCTTCTGTGGGGGGAGCTGGTGGGGGGCAAAGCGCTGCTCTTTGTGTCTGTGTATGCACATCCGCAGATGCACACTGATGCATGTGTTCCTAGCAACATGCAGCTATGGTGTTTCTGTTTTTCCACAGGTTCATGAGAAAAGAGCTCCCTTTATTTTCTGTGCTCAGCTGTGTTCTGCAGGGATGCCAGCCCAAGGTTCAGTGTGTTACTGTTATTCTCCAGATTTTAAAGGCTGAAGGGCTTTGTCACACTCTTGAAGCACAAAACGTGGATCTGCTTCAAATAAAGACTTCATTCTGATTGCAAATGGAGTAATCTCAGAATTAAAACCCCAAAACCCACTGTGTGTTCTCTAACACCACCAGCCTCATGTTCCCTTGGCATGCCTGGCAACAAGTCCCATGTGCTTTGGGTCAGGGGACACACATCTCTGCATGGAGCAGCTGGAAGCAAAGGTAGTGCTTCCTGCTTGCATCCTGCTGCTGAATCTTGGCAATAACATTTATTTTGGGGTATTGGATGTGGTTATGTGTCCTGAGTGCTCCCCAAACCCTCTGCCAGCAGCTGGAGCACTGCAGGGACAGCCAGGTGTTGGTGTCGTGCTGCTGGCACTGAGCCTCTGCCTCGGGAAGGAAGATGGGCCAATAGGTCCTCCAGAGGTCAAAAGGTGGCAGGTCCCAAAGCTGGTGCCACGCTCCAGAGCCAGATGCACTGCCAAGCCTTGATGTGGTACAGCAGGGGCTAGGGCTTCTTTGGGGACTTTTGGATCCCCTCCCAGTGGGTCACGAGGTGTGATAAATCCCCTCCACCCATGTGTGGCTGCTCAACCATTCCCCTAGAAAGGCTGCACAGGGAGAGCAGCTTTGATGTACCGCACACGAGCGATTTGGGGTTTTTCTGGTCTAGAGGAAGGAGCGAATTTCACATTTGCAAGCACTTTGCTCAGCAGGAGCCCCGTGGTGCCGTGGGTGGTGCTGGCCAGGGCTCGGTGCTCAGGAGGCATGGGAGCTGCCCTCCCTGCGGCTGCATTGCTGGGTTTGCAGGTGTCAGACATTGTCCCTAACGACACCAACAAGCCATCTAAGGCAAGCCTGCTGGTGGTAAGGTGAAGCAGCTACTGGGTGAGGAGGGGGCAGGCTGTGGGTGTGCTGTGAGTGGGAAAGCACAACCAAGGAAATCACACTGGACTTTGGAAAAGTGTGGGGGCTTGTGGTGGAACAGAGGAGATCTATTTTCATCTGTGGATGGAACCCCTGGAGGCTGAAGCCGTTGGGTGCAGGCTGTGGTGCCTTGCCCATCTGTGGGGCTCAGGGGCCTCTTCATCAGCTTCTCCTAGGGTCTGGGCTGTGTGGGGCCAGGGCCATGTCCCACTGCCAGCCCCTGCCCTTGAGATGCTCCTTGTGTTTCCCATCGAGTTCACAGTGCTGTGTTTCTGCCTAGAGCACAGTCAGGTGGGGAAATAAAAACCTTGGGGGCCCAAAGCCACGTGTCAGGGCCCAGCTCACACCTTGGGGCTGGTCTGGGAGGGTTCGTGTTGATTTTCTGGTTGCTCTGATTTCTGCTGGGGGAGAAAGCTGTGGGGGAGCAATCATAGCTCAGGTGTGGGGTGTTGTGAGTGTGTCATGAGCTGAAGAGAAAGTGGCAGTAATTAGCAATATGTTGAATATTTTCCTGACTAAGCTGTGAGGGCATTGAAGAACTTGCTTTGTCACTGCTCTCATACTTCTTCATGTTTTCTGTGACTTTCGGGTCTGAAAACCACTGTGATGTGTTGCCCAAAGGGGCCCTGGTGGCCAGCTCCGGGGATGAAGATGCTTCAGACAACGGGGGGAGCAAATGTGTCCACCCCGCGGGCGTGTGCACACCAATGTGTGCTGTTACTCGAGTGGGGAATTTGGAAAGCTTGCAGTTATGAGCCATGGTTATGTTCTCACTTAATAAGGTGTTAACTGACGTTAGGCTCTCTTCTGAGAGTTAGAATATGCTGAAGGTTAATAGTTGCTGGCATATCGTCGGCTCTAAACGAGCTTTCAGAGACGGGCAAGCAGTCGCCACGCGCTCCCAACGCGTGACTTTTTTCATTATTCCGAAAAAAAAAAAAGAAAAAAAGAAGGAAAAAAAAAAAAACAAAG
>VXAV01001778.1:32526-48222 GCA_013399715.1 Alectura lathami
CGCTCTCCTGCTCGCCCTCCTTCTTTATTTATTTATTTTATTTATTTATTTATTTATTTTTTCAGAGGGAACTTACTCCCAAAAAACCATACTTTGAAAAACATGACTTGCCTTAGCCAGGAGAAGGAGGCTCCGCGCTCTCTCCCCATTATTCAGGAGAAAGCCGTCCAAGCCTGGTCCTGCCTTTGATGCTGCCTCGGCAGGGAGGGAGCTGCTAGCGGGGCACCCACGGGACGGGGCATGGGGACGGGGCTCCCCGGTGCCATTTGTCCCCATCCCATGGGACCCGCCTGGGGGGCACAGCAGGTGCCGCGGTCCTGCTGCCTGTCCCCACGTCCCCTGCGCTGAGGGATGCTCGTGCCACCCCGTCCCCGCTTTGGCCGCGCTGCACCTGCTCGTGCTCTTGCAGCGAGGGCTGGTGCTGGAAGCGCGGCCACAGCCTCGGGCGGGGGCTCCATCCCTCCGGTCAAGCCCAACCCAACCGTCCCCTTCCCATGCTCCCCTCCTCTAAAAAAATCAATTTATTTTCCCCTCATCCCCTCTGAAAATCGCAGCTCGAACAGAAAGCCAGCGGCACAGCCTCCTCGGCGCGAGAGGCTCCGCAGCTGTAAATCACTCTGTGGTCGGGAGGCGTTTGCCGCCGTGCTCCGGTGCGTTTTGTTGTTGTTGTTGTTTTTTCTTCCCAAAGCCGAGGAATTGCAGGCTGCGCAGGGCTCGCAGCGATGGCACCCGCTGCAGCGGGGAGACATTTTTTTGCGATTGTGTGGTAACTGAAGTTAATCAGCCCTCCGGCCCCCTCCCTCTCCCCCTCCCTTCGGTGCTTTTAGTGAATCAGAAAAAGTTTGGCCCGCTGCCTGGAAAGCACTTGCTAAAATCTGATCTCTTACTTCAGCAGCCTTAAAACTTGGGAAGTTATTGGCATTTATACAGTTGGAGCTTGCTGGCTTCCAAAGCAATAAAATAATATATATAAAAAGAAAAAAAAGTAAAAGAAAAAGTCCGCGCTGTCGTGCTATTAGAACCATACTTTCTCAATTCTAGTGCTGATTTTGCAGTGTTTTGCGGGATGTACAGCGCGGCTTCGCCCGGCCGGGCGCGGTGTCGGCGCGCGGGGAGCCAACGGCGAGATTAGTCATCCTCAAGGGCCTTCGAGCGAGTGTTTACAGTGTTAATGGCAGATGAAAAGATGTGAATGCTGTAAGTTTTTATTGCCCATTCTGTTACACTTTCTTTCTGGATTTATTCATGGGATTACATGTTTTGAGCCTGAATGGGAGCGAGGGATTATAGGATTTCTTTTATAATGATCAGTTTGGGTAGGAGTTAGCCTTTGGTGAACTGGAGTAAATTAATGCGTTGCTTAGGTTTAATATTTATTTAGGCTAAAGGAAGTTGTTTGGTTTTGCTTAAAGGGTTCTGCCTTGCATTGGGGAGGTTTAGGAGTGGATTATATTCTCAGGCTGGATGGATTATATTCTAAGGCCGATTTTCGCCTCCCTCGCTGTCGTGAGCAGCAGGCTGTCCCGCCCGGTGGCTCTGGGATTGCTCCCTCCTCTGCACGTGGCCTCGTGGCTCTGCGTGTGAAGGTGACTGTACCTGCAGCGCATCCCGGAGCGCTGCTGGGTTCTGCGTCCATGGCTCCTGCTGCAGGAGGACTTGTGCGGGGTCGCCGCTTCTCCATGGGGCAGCATCACCCGTGGGTTTCAGGAGCAGGTTTAAACTCATGGGCTAGTCAAGCGTCTGTGGGGTGCTGCTGTCAGGTGACACATCCAACGAGGGACACGGGAGCTCGGCTCCCTGCCACCGGCATGGCTGTGAGCATCCCTGCGCTGCGGCTGCTCCAGGCAGGGCTGCCAGGAGCACGGCTCCTGCTCCATCCCTGTGGTCACGTCCCTGTGTCACTTGCTTCTCAGCAGTTCCTCTGCTGCTTGGGGTTGCTGTGGTGCTGAGAGCAGCCCTAGGCAGCAGGGGCAGTGGGTGTCCTGGGGGACACTGGGGAGATTAAGTTACTTGTGTACGTCCCTCTTAGAGCCGCCCTGCGGCCAGGTTAGTGAGCTCTCCCACTGTCACCTCCCTCAGCATTCTCCAGTTTAATTCCCCCGCGGCCGTTCTGTGCTTCTAGGAGCCATTGCCCTTCCCTCTGTTGTTCCTCTGTCCGCCCTGGCGTGGGCTCGATCCCTGCTGCTCACGAGGCGAAGCCCAGGCTCACTCCGCACCTCTGAGCCCTGGGGCTGTGCTCCTTGGCCCGGAGGACGAGCGATGGCCTCACCGTGTGGCTCTGGTGGCCCTGAGGACACAGGCGTTGGGACATGGCAGCTCCTCGTAGGGGCGGGGGGCAGTGGGACCAGGCCCGTGTGCTCCTGCTCTGCAGGGCCTGCCCAGCTGTGCCTCTGCCCTGCCCCTCAGCGTGCCCTCCTGCACGGAATGCGGCTGCTTGGGTTATGGAGAGGTCCCCAGCAGGGCCCAATCCTTCACTTTTTTGGTTCTTGTGGGTTAAGATCTGGCTTTGGGATCTGATCCAGAAGCAAACAGGAGGTCAGAGGAGCGCACCAGGCAGCACCGTGCTATTTTCACATCTGCTGTTGTTGTGCAAGAGGGAGGCTGCTGCGTGCCGTGCCAATAGTAACTCGTGTTCCTCCTGCGCTCCTGTGCAGCTCCAGGCAGTTACTGCTTAGAGATCTGAAAAGTGAGACCCGGAGAAGTGCTGCTTCCATGCCTTCAGGGAGCCAGGCCCTGTGGCCTGCTCCAGCTGCATGAGGCACATGTCAGTGGAGCGACGAGTGGCTGCCTTGGTGACACCAGGGCCACCAGGCCAGAGCGAGCCCAGGGCCCGGTTCTAGGGCTGGGAGAGGCGAGGCACCAGATGGCCATCTGGGACCGCTGCCGCCTTCAGCAGCAGCCATCCTGCTGCGCTGTGTCACCTGCACGAGCTCGGCCACGGAGAGGCAGAGGCCTCGGTGTTACAGATTCTGATTCAGAGAGGCAGAAACAAGCACGTCGGTTTTTGGTATTTCGGGCCTTGGTGTTTTGTGTTGTGGCGATGGGCGGCAAAGCAGAGCTGCTGCTCAGATGCCTCAATCTGCACACCTGTGTATTGCAGTTTGTACTGCATTTTCAGAGCTCTAGAGATGTGCAAGGTGCTTTGAGGGAATGAGGAAGGGCTTAGCTGTGGCTGAGGAGAGCACAGAGGAGGATGTAGTGGGTGGGAGGTCAAATCTCCCTGTCCAAGATAGCTGGAAACGCTGTGATGGTTGTATTTAATTCGTGTTTTGCCTTCTGTATCACAGCTGGCATGGGCAAGACTGGATGGAGGTGAAAGACGCTAGGATTTGGAGGAATGCCTGCTTAAAGTCTGCTTGTAATGTGCTCATAAAAAAAACATGGACAGAAAAGAGTGGAAGGGACAAGGGGTGACACTGCCCGGGTCCCCTGGGTTTGCAGAGCTCAGGTGAGACCAGCAGCAGCGCCGGCGCTCGGCTGGCGACCCGCAGTGTCTTGTGTTGCCGTAAGCTGGTAAAGCCAAGCTGGGCGCTGGCTCTTTCTGTGGGCTGGGAGGTGAGTCCAGCTGAGCAAGCAGACCTGGAGAGAAAGGCTCCCTTGGGGCCAAAAGTCATTCTTCTAGATCCATAGCCTACTTCCGGGATCCTCGGGGCATTTTTGTGGGTTTTTCTTCCTTTCCTCAGGAGCTGGGAAAACCCCTGTTGCATGCTCTCCTCTCCTCCCTGTCAGTGCTATCTGTTTTTGCTCTGATTCCTTCCAAATACAGGCACTTTCAATATCAGTTGTGATAAGAGCAGGTGAAAAATGTGTTCAGGGAACTGTGAGGCTTTAAAAAGGAAAACAGGAGCCGTGTGCCTTCTTGTAGTGCCTGTGTGCAGGCATAGGAGGGGGGGCACCAGCCCTAGGATCCTCCAAGCACTGCTTGTAGCAGCTTCTGCGGGCATCCCTGGGTATTCTGTGGTCCTTGTGGTTCTGTGCCACCAGGGGCAGGGAGGTTGTGGAGCTGTCCCCATGCCCCTGCATCTCCCTGCTTTGCTGCCAGAACGGTGGGGCTTTCAGCTGGTGTCTTTGCCCCCACCGGTCTGCATCTTTTTCTTTTTTGCTGTTTTTTGTCCCATCCCTGGGTTTCTGTGGTTGGGTCATGCTGGGCCGTAGCAGCAGGTACAAGCACGAATGGCACAGAGCTGTGTGCTACCCTGCCTACCTGGCGTGTCTCCTGTTCACTGGCGTCTCAAAATGCCTACGGAGGATTAGGCATCTGGCGAAGTAGCTGGAATGGAAGTAAGAAAAAAAACACAGAAAAGACCGTCTGAGTCTGCCGAAGTATTTTCTTACTGGCATTCAGCAGCCTCGCCATAGCATGAAGACAGAAAGAAAGGAGAACAGAGAGAGGAAGGAGGAGGCTTAGCTTGTCATGGTCTGCATGCTTTCTTTTGTGAGAGCTCCTTGCCGTGCCGGTGTCTGCGGTGGGTGGGAGCGGACGTGCCGATCCCTGCTGGGGGCTGCCGGGCTGTGCCCCCTCCCGCCAGCTCCCTTGGAGGGTGGCCTCCTCTCGGCCTCCCCTCCGCCTCCCACAGCCTCCTGCAGCACGGGGCCAGCTCACAGCAGCCGCCCTTTGGCAGCTCCCTCCTGTTCTGCCCAGCCAGCAGCTGGATCTCAAGCTCAGGCACGCAGCAGAAGTGCATCCTCCTCGGGCGCAGCACCGCGCTGCTTGCCAAATGTCGCTTGCACCCTGCTCACCGCACATGGTTGCTTTTCTGCGAGGGTACCTGCTTCCTTCTGCTGCAGCCTCAGGAAAAAGGGTCACGTGGTGAAATCAGAAATGCATTGCTCTGCTTTATCGCATTGCCTGCCTTCTTCAGGTGCAATAACCGCATCCTCTGCAAGCAGCTCCTGTGTGCTTGGTGCTGCTCTGGTTTCACAGCTGTAGCAGTGCATGCCCTGTTGAGCCCGCAGGCTGGGCTGGGCTGACTGGGGCAGGTTTGGCTTGCCCTGGGCATCTCAAAGGCCCCCCCAGGGGTCTTGGGGACAGAGGGGCAAAACAAAGCAGGTGAAAGAATGACTCCTTGTCTGTTGGCTTTGGCTGAATGTGTGATTTGGAGGGGCTGGGTACAGCAAACAATGGGGGATGGCACTGAAGGGGAGCGAAGTCGGATGTGGTGTGCCCCGCGAGACCCTTCACAACATCTTATAACAAATCACATGGAGACTGATGAGTGCTAAACCTAGGTGAAGTTCCCAGGGAGCTGCAGGTTGCATCTACACAAATACTGGAGCAACTAGTTAACAGCAGCTTGCTTGTCCTGCAAGGTGTTTCCAGCACTGCTTCTTCCTCCCAGCTCCTTGTTCTCCTCTTTCATATTCTCAACCCCTCATCACCCCTGCTAAAATACTCTCTTTGGCACCGCTCACAAGGACAGCTTGTTAAAGGGCTGGTGTATCTTTAGGAATACTCTGAGCCACCCTTCTGCAGCAAAACGGAATTAGCACAAAACCGCAGGAGCTGAATAACGGGGTTCACACGTGTGTGCTGTGCAGGATGCGTTCCCCTGAGCCTTGGGAACACAAAGTAGAAAATGGGGTGAAAGACACTGTTGGCTGAAGGGCTTTTTGCTGCTCCTCTCTTGCTGTTCATCCATTTGAAGGGAGGGGAGGTGGGGAGTTCTCAGGAGGGGAGGGAGGAGTGGCTTCTGGTTTGTGCCTCCCTGCCCAGCACCTGTGCCACGCAGGCCTGGCACTGAGGTGCTGCAGGCGTGCAGGGTCCCCCAAACGGGAGCAGTGCTGTTTCTGAACTGGGGTCACCTCTGTCCAACGCAGTAACTGAGCCGCTCCTTGAGCTTGTCCCGTTGAATTTTCTCAGTGATGGCTGTGATGCTGGTCAGATGCTGACAGTTGTTTTTCCAAGCTGGTTTCAAGTTGTAAGAAGAATTTTACTCAGTTGTGTGAAAAGTACCAACCGATAGCTGCTGGGTACGCACTGGGTTTCCAGCCATTATTTACAGCTGTAAAATGAAAGCTGATTCTGACCCCCTGGGCTGCCAGGCCTTAGGGTTCCATCACTGCACGAGCAGCAGCGGCCCCGCGATGTGACGCTGCGCTGTGGAGCTGCAGGGCGCTGTTCGGTATCGATTACCTGTGAAATAAATTATGATGTATGTGGTGCCGGTTTCTGACCCCGTGGTCGCGACCTCACAGCGATTGCTGAGACTTCCGACCAGCTGGGATCAGAACAGTGAGCAGCCCCAGCAATCAATAGGAAAACCAGTGGCCCTGGTTGTGGGGCCTTTTTATGGGAATACTGTGCTGTGCTGCATGCACATGATGCCTTTATCCCAGGGAGCAGGCAGTTCTTTTGCAAACTTCGCCTAGAATTCCGTGGGAAGCTCCGCATCAGATTTTTCTGCTGTGTAACTGAAGGGAAAGAAAAATCTGGCAGTGCGGGATGAAGTGTGTGTGTTTGTGCACTGGCATTCCCAATGGGCAGCAGAGCCAGTGGGCTTGGGGCTGGGCGGGGAGGTGCGAGCTGTGTCTGCTGGGGAATTTGAGCAAGGTCCTCGCTCCTGACCCTGCGGCGAGAGCATCGCTGCGATGCCTCTGCTGCTCATCCCTGCAGGGGAAGCAAGCAGATGGAAGTGGTCTGCCAGGGAGGCAGGGGAGTTTCTTTCATGCTGTTTGTGTTGAAAGAGTAGATAATATGAGTTTAATTGCTGTTTGAATTAGCAAACGAGAAAGCAGAGTTTACTTGTGCAGTTCTCCTTTGTTTTTGGGCATTTCTTGGCACTGTGACGGTGTGTGCCAAGCAGCTGAGTAACACCAGGCCCAGCAGCGGGTCCTCGTTCCTAAGCACACCCGTGCTGGCTGCGGCATGGGGCTGAGCTTACGGGGCTGCAGCGTTGGCTTGGGGGCAGCCTGGAAGGGTGGGGGCTGTGGGCATCCCCAGCCCAATGGGAGCTGCTGGCGTTTCTTCATTGCCCCGTGCCGGTCCCCATGGGCTCTGCCCCGTCCCACAGCTCCCCTTAGGAGGGATGCCTGAACTTTTGAAGGTGCCTAATGATTGTAATGCCTCTCTTTCTTTTTTCCCCCCATATTTAAAATGTTTCAAAAAAGGATTTATTTTCAGAAACTGTTGAGAATTGTTCCCTACAAACAGGAAACCTGCAACAAAAGATTAATTAGAAACAAACAAAACTTTTCCCCAGCTCAACAAAGCAGAAAGATAAGAAATCCTACTTGTCCGGCATTTGCAGTGTCAAGATTTCCGTGCGGCAGCACGGCTAATAGAGATCAGTATGAATCGTGTATTAGAAAACAATCTGTGCTTTCATTTCTGGCCCTAGGCTGGCATGTTTGTTATATCTGATCCCGAAGGCAGATTGACAGTTTGCTTTGGATTAAATTCAACACATGGTTTGTGCCGTGCTTTTGATAAGGCTCAGTACTAATCTGATTTTTTTTTTTTTTTTTAATGTGGTCTTTAGTACATTAGCAGCAGAACTGTCCATTCTAGGAATATGTGTGTAGTGTAACCATTGAGGAATTCGTTTCTGGAGGGAAGATGAAATTACTGATTTTAAAAACTCTCAAGGTCCCAACTAAAATTGAAACCCATTAACTCCAGTAAGTTTGGCATGACCTGGTCAGGTTTCCAGCTATTTTATTAACTGATAGAGAAAGAGTTTTCTTCAAATATCTTTGCAAAGGCAGCAGAGGAGGCAGCTGGCTCTCTGGGAGGTATCGGAGCGGGTTTCTGGGGTTACTGCGCGGGAGTTTTGGCATTGCCTGCTGTGCTGTGCCCCAAAGGTGGGCTCTCAGGTACATTGCTCTGTTAGCTAGAGTTGGTATTTATTTGTACGTTGTATATTTGTTGCGTTGATAAATGGGCTTCGCTCCCTACTGCAAAGCCTTTTAAGCCAAAGTCATTCATCATTGCTCAGTTTGCTAGAAAGAAGGTGGGGGGAAGAAAGATCCAAGAATTGGACTGAGTGAGAAGGGAAAAAGGCACGGAAGGAATTGCTTGTGGCCTCTGAAATCTGTGGTTAGCAGCCATGGGGCTGGGCGTACGGCTGCAAAGCGCTGTGTTTCCCCTCGCTGTAGGAAGCAGGAGTCTTGTGGCTAACTCTGGGGCCACCTCCACGGGACCACCTCCACCTCTGATGCAAGCGTGAGGTGAACTCAGCTCTGAGGCCTTGCAGATGGGGATGGAGACTGGCATTGCAATTCTGCTACGGTTTGAACGAGCCATGCCCACAGAGCAGCTGTGGATGCTCCCTGGAAGCCCTGGGCACGTGTCACTGGAGCTGTCCCCATCCCGCAGCGGGATGCCACCAGCTCTGGGCGAGCCAGCCTGGAGGGCTGCAGCCCGAAGCGGGGCACGGCACTCGACCCACACAACGAGAACAGCCCTTCCTTCCCGGCAGTGGAACGGCTTATTGATTTCTTTGGCCTGCTCTCCCCCACCTCTTCAGAAATAATGACCCTTCCACCCCACCTCTAAATCATCCCAGCCTGGCTCTCCCCTAAGCCCTCTAATCTTTTTGGGTTGTTGTTGGTATTTATGCTTGTGGAGGTTTATGATCTGTCGGCACTGGCTGCTGAAATGCTTTATTTATCCATAGGCTGGGCCACACAGGGAGCGTCCTTATTCTGGTATCATGTTCAGGATGCTGTAGTTAAGGTTTGTGTCAGCACTTCCATGCACAAACCTTGTTATTCAGGGGTTTTGCAACTCTGTGGAAAAGAAAACCAACAACCTGGCAGAGGGAATGAAGGCTCGGAGGCGCGGATGAAAACCCAACAACCCACTGCCCATTTAGGGATTATTAGATGGGCAAACTCTTTCCTTGAGGAAAATAGCCAAAAACATCCTCCTCCTTTGGTTGGACTTTTTAAAAAGAAAACGCTCTTTTGTGTGCTTGTATTTGTGTCGGATGGGGAAAACATGGTGAGGTGAGACGCGGGCTGGAATCCTCCCCGTACCCTTACAAAATAAACGCCCTGCCCATTCAGAACAAAACCGCCCTGCTCTGAATGAGATGTCTGAGTATGCTTCAGGAGCATGTGCCTGCCATGCCTGCCTCATCCCATCCAAGGGCTGGGTGCAGCAGACAGAGCCCAGAGAAGCCGCTTTCAGGGCTGCCCAACTACCTATCAGCCTGTAAAAATGAAAACTAGGAAGAAAAGAGCTTTTTTTTGGGGGGAGGCTTTCTATTTGCAGCCTCTCAGATTCCTACAACACAGTTTACAACTCTTCTGGACTCAGGATTTAGACTTTCTAGTGACATTCCCGCTCTGTGCTGCCTGCTGCTCCTGTGCCCCTGCCCTCCAATGGTAGGCGACGCGGTGCGCAAACGTGATTTATTGTCCCGTTATCGCGGGAGCTTGTGGGTTTATAAATTACTTGGAGATCTCTCAATAATAGAGGGAGTGTGGTATAAACAGGAGAGATAATAGGGCATGGAAATAACTTTTGGAGAAGGCAAACTTTGGGCTGTTAGTGTGTCCGCGGTGCTGGCTGTGCTGGAGGAATAGCACCAAGCATCCCGGGCAGGGTGGTTCTTAGGGCACTCTGTATGCTGATGGGTTTTGCAGGCAGAGCTGGGTTAGCTCAGTAAAAATGCTTGCATACCCCATCACCCCGATATAGCGAGCTCAGCTTTGTGTTGGGGGCAATTTGTTTAAGCAGACCTGCCAGCTCTGCCACTTGCAGGCGGGAACAGGCAGTGATAAAACACCCTCAGGCTCCATCAGAAAGAGACACGGCGACAGCAGCTTTACAGGGAGACCGGCAGCAGCAAGCGTGTGCTCAGCGCGTTTGTTAGCGGGCACCGAGATGGGGTGATGGGCAGTGCTAAGGCGGTGCCCCAGAGCTATTTCTCTCACCTCTGGGATGGTGCTGGCAGGTTCTGCAGCGTGCTTTCAGATGGGCCGACCCTGGAGAGATGATCTTAAATGGAAAATGCAGTTGTTAGTGAAAATCAATTAAGCTCATTAAATAAAACTGGGTCTTCCCAGGTAAGTGGAGTTGAAGAGATTTGTTTAAAAGTAGCAGCACATTTTCAAACGGAAACTGGTTCTGTCCATTTCCAGCTTTGGCAGGGTGCCTGTAGAGATGTCTTTGGGGTTCAGAGAGCCCCACTGTGCAGCACAGTTCATGAAATTGCTTCGCTTGCCTTGGAAAACCTTAAAGAAAGATCAAAGGAAAATATCTCCCATGCAAAGATGATGGAAATGTGACAGCTTATGTTTCCAACAAGTGAATTGCTGATCCAAATTGTCTCTGGAAAGCCTTGTTCCAGAAATAGCTTGCAAGATTTTTGGAGATAAAGAAGTTTCTCATGTACACAGGCAGAGGACTATGCAGGACAGACTCTAACGTTGCAGGTGCTTGGTCACGGCAACTTGAGGAAAGGAAAATGAAACTCATTGGCAATGTACTGGCAAAGTGTGTGGCCGAAATGTGTGCTCACCTCTATGGCTGTAACTTCATAAATCACAATTTATTTTTAGGTAAATTGCTGGCCTGCTCCACTTTTCACCTGGCTGCTCTTCCTTCAATACTGTCACCACAGGACCCTGTCCTCTCCAAGCCTCGGTGGCTGCAGATCCAGGGGCTGGGTTGTGCTGCAGTGTTGTGCTGTGCTGGTTGGGATGAGGGACCCGAAGGGGCTGCCCCTGAGCTGGGCACCCCATTGGGTGCTGTCACTGGTGTCTGAGAGGGAGATCAGCCCAGGGAGATGAGACTTCTCCCCCTCAGTAACCAATGTCAGCAGGCTGGCTTTCTGCAAACATGTAACCGTCAAAGCTGCTGTGTGCTTACCAGTTTCCACTGGTGTTTTGGTAGTTTCCATAAAGTGGATTTGATCCTTGCCCTAATCGTGCAAACGTCTCCATTCAGACTGGTGCTATTGGAGATATCAGGAGTGAAGACGATGCTCAGTTGCAGACACCTGTAGATCCCTAATGGGATGGAAAAATGAAACCTCAAATGTAGAGAGGGAAGTGTGCAAATTATGGGAGGGATTTGGCATTTCAGGCACCTCATGTCAGCCAGTCCTGCAAGCAGGTGTGAAAAACATCAAAACCGGGGGCAGCAAGGCAGAAGTGAGTTATCAGCAGCACAGGTATTACTTAGCTTCCCAGTGAAATGACTCCTGTGACTCCAGAAAATTCCCTGGTTGGCCTCCAGGTACTGCTAGGTGGATTAATCCTCCTGTCCCTGATCACAGCCCTGTCCTTACATCCCAGTGCCAGGTGGACGCTGCTGAGTCATGGGTTGACAGAACAGTGATACCTGAACAGTGACCCTTTCCAGCTGGCACCCTCCTGACATAGGGGCACTGTGTTATCTTGCCAGGAGCTTAGTAAGAGGTTTCCAGAGGAAATGCGATCGAGCGCAGGATAATTTGATAGGGTCTCCAGGTATCGCTGCTGAATCAGCAAGGAAATGGGAGCTATGTGCTCTTGGAGAAGCCACCTTTCACGTGAGATAGGTGCCTGTGGCTAACAACTGCCTGCTTGGACAGCAGCTCCCACCTTTATTGCCTTTCTAAATTCAGTGGAAAAAGGCATCCTGGAAATGCTGCCCTGAACTTGTGCACGCTGCTCAGCAGTTGCTATGCTTTACCCTAGAGGGAGTTGCTTTTCTGCAGTGGGAGCAGGGACCTGTGTGTTCCTTGGATGATGTCAAGGGACCGAGATGAAAGGAGCTACCTGGGTAAATACCAGGTCACCACTGCGGTGCTGCCACTGCAAATGTTTATTTCTTTTATGGGGAGATTGGTCTCTGGTGATCGTCTGTCTCCTTCTGACAGCGGCGTTTCACTGAGCATCACTTGGATTTTCCATGTCTTGTGCTTTTGCTCCTGTTTTTGTGGAGGTCCCAGCTGGGCTGGCATCGAGCAGAAGAGCCAGAGACATCGCTTTGGACCCAACGGGCTTGTGCTTTAAAGCATCATTGTGACTCCTACGGGTGAATGACTGCCTTTTTCCAGGGTGATCTGACCCATTTCAGGTAGCGGGCTTGGGATTTCTTCTCTTCCCTACTGCTGTGGCCAAAATCTGCCCCAGAAGGAATTCCCTGCTGGCAGAGGGGGAGAGAGAAAAGCTCAGGAGTGTTTCAAATTTGGAATGTTTTTCAGTAACTGGGCTACATTTGGAGAGACAAACAGATTGCTTGCAAGTATTTTTAGTGGAGTGTGTGCATCTTTTGTCCCCAAGCACTCTGCAGGGAGGACTGCCCTGGTTCTGCTGCAGCCTGGTGGTGCAGCCAGGCTGGGCTCCCCCACTGCTGTGTTCAAATAGGGTGCAGCAGCCCCTTAGGCTGGGCTTGCAGCCAGGGCACTTGGATGGCAGCACCCTAGGGTGAGCTGCAGATCCCGTGCAGCCCTGTGGCCGTTGTTTCTCCCCTTTGCAGAGTTCCCTGTGCTCTGTACAAAGGCACTTTCAGATGCTTGGGAGCAGTTTTTTGCTGCTTCTAGGTCAGCCTCAAAACTTGCTTCCTTCGTGGCTCGTGGTGTGTGGGATGTGTGTTCAGACTTGGGGGTTTCTGTGCTGCTGCCTTGTTGGGGACCAGGTTTGCTCTTTATATTTTGGGCTGCAGAGGCTTTGCATTTTGTCTCTAGATCTTTTTATCTTTTTTTTTTTTTTTTTTTTTTTTTTTNCACATTTCAACTGCTCAGAAATGCTACTTGCAGCAGTCTGAATCCTGAATAGTTTTCACTCCTGCAAATCAGGGCAGTTTATTTCAGCACGAGTATTTTCTCCATAATGAAAGAAACAACTTTTTTTGTTGTTAGCAAAGGCAGTTGTAGCATGGCAAGCTCCCCAAATCTAACTGTTGGCTTTGCAGACCCACCATTGTAATAGTTGACTGGGGCTGTTTTGCGAAGCCTTGTTACCGTTTTCTTTCAGCAATACCTATGCCGTGAGGAGGGCTGTTCTGGCGATGGCAGAGGGGACACAGGCGTGAAGCTCCATCTGAAAAATTCATCCTGGTGCCAGCAGCATGGGGTGGTGGTGGCAGCACAGACCCATGGCTCGCGCATGGCCCCTGCAAAGCCTGAAGCACGTTGCCACTGATCAGCCGCGATCAGTGACAGTGCTTCCATTGTCCCCGTGGTCAAGGGGACAGTGCCATGCCTTGTCTTGCTCACAGGTCTCATGGGACCTACTTGCAGGGATGTCCCTGGTCCCCTGAAAGCCAACGCAGGTGATCAGAGCTGGGAATACAGAGTGTGTGGTGAATTAATGAATACCAAAAGCTCCTCCCAAGCACAGAGTGCACCCTGTGGAAGGCACGGCGGGATGGTGGGGAGTTGCTCTGGGTTTTGTTTTGCCCTCATTGAGCTTGCAGGTGTCAGAAATAACTGTGGTGAAGCTGCAACAATGGGAGCTTAGTTGTTCTCCTGCAAAACTATCTGGGGAGGAACTAAAAGAGAGCTCAGCTCCAAAGGGGATTATTTTGGAAAGCTCAGGCTTGTGAAAGTACCGATTTTTGCAGATCAGGACTGTTGTGAAGCCTGTAGCGTAACACGTTCCCCAGAGCTGATCCTGCCTTCTCCCTGTTGGTTGGATGGCACAAGCTGGGTTTAATCAGCACTGTAGGAAGCATCCAGAGCAATGTAAGCACAGTGAGGGCGTGGTGCTGGCGAGGGCTTCAGCTGGGACCGTGATTTGAGTTGCCACGATCATATCCTCTCCAGAATGGAGCCATCTGACATATTTGTATTTCAGCTTTCCACTTGCAACATCAAGAATCTAAATTTTTTCCTTGAGACGTAATCCCTGTGAACAATGCTCTGAGCTGCAGAAGTAAGGCCTTGCAGATCCGTATGGGTACACAGGGACCTGCAGATTCTCTTCAAAATCAGCCCTTGCCTATGTCACCTTGGGGGAGATGAGAGGTGGCGTAGGAAGACTTGGTGTTATTGTCCCTTGCTGAGATCTTCTTGCATCCAGCTTCCACAAAGCATCCCAGCAGCTACGAGCCTGTGCAGTGTGGGGTGGCTTCAGACTGGACCTGTCACTGCTGACCCTTCAGCTCCCTCACAAATACTGGGCAGTCGCTGCTGGCAGACAACTTTCTGCCAGTAACAGTGGAAGTCAGAAGGACCACCCAGTTCTGATAAGGGCAATTTAGAAAGGAAGGAGAAGATTGTGAAAAGAGGGGCAAAGGGGCACAAAGGAGGGGGGAAAAAAAAAAAAAAGGAAACAAAATGAAGATCAAGACTGCTGTTAAACACACTGCCTGCGAGGGAGGTCTCGATCGTGCCTTTTCTAATCTAGAGCCAGCAAGGATTGTATTAACAGCTTCAACGCCATGGAACAAATTAATCCCTGATGTAATTGAAATCGGTGAGGTCTCACAATAGGTGAGTTTGACCCAGTGGGATAGAAATAGAACAAGTATTGGAATGAAGTAGTGAAATGAAGTCACACTGTTAAGACACTGGTATTTCATTCCTAGAAACAAAGGCCAGACAAATGCAGAGAATACATGGCTCTGCTGGGCATGGTTGAAAGCTGCTCAATAATATCAAGCTTTGAAGGGATATTTCTGTGCAGGGAGGAAGTACATAGTAGAGACATAACAAGCATTAGAAAGAAAGACAAAGAAAGAAAGGAAGAAAGAAAAAGCCCTGCTTGCTCGTTGCCTGATTGATAGCTGTGGTAAAATAACACCAGCCCTGAATTTGAAGAAGAAGAAAAAAATCACAACTGGAGAAAAATTAGAAAAAGAGTTAAGGTCTGAACTGTATTTCCAGAGAATCAAGTTGTGGCAAGAGGCAGCGTCCTGCAGACACCTGTGTGGCTGAGGTGCACAGGGATGGTTTGCTTTGGCTAACAGAGGTGACAGGACCCGGTCCCACCGGGAGGGAGGATGCTTGTGGTCCTGGAGGTGCAGCTTGGGCTCGGTCCCTTCAGCACTGACATGCTGAGGCACAGTGCAGCTTTCGGTAGTTGAATGTCACTCAGGCTGCAGCCAGCGGCATGGTTTTGGGTTGGTGAGAATGGGCAGATAGAGGTGGGGCGTGGAGGATGGTGCTGTTGGTGGCAGTCGGGGAGAGCTGCAGGCAGCACCTAGTGCAGTTCAGGTGCTGAGCTCTGCAGCGGTGGGCAGCGCCGGCTGGGGAGGCCTGGTCCTGCGAGCCCTCACGCTTCTTCTCTTTCCCTGTTTTTATGCAGCGCGGCTGGATTTCTTTACATCGTTAATCAAGGCTGAAACCCTGCTCTTCCCCAGACTGCACCATTTCCCTGGGTGGAACAAGTTTGAAATGTCACCATCTAACAAATGGTGTGCTTTCACAGTCCTGGCTGAGATTCAGTCCATCATCAAAAGGAGAAACTTGGTTTTCTCGAAGGCATCATCATCCTTCTCTAGAAAACGGCCAAACGCTCAGTGATAGGCCATAAAACATTCGTTTCCTCGGGCTCTCTCAGGTTCCCGTTTCTTGGCACTCCCTCATGCCTTCCTCCTGGGTTTGTGCCGCGCTCAGCAGCGCTGCTGTCTGCCCGCCCGTGGGCACTCTGCGCTGGGAGCGCTGGCAGAGCTGCGGCACGCGGGAGGCGGCCGGGCGACGGCTGTTGTCCTCAGGAGCTGCGCGGTTCGAAGGGACGGGGCCCAGGGCTGCCCGAGGCGGTGTAACGCCCGCCCTGGCCCCGCGTGGGAGGCAGCTCCCAGGGACAACGCGCTCAGCT
>VXAV01001778.1:48671-96669 GCA_013399715.1 Alectura lathami
GGTGGAGAGGCTGGCGGCTGCGCTGGTGGTGAGGAGAGCAGGGGCGCGGGGCCGGCGCGGGGAGGAGGCTGGGGGCGGTGGGCGAGGAGAGCGGGCAAACGTGGGCATACTTGGCTTTCTTCCTTCCCCAGCATGGCGAAATGAAGGCTGGGAGGAGAGCGGAGAGAGGGAGCAGCCTGAATGCATCACAAGGAGAAGCGCAAGGGGGAAAGGTGTTGTTCAAGCTCAAGGACGCTGTTGGTACCAGAATAAATAGACGTAAACTGGACGTAAGTATACAAGCTGCTAGAGAATTAAGATGTAGAGTATTAGGAAAGTGTGTTTCTGAAAAAACCTTCTAAGGACACAAAGACAAAAAGTGGTATATAACTTGATTTGTGAATGGGCTGTGGGGTGATGTGGCTCTTGTGGAGAGATCTTTTGGCATCTGGATTTTAAATAGGGCATTTGTGCTTTCACCAAAAAAAAAAACCTCAGCCAACCCCAAACCAACCAAGGAAAAACAACAACAACAACAACAAAAAACCCCACCCCAAAAAAAAAAACAGAAAAAAAAACAAACCAAAAAACAAAACCAACCAAACAAAAAAACACAAAGGATCCCAACGGAAATACTTTGTAAGCATCATTGGTGGAGTCTTTTGTGGAGTTTGAGAGTCTTGTGTCTGTGTGGTTGGAACAACCAATTCCCTGGCGCACGGCGTTGTACTGCGTGTCCTGGAGAGTACGCAGCCATTGCTCAAGGGGACATCTGCCAAGACGGAGAGCATGACTTAGTTTTTTGGAGATTTATTTTTCAAGGAAGAGTTATTTTTCTGTGAAGAAGTCACCTTGTAATACAACAACGAAGCACAACGCTTAAGTTATTGTGCTATTATGAAAGGCTTATGTAACGTTTGTGTAATTCAGGTGGTGTCATGCCATGGTCACTCTCCTGCTGGATGCATGGAGATTCACTCTGAAGTGCCCTCTCCTCTCGCTCAGGGCTACTGCTGTGCATCTGAACACGAGGAGCTTTGTGTTAGATTAATTTCTGAATGTGCTTCTGAGCACAAAGAAGTGAGTACGTCAAAGCAGCGCACATCCACTTATGCCTTGCTTCAAACCGGGCTGCATAACGTGAGTGTAACACTATCCTGGCTGTGGATTGACTTTGCAGTTAAGAAGAAGAAAAAGCAGCAAATAAGCAGTGCATTATGTTTCACTATATGTCAAAGAATGACTGTCATGGTGAGCTAGCAAATCTTGCTGTAATTGGCATAGAGGAATTTTGCCAAAGTTGTGGAAGCAAAGCAGTTTGTTTCTTGCCTTCACAGACTTGAGAGAGATCTGTCTTTGGATATCCTCTTGTTGACCTTATTAAGTTAACTTCCATGTCTTTAGAAGGTCATGGAGAAAATCATTAATATTAGGTTGATTTGATGGCTGAAAGGTAATAAGTATTTCCTGCTTATCAGATTGGGTTTTGAAAGGACTTGAGTCGCTTGATTTGTTTATCTTTTGAAATCAGTAAGGCCCTCAGTGAGAGAGATTTTGTATTTCTAGTTCAGTTTGGGGGATGACATATGGTTTGCTCTCTGATGAGGCTTGGAGACCCTGTACAACAGAAAGCACAGAATCAGGAAATTCTGAAGTCCAGCTCCCAGCTAATTTGGCCATGGCGCGGGCCTTGGACATCTAACGCTGTAACGCTTTGTGACATGCACGATAACATATTAACATTCCCTTTTACTGGAAAGCTAAAAATAGAAAATGAGGAGTGTGCAGAGGTTGGTTGGATGGCAAGCCAAATCCCGTAAACATGGTTTGGCACTGGAAGGATTTCATTGACCTTGGTGTGGCTTTGATTGCTTGCAGTTCAAAACAACGTCGTGGGGTTTGCAGAACTGTGGCATGAGGGCTAACATCACGGTGCTGCTGTCAGAGGCTTTTGTGATTCTCAACCATTTCTTGGATTACTTAATGCTGAAACCTTAGGCAGTGTCAGCAGAATTATCTTTTGCCTGCCCTCCGTCTGGGATTTAACAAATATGATAGTGATTCTTTAGGCTGATGGATCATGGCAAAGTTATTTACAGTGAAATCCAGTCATTGTTTGAAAGTCATTCCACAAAAAAGCACTTGAATTTTTCCCACTGTAGCCTGGCTGAAGACATATTAGACCTCACTTCTGGTTTCTGTGACCGTTTGAGTAGGAATTAGGACTAAATGGAGCTGCCTTGAATGCTTGAGCCAGTAAAACAGGAAGCAGAGAGGAGGGAGAGCTTCTTATTTTCAGATGCATCAGTTGCTTGAGGTGTTGGTTGTTTTTAAAAGAACTTCGTTTTATTCCCTTGCATAGACTTCTGTATTTTAGGTATGCCCTTGTAGCTGTATATTATTGCTGAAAGATGTAAGGATAACCAAATAACAAATGGATGAGGAGCTACATGAAGAAGGAAGGAAGAATAAAAATGTAACCGAATGTGATGCCCTCTGTTAGATGTTGCGGACTGTAAGCAGTTGGCAAAAAACTAGGTGGTGTTAAACGAAACCTGCTGTTCGGGGTTGCTAAAGTTGTCCATCACAGACAGTGGTCTGTACCAGCCGAAATGGTTTGCAAGATAGACCACAATTCAGCACCAAATAGCAACAACATACTGGAGGAGATAAAGTGATGTAGGAAATCCTTTTCATGTCCTGTGAAGCACATTCCTGGTTTTGGAGCTAGAAGGTGCCATTGGCCATTGATTTCAGGGGCCTGCTGTGCTGAACTTTGGATCTGTAGGCGCTGGTGCCGCAGGCACCAGGTATGTCAGGGTATGTCAGCTGTTCAGACCTGGTATTGCAAGCTGACTTGTCTGCGGTGTGGAACAGTGCTGGGTGCCCCCAGCATGTGCAGGTGCTTGGCCCAGGGCCTCGTCTACGGTTACTTGAAGCAAACAGAAAGGCAGGGGCAGTTTCCAGGGAGCAGGGTTATGTGCTTCCTGCAGGACCTGCGGTTACAGGGCAAGTTGGGTGGATGATCAGATTAAAAGGCAAAAGAAAAGGCAGTCATTTTGTGTATGTTTTACATGCAGTAATAACGTATTAATGGTTAAGCAAAAAAAAAAATAATTTTGCTTTGGTGAACAGAACTTAAAGCCCTTACGTTTTAAAGTGCAGCTGGGACTGAAGACATTTCTGTATTCGTTTTTGTGTAGTTGTGATTGTAACAGAAATATATTTGGGGGTGAATGGACTTGGTTTTGGCTGACCTTGAGTGAGTGTTGGTGATCAGTTACTGAAGGAGGCATATGTTACTGATTTTTTTTGAGATTTATGAAAGAGAGTCTCTCTTATGGTATATATAAATGGGCTTATCTCAGTAAAGTTAGCTGCTTCAGGGAGTGTACTCTTTAGGGCAGGGATACTGTGAGAATGGGTTTCAGCAATGATCAAATAGGTTTTATCTCATGAAATCAACACTG
This sequence comes from Alectura lathami, assembly GCA_013399715.1. Classification (NCBI taxonomy): domain Eukaryota; kingdom Metazoa; phylum Chordata; class Aves; order Galliformes; family Megapodiidae; genus Alectura; species Alectura lathami. The sequence goes on from VXAV01001778.1 coordinate 52,121, forward strand.
CATGAAATTTTATTTTAGAATATTGATACTCCTTGCTGTGGCCAGATGCAGCCCAGGCTGGCACAGCTAATTCACTTTGGCTATGCTCCAGCAGAGCATCCTGTTTCAACAAAGTGATTAAGTATGTGCTTATCTTTAAGCACACAGCTAAATCCTGGTGATTTCACCGCTTCTCTGCATCAGGGCAGCTTGGCCAGGGGACGGGTCAACCACAAGGAGAGAACTTCCCGCTCCACCTTCCTCTTTCAGGGTTTCTTCCTCTGGCTCAGAGCTAGGTCAGTTACTAGAGAGGCGATGGAGAGTCATGGCCTGCTTGGAGCTGCATACAGCATGAGATGGGTCCGTGGCTGGTCCAGAGCCCACGTGTGCACTTCGAATACAAGCTGGGGCCTCTGTGCTGCAGGCGCTTGAGCTCCAGGTGAGCACAGCTCATCTCTTCTAGTGAGGAACCTCTTAAGAAGGTCGCTTTAGCAAATTAAAATCTATCCTTCCCCAAAATGATTTGTTGTGTTAGATGCTGGGATTCAGTTGGACTGGCCATATGGGTAAGATCAGGAAGGACCAGCACCTTTGTGGTTGGTCCTGAGCCTCACACACCTGAGCAGACACCAGGGCTCCATCGCTGTGAATCTGTGGGAGAGGGCATGTGGACAGAGGCAGTTCATGAGGACAGACGGGGAGATCACACACAGCAAAGGAATAACCTGGGGATGCTAGTCCACCCCAGAGGTGTTTCAGTACAAAGAAACAATTAAAATATGTTTTGGAAAATAGGCTGCCTTTTCTATTTGAAGTTTCCAAGAAAGCAAAACAACCTTCCCTTCCCCCTACTTCAAATCCCACCTGTTTTGTTTTTTCCTAGAAAAAATGTGAAATTCATTAACATGTGGTGAAAGCAATGCAGCGACGTCATCTTGATTTAAAATCTGTTTTAAATCTTAAAGTGATGGAGCCAGAATCTGAACTGCAAATAGTATGAGGTATGAGGCAGACTGTCGACATTATTTGAACATCTCTATTTTTAGTAGGTCAACGTCCTTTGTAACAATATTATTTGAAAAGTAAGCAAGAAGAGATGTGGGAGGAAGAAAAGAAATTATTAATATTCATGCTAAAAGCCAAATCCTTCTTGCTTTAGTCAGAGGGAGGAGAGGAAAGTGAGCAGAACTTGGTGCACACGAGTGCTGAGAGCTCTGCTAACCTCGTGCCGTGTCCTCCTGGCAGGTGCAGTGGCTAGTTCTGCTCCTGCTTCTTGCTGTGCTGTTTTCCGAAAGTGGGAAATAATGGTACTCTTAGTTGCGTGGTTCTTGCTCATCACTTATCCTGATGAATGTCCGTTTAGACACAGTATTGCCCTGGATCTTCTTTAGCGCAGCCTGAGTGTTCAGCTCCTGCAGTCTCCTTTTGACTTCTGACAGTAAAATAAGAGAGTTTGGGATTCAAATAGCGTAATCCTAGCATTTAATAAGGGCAGCAAAGGCGATCCTGTAACATCCCTGCGATCCTCATTGCTGTTGCCACCGTGTTGAATATAATGTTTTTGTTTGGGTTGCTTAGGGAAGGTCTGGTGCTAAGCAGCACTGCCTGCCTGAAGTTTCCTTCCTGCTGCGGATCTGTGTCTACTTGATAATTGGAAAAGCTAAAAAGATCTTTTCTGAGGTTTTGACATTCAGGGAGTATTTGACTACTTGGCTTCCAAGTATTCTCTGGTGTGAGACGGCAGATGCCTGAAGCTTAAGCGGGGCCATTTGGGTGCTGCGGCTACTCGCTCTCCGCTTATGTGCTCTTATGTGTTTCAGCCCACAAGGACCTGTGCAAGGATTTATTGACCCCTTTTCATTTGTATTGCCAGCTCCATCCACACACTAATACATCAGAACATTGTTGCTTCCAGGCTAGAAGGACAAGCATGCTGTAGCTGGAATGTGTTAGGAGTAGAAGTAGTAACTCTGCAAGGAGTAAATGTCATTCCTTTGCCAGTACCCAAACCTAGGCATCATTAAATTCCCATGTGATTGTTATTTTGTGCTGGATTTCATCTCTTATGTTGAAGTGGTGCACAGCAGTAGAGCTCATCAGCCATGAGTGAGTAGGCCTTGACCATTATTTGTCACAGACAAATTAAGAATTGCCTGTTGTGCAGTAGTGTTTTTTGGGTGCCACTCCATGATCTTTTGCTGCTCTTGGTTTCTGAGTGATTTACTGTACTGTGAAGGGAGTCTGCTACCAAAATATTGCCCATCTTTTAGATTCGTATAGGCAGCATGGACATGGTGCAGAAGCTCTCAGGGACAGATCATGGAGCAGTTTTGTGTCTTTTGTGTTGTTTGAGTGTGAATTGCTTTTGGCTCTGTGCTGCTGGACCTCCTGGTTGGGAGGGCCTTCTCCAGAGCATCTCGGTTGCCTGGTCCTCTGACCTTGGGCAAGCCAGGATGGATCTGGAAGGGAAAGCAGGAGTCGTGTTTCAGTGTTTCTTGGGAACCATAAGTTAAGATTGGAAACAGCATCTCTAGAGAAGGGCAGATGTGACTGGGAATGTTTCTGTTAATGTTTTGAGGCTGTAGTTAACGAAGGTTAATTTAATCCATTGGCCAGAAAAAACACAGGAAGAGGCTGAAGCGCCCAGAACCCCGCTGGTAGTGGCCTCTCTGGACGTGTCGCTTGGGCTCTTGCTGCTCCAGATGGTCCCTTCCCAACTTGGGCTGGACAGAGATGCAGCAATAGACAGTCAGCAGTGATCAGGCTTTGCTTAAAGCAAAGCTGGCAACGCATTTCCACTGCAGAGGGCCCACGAACAAATGACACTTTTATCTTACTACGTTTTATGCCTCTCTGTAGCTAGAATCCAGTTTGCTAACGTGAGCATAAATAGTTTGTTCCCTTGACTTCTTCCCTGCCATTAATCCATGCAGTTGCTGAAGGTGAAGCACAAATTCTCTAAAATTGAGTTGTCAGTTCTGTTTCTCCCATACATGTCCATGTAACCTGGTAGAGGCTATGAATATGCAAAAGCGAGCCTAATTTATGGCCAGTGGGGCTGACCAGGTTTAAATCAAAGCAGGACTGAGCAGAAGTTTTTACTCAAGAAACCCCCCACAGTTTGATTGTAAAAACCCAGGTTTGGTTTACTGTCTAGAGCCAGCTCTGGGTAGAATTACATTTTGAGTGCCTGATACCGCGGCCTCAACTGTCAAGTGAAGGCCAGCCAAATCCCGGTCGTCCTGTGCCGTGTGCCCTTTGGCAGGTTGATGTGTGATCTTTCTATCCAAGATGCTTATTGTGCTTCATAGTCTGTTCTCTTCTCTTTCTTCCCCTCACCCCCACCACTTTCAGATGTTTGTTGCCGAGGAGAATGTAGATTTTCGGATACACGTGGAGAACCAAACGCGAGCGAGGGACGACGTGAGCAGGAAGCAGCTCCGGCTCTATCAGCTCTACAGCAGGACAAGCGGGAAACACATCCAAGTGCTAGGCAGGAGGATCAGTGCCAAAGGAGAAGACGGAGACAAATATGGTAAGAATATTTACTGGGATCCCCCAGACTCCAGTTCAAAAGCTTTAATTCACTGTGTTGGCCTGAGAACCTCACGGGAGAAAAACGAGAAGAGCAATAAAATGCAGGAATCACAGGGAAAAAAAACCTTTCCAGATGAAGAACATGGAATTTGCTGTGCTAGAGCAGGCCATCAGCCCAGCTCCCAGCTGCGGGCAGTTCCCACAGTACTGCAGGGCCAGTTTATGAGTGAATGATGGTGCTTAAAGACAAAAATCTTCTTCTGCCTAGCAGATGAGCTTACTGTTTGCCTAGTGTAATTCGTAGATGATATCAGCGTTCGTGACCTGGGGTGTTCTTTCCCTGTGAACTCTGGCCCTCGGCTTAACAATGTGGGAGCTGTGGTTGTGAGTTGGTCTTGAGTGTGGATGTATCCCAGTGCTCAAGTGAAGCATTCTCTCATCTTTCTAGGAGAGGATGTTTGGTATGAGCTGAAATTAAGCAAAGTTTGGAGCTTTACAAATGCTTAGGTTGAATCCCAGGGCATGAATGTCCTCCTGCAGGAGCACAAATAACTCACACAGGCTGGTAATGTATGTCTTCAGCTGTTTCCATCTTGATTTGCCTACATCCATCATGGTAGAAATGCTTGCAGGAGGCTGAATTATGAAAAAGGTTTCTAATCCAGGTACATTTAGAGATGGCTTTGGCAGAGAGACTTGTGCTGAAGCTGTTTTAGGCCTGAATGACTGTTGCTGGAAGGGTTTTAGGGCTGTTTTGAGAAGTGGTCCTTGTTCTCATACGGACACGCATCCGTTATGTGCTGCTGATGGGTTGGCTGGCATGCATGTGCACACGAGGTTGACTGCACGTGCATGAGGGAGGTGGAAATGGGGTATGACGGAGGACAGGTCAGACTATGAGAAGTGTTATTACCCCAGGGGTTGTCGGAAAAGATGACGTACAGTCCTTGCCTGGCAGCTACTGCCACTGCAAATGTGTGCAGAGCTGTGCCACCGGAGGTGTCAGGTAGGAGGTATCTGGCTGGCGTGAAATGAACCCCCAAGGCTGTTCTGCACTCCCCCAGTCTCCCAGAAGAAGCCTTCCCTAAGGTTCATCAGTGTTGTTCTTTGTCATTCCAAAATTTCCAGATAAAACAGGAGTGCAAAATGTCACTTGGCTGCTAATTATTGTGTCATTTTATTGCATTCATCTTCGTAAGGTTTGATATGTAAACTAGTCACTGTGTGCTAGCTGCTGGCTTCCCAGGAAACGCTCTTGCCCGCAGTGAATGTCAGGTAACGTGATGCAGTTTTCTTTTCCATGAAAGAAGGCAGCATTTACAGTGGGGTGCAGCAGGGAAGTGTGCCCGTGAGCAGCTGACAAGTGCTAATTTATGTGTCAAAGCCCATCTTGTCCCCTTCATACATATGCAATCATGTCTGAACAACAAATCCTGGCGCAGGAGAGTGCATGACCAGTGGAGGAGCTGCACATCAGTAGAGCCTTAGATTTCCAGTCCGAGGAGCTCTGCAGTGTGCATATCGCTGCTGGCCACCAAATCCTCTCCTCTACTGGTTGCTGGCATCCTTCTAAAAACCTGACGTGCTCTGACCGTTGAGGCCATTTGCTAACACCCCTGCCTGCTCCCTCCCCCTCTCCTACTAATAAAACTCCTTGATGTGTCAAGCTGCAAAGCCTTCCCATTTCTAGCCATGCTGAAAGGTTATGGAAATCTGTTCATCATCTTGCTTGGCACAGGAACACTTAGAGCATGATAATCGGGGAGACAGTGAGGTGGGGCATGGAGGTCCAGGATGTGACCATGCAGAGCTCCTAGCTGTGATAATGAAGGGGGGAGAGATGTCGGAGTTACTGAAGTGAGAACCATCTGTGTTACAGCCAAAAGTGGATACAAAGGCAATGACACAGGATTCATTATGTGCTGGGAACCCCTCCCCCAGAGGCATTATTATGGAGTAACCTTTGATCAAGACCAGAGAGAGGCTTAAACCAGGTCTGGGGATCTGAACGGTTGCGAACTTTTGATCCAAATCTCAGTGCTGCTGGTCAGATCTGCCTCTGAAGGAGGACAACCTTTCCTCTTGTGCAGCAGATGGCTGTTTTTCTTACTGCCCTTTTTCTCTTCTTACTTCTTTTCCTGCCTTTAAGTTGGCACAGTGAGTCAGAGCTTAGCGTTTGGGAGTGCCCGGTTCCCACTCCTTTTCTTGGCTGCGCTGCCCTCGCAGGCGATGCAGTCTCCCGCAGCTTTTCCCCTGTCTTAACCCCGTCCCCACGGAAAGGCGAGATCATGGTGGAGGTGATGTGAATTGATGTTGGAAGGATTACAGAGGCTGAATGTCAGCCCGGAGGAGGCTTTGAGAGGACGAGCAGAAGCCAATATCTGAGAAAAGGCAACAGATGTGGGAAAAGGTGCCTGTGGAGGTGGAACGTGAGCTGGCTGCAGCCCCGCGTTCTCCTGCCTACTCCTTCCTGAGCTGCATTACAAACCCGGGCAGGGCCATCTCAGAACTCCTCTGCTGGGCTCCAGCTCTGCAGTCATCGGGGGCAGTTGTATCCGCTCAGGCGCAAGCACAGGCCATGCAAAAAGGTGCCAAACTGGAAAGCTGTGCGGTGCAAGTGTTACTGAGTGTGCTTCCAGCTCCAATACTCACTGCTATGGGGTGTCCAGGCTGAGAGCAGCAGGCTCAGCAGAGATTAGGAGATGGAGTGTGTAGGGGGCAAGAAGCTGTTTTCTTGGCTTCTCAAAGTGACGCTGTGTCCTTCCAAGAACTCAGTCCCATTAAGAGAAGGTAGCATTAGGCAAGGGCAGTGCAGGCTTGGACTCAAGGTGGGAAGAGGGTCTATCTGTTGAGAGAGGGAACATGGCTGCGGTCCATAGTGCTCATTGTGAACAATACGCACTAGCCAGTTTTGAGGATGGGGAGCTACTAACGTTTTAGCACCTCTTTCCCCTCTCCTCCCATACTTTCACAACTGGTTAAAGAACAGTGTGTCCAATTGAAGAGATGCCTTTTATTTTTTTGCACATACACAGCTTCCAAATGGCTGGCATGTGAGGGTTGTTCTGCCTTTGAAGGAAGGGAGAATTGGTTAGTTTTATTGCAAGGTTTTATTGACTTCTGTAAAACTTCTCACCTCTTGGTTGAAGAGAATGCCCAGAAAAGAGGGGAAGTGACAAATCTCAGGCAGTGAATTGCTCGTTTCCAGGCAGCCATCACAAGTACAGCAAAATGACCAAGCAGTTGTGGCTCAGCGAGAGAGCATTCTGCAGGGCCAGAAGAAATCCAGCGGGAGCAAGCCCCCATGAATGTTTTACCCGGGCCTGCATGTCCCATGTGCAAGGGAAAGTGCAATTCTGTAGCGCATAGTTTTACTGGCATAATAATTCTGGTATGCGATGTTTGGTTTATGCATTGTTCAGGGCCAAGATCTGGCCCCATGTGTGGAATTATTAAATGGCAAATTAAGTCAGTTAATAGAATTAATTGAGTCAATGTAATCCTTTTAATCAGATGGTTTTGGTCCCTTCTCAGATGAGTTAGAATCCATTAACAGATAAGTCAATTATTGGACTAAATTAAATCTAATAATAATGCCTGCTGCTCACAGCTACACTAATTAATCTAAATACACTTACCTATTTCCCAAGGTTTTTTGTTTTTAGGACTTAATTGTTGTTCCTGAAGTGCTCTGAGATCTTTAGATTACAGACAGATCTATGTGAGCAAAATATTATCTCTTAGCAGACTATAAACTAATTAAAAGACTGATCTATTTACAGATTGCATTTTTACTTTAATCTCCTCAACCTGTTTGGAAGAGTTTGCATTGGCCCAGAAAGGCAATATTCATCTTATAAGCTTATTATTACTTTACAGGTTCCTAAGTGGTCCTTTCATTCAGAAAATGAAAGGGGGAAGGAGAAAAAACAACCATTAAAGAGCTGACAAAAAAAAAAAAAAGAAAAGGACCTGGAACCTTTATATTCTACCTCTGATAAATGGTACAGATAGGGAAGAGAGGGATCAGTGACCTGAAACCTTAGATCCTTTCATTTATTTTCATTTCACAAAAGGCAGAAGACATTCTATCCTGTTTGTTCACTATCTTTGTATCCGGTGCGGCTGGTGAGACAGAGCTCTCTTGGTTGGGTGAAGGCATTTTTTGCCTCATTTGTATTTCACAGCCATGTGATTTTTGTTTTAAAGTGTCTGCTGTTGTCCTGAGGGGCAATGCGAAGTGATGGACATGTGGAGAGATGTGAAGGGGATGTGAGGGGCATTTGTGCTCACCCTCCCTATTGAGTTAACTTTTATTTATGGCCAGTATGTGGCTACCCTTAAGGCGAGGACATGGTGTGCGCAGATGGGTTATTAGTTAGCGTGTTGCAGGTTATCGCCCACTGCTGGGTCTATCCCAGTTTAAAAAAAATCTGCTTTATAACGTGGGAAGCTTTGTCCCAGGATAGCCCACAAAAGGCACACAACATGCAGGTATGGTGTCTCTCATTCTCGGCTCCCGGTGGCTACCAGTGGTTTTGGCTGCCCAGATCCAGCCATGCAGTATCTTGAGGACTCGCTCTGAGCTTGGTGGCTTTAAGCTTAGGATCCAAACGCTTTTGAGACAGAAGGTTTTTGGAGGTTGACAGTGCACGTGTTTGCCAGCAGATCTGGGCTCAGGCAGACGGAGAAGGAAAGCAAAGTCAAGAGGTGATGTGAATGGGTGATGAACCTGGGCTATCTCAGGTGTTTGTGGTGCAGAACATGCTCCCCATACAGATGTCCTCTATGAGGTGGGCACGCCTCAAGCCCTGAAGGTTGCAGCTGGCATCTGCAAGTGTACAGTGGAAGCCAAGCGCTGGGGGAGATGGGTGCCTCCCTCCTGGGGCTGCCCCAGGCTGGTGATGTGCATGCACCTGGCAGTCCTGCTTCTGTTCTAGCTGGAGCTTCCCAGAGATGCCAGTGGACAAGCCCATGGAGAGCGCATTACAGCTGTCTAGACATCAGCCACACTCCATCCCGCCAGAGATTTCATTTGTGGTAGAAGTGGGCTCCGTTCCATGAGGAGGTGTAATATGTGCGGAAAATATTATTATAGCAAAATAGCCTCCTTTAATTGACTCGAAATTTTGCAGGATTCCTTCCTAGGTTTGGGTAATCCTGCACTCTCCAGAATTAATGAGCTGACATAGCACTTCTTCGGGTTTGGCAGCTTGACAGCTAATTTAGAACTCCCTAAACTCATTTCACTAATGACTCCCATTTGTTCTATCTCAAAGCCTGGAAACAAATGCAAAATACCAGCGCCATTGTCCCATCCTTAGCAAGTCATTCTTTCCCCTCAGTGTTTCTGGCACCTTAACAGCAAGCTGCCTTGGGAAAACTGATTAACCCTTTCCCTTCCTAGAATAGTTAAAATCAATTTTGATCCCCCTGGGGAGGTCGGAAAGGAAAACTGCACTCCTTGTGGTTGGAAGGCACTAAATTAACCTGGAAGAAAGGCAGGAGGTATAGCCCAAGTAGTGGCTGGGGCTAGTTAAATATAGCCACAGTTCCACAAGCTCAACATTCAGAAACTTGCTTTTCTCTCCAGGAGCCAGGTATGTGCAAAAGGCCCTGTCTGGCCCAGTGCAGATCAGCCAGATAGCCTGAATGCGCTGTGATTTGCCTTGTAATTTATTCAGCTGAAACATCAGGATGACTGTTTCCTATTTAAACTACGTATTGCTGCCTCCAGTCTCTTCCCATTACAGTTCTGACATGACAACAAGACAAATAATTTTTTTTAAAAGACCTTTTATCTTCTGAACCATTTATTTTCACTTACTTAGCCCGGGGGCAGAGCTGACCTCAGCTAAGGGATGATCATTCACCATGGCAGCTGTACAGTCATATGGGTCCTGGTGATTGGCCTGAGCCTGTGAAGCCTTCGCTGTCCAGCTGCTGTGCTGTGCCTCTGTTTTTTTCCCCTCTTGCCCAACATCCCGATTGCTTTATTAGTATTATTTTTCCCGTGAAACGTCTCCCCTTCCCACCTGGCCGGTGGCAGCTCCCCTTGACCGCAGGTGCGGGGCGCGCGGCCGGAGCGGAGCCGCGCAGCCGCTTTGTTCAGCCATGAGCACTGGGGCTGGGGCCGGACCTCCCAGGCTTCCCCGTGCGGCGAGGAGGCTCGGCTGCCGTCACCTTCGAGTTGACTCTGAAAGGTTCAGCAGCCATGTGAAATATGTTGTAATCATCTTATACAAACCATCTGTACATTTGAGACTTTCTTTTTTTCTTCTGCTGAATTCTGTGTCTGTGCCAGAAAGCTCTGCTCAGGCAAGATGAGAAGTTTGGGGGGAGAAAAAAAAACAACAAACCTTTTGCTTTTTGATTTATGACAAACCTATTTCAAACAGTGCACATTTTTAACAATTTCCTAACACTTTTGGCTTTGATAGCTGCTGCCCCAAACTCCCTCTGTGGCCAGTTTCACACCTGAAGTTCAGTTGTCTCTGCTGTCCCTGTCTGGTGCAAGTACCTGTAGGTGCCCTTACAGCAGAAGCCATTGTTTTATTTTTCCTCTGGTACTAAAGTGATTTTGAATTTCTCTACTTTTGGATCTTGAGATATCTCTGAGAGCCTTTAGTTTCAGGGAGAAGAGCTTCACCTCTCAGCTCTGTGTCTGAACTTAAAGTCCTCATAGTAACTGACTGACGTTTGGAAAACCTACGCCTGTCTGTCCGTAAACATTAGGTACTCTGAAATAATGAGGAGAAGTAATATAAAAGTCTGCTGATAATTTGTCATTTTTAATTTCTGTGCGGAGTGGAAAGAGAGCTACAAAATGAAAAATACTTATTTTCATGCAAGTTGTAAAAGGCTTTTTGTTAACAGTTTGTGTGTATATATAATTCTATGCTGTGATTTAAGTGTTCCCATTAGAAATGCAGAATAGGAAATAGGATCCCATCTGTGAGCAATTTAAGAGGAAGTGAGACAATGGAGTCGATTGCTGCTTCAGTTTAGATAATCAATACAAATATTATTAGTATAGTGATTTATCTTCCTAGGCACTTTATGAAAATGTGAATGCCAGACCCTGAAGACAAGTCAATATGATATTATCTGTTCCTGCCTTCCTGTGATTACGTTTTTTTACGTGAAGCTTGAGCAGCTGCTTTGCTAAATGTTCTTCTCTGTGATGAAATAACACAGAAACAAAGTTGGGGCTTCGCTTTCTTTTCCATGTCTGTAAATAGGCACTAATCATCTTAGTGCAAAAATTACTTTTATACACGGAGACTGCCATGTGGTTGTTGGAAGATGAAGTTCTGGAATAAGTTTACCTCCTGAGTTGATTTTGGTTGTTTTATTTTAATGTACCTTATCAAGCATTGTATTGCTCTTTCGGAGGTTTTCTCATATCTAAGCATCGAGACAGTCATGAATTCAAGTTGGTTCCTGGGACACAATTAAAAGTACCCAGAGAATGGGCTAGTCAGCTTTTGTGAAAGGCTTTTTAAATTGCTTTTACTTTGAGAAGGAGAGGGAAACCTTGTGAAAAACATTGATTTACAGAAACTTTTGTCTTCAGTGTACATTACTGTGTGTGTTGTCAAGTGGCCGGTGAGGTTTGTCCTTTGTGAGAAATGTTTTGGAGGAGAGAAAAATTGTCAATAACCTTAATAAGAACATACCTAATTAAAGAGAGGATGAGGAATTAAAACTTGGAGAGTGAAGAGCACAATTCTGCTTGAAGATAACATGGCACCTTGCTAGGGTGCAGTTTTGGAGACCTAAATGCAGCAGCTTGCTTTGCCAGAGACTTAATATCAGTGGTGGTAGCAGAGTTTCTCAGCTCGGGAATGTCGAGCATCCTGCCCGGGTGAGGTGCAGGGATGCTCAGGCCAGAGCCCCCAGGCAGCAGAGAGGGAAAGACCTTGGCTCCTCACACAGAATGATGTGGCACGAATGTCATCCTCTGTCTTAGCATCCTTGGGCATCCCTACCTCATTCCTCCCTCATCTGCAACACAAGAGCTGCGGCACGCCATGTGGGTTTGCCGAAAGGATGGTGGCATGACAACTGGAGAGATGCTGAAGAGGCAGCGGTAATGGGGACCGGGAGTCTGGTTCCAACTAGCTATTTGGTGTTTTCATGTGCTGTGAGGACATTCCTGTTTTCCGGTTTGGGTTTCTTCAAGAAAGGTGTTAGGCTTTATGGAAATTAAGGCACTTCAGTTGCTCAGATTTTACCTCGGCTCTTTTAAAAACCAGATAGTTCGGAATTTCCACAGCTGCGAGGTGAAGCACAGCAAACAGTCGCAATGCCAGTAGCATTGCGTGGCCGTCTGGAAGAGGAGGAAAGGGCCCTGTCCCCTGCGAGCCTGCACAGAGCCTTGGGCTCAGCAGAAGGGTGAAAAATACAAAGCCCAGAAGAGGAGAAATTGCTGATGCATGACGCTTGGAAATCTGGAAGAGTCCGAAAAGGGAGCTGAAAATACCCCCCAAAAATGACTATCTGTGGCTTGAACGAAATAGTGTCCGATCAGCATTCAGAAACCGCTGAATTCAGGCCGTTCCAATACTGGCATTTTCCAGACTGCCTGCCAGTCGGATGCAGAGGAGAACACGTGTAGAGTGTCTGCGGTCTCCTCAGCGCTTGCAAGAAGGGGAAGGCGAGCTGGAAGTAAAGGGAATGAGAAGGCCCGTTAGAAAAGAAAAACTGTTTTTTTCTTACTGTGAAGAAGGGAGGAGTGTTGGGGTTGGAGGGCGATGGTCGCATGGCTACACTGTGTGAGCATCTTTCTTAATGAGTCGTGCCAGCAGTAAGTAGTCCACAGTTTCGTCCCTGATGAATTTTTAAGTATTTTCAGAATGCCCAGAAGAGAGGATTCAGGCTTTTATGGTGACATAGAAGCCAAGAGCTTCTAAACGTCTCCCGAGCTTTGTGCCCTTGGTGTTTGCTGCAGTTGCTTTAGAAATGTGCCTGTCTTTTGCTTGTGCTGCCTGGAGTGACTGAGTTTGAAGCATCGCTTGGTAGTGTTCAAATTTATTTTGCCCTCGTATCTGAGAGCTGAAATTACTGCCTGCAAGGCCTTCTCCTCCCTTGCATTCACAGCTGCCAAAAAAGGCGCCTTTCTAACCAAAGCAGTGAGAGAAAATCCTGCCATCTGCTGTGACCCAGCCCTCCTGTGGCAGTAATGAGCTTTGGGCCCTCTCCAGCAAGCAGCCTCCCAGAGATCACAACTGGATGGCAGCTGTGCTGGCTGGAAGGATCTGCCCCCAGGTAGCGCGGTGGAGTGGAGTCCACGTCCTCTGACGCTGCTCCGCTGCTTCTGTTCCCCACCAAAGAACTGCTCGTGTGATGGAGGAGGAGTGGCTGTTGCGCCTGGATGGCGGTGATGCAAGCTGAGACGTGTTCTCATTGGTGTTTGAGCATATGGCAGGCGAAATTCACTTGGGATCCAGGCTTCCTGCTGATGTGGCTGGCATGGTTTGGATTGTGCCCGTTCTCAAATGCTTTCTCAAGACAAAGCAGAAGAGGAAGCAGACAGATATGAAGAGGGAGCTGTAGCGGCAGGAGATCACTGCAGCCACTGGGTGCGGTGAAGACCCTGTGGTGCAGGAGAGGCAGCAGCGAAGAGCTAAGAATTGGATCACATATAAACACCAGATAAGTCTGAAAAGTGAGAAAGTCATGCCCAAATGGCCTCAGTGCTTGGCCAGAGATGGTCCTGAGGCCCACACTGTGTCTGTGGCTCCACCTGGGTGGGATGGAGGTGCAGGACATCACTACTACAAAAGCCCTGTTACCACTCTAGCAGACTTTTGGGTTCCTAAGTTTCAAACTACACGTTGTGTCAAGGTGATGAGTGAACTCAGCTGCTGAAAGCTGGTCTTGTCCTGGAGTTGGTACCAGTGATGTTGTCTCAGGTTCCAGGAGCTAAGGATCTTGCCTTACAGGTAGCTTTAGTATAAATCCTAAACAAAATCTCTGCTGTCTGCATGGAGCTGGAGTGATCACAGGGTTGGATCCCTGTCACAACCAAGGCCTGATTTTCTTCTTGCCTGCGGTCGTGAAACTCCACCAACTTCAGCAGAGCCGTTCCTGAAGCTCCATGTGAGACTGAAAGGAGATTAAGTGCCCAGCAGTGCCTCCTGTTCCTCCTGTGTCTTGCACCTTTGTTAAGACCTTGCATTTCAAACCATTTTAGCCAGTGGGGGGCAAATCAAAGCTGTTAGGTTTTAGCCGGTCACAATAGTACAGTGCTGCGTGGCCAGCACACCCCCTTGTCTTTGTGTGGCGTTTGATCAGCAGTGATTCTTGCCTTTATTTCATTTGCTTCTGCATCTGCATTCTTGACTCTTTTTTCAAGTTAAATTTTTGACTGGTGGCTTGTTAGGAGTGAATAAGCAAAAGAAATATTGACTTTACACCTACTAATTTGGGGGTGCTAACAAGTAAACGTAAGAGCTGTAGGCTCACTGGGTAAATTGATCCACCTGGGAGGACTGGAAAATGAGAAGTAAAAAGCATGGCAAAGAAACTGCACTTTAGTTTCTAGCTGGTAGCCTTGTCTGTTCTTGCAAATGCCATGAGTTTGGGTGAAGATTTGACGGTCACCATTGCTGTAACCTGCTTTGTGCTTTGCCAGGATTTTCTGAGGCCGGAACCATTAAACCTGTGTGGGCATAAGAAGAAGCTAAGATCCTAATTAGGAGATGCTGAATATGTTTGCTCGGAAATGAGGTGCCCTTTACAGCGCGGGTGGAACAAAGCCTTCTTCCTGCAGCATATGTGTGTGCAGCACGGTGGATGAGTCAGGATCCTTGTAGCTGCGGGGCTGGCGAGCTGTGTGCATGCAGCAGGCAGAAGCAGTTATTCAGGCATGTAGTAGCTCTAATATGCCTAGAAGAGCTACTGACAGCAGCAAAACTGTAGGTGCACATCTGACACCAGTCCCCCAGCTGCAGCGCGGAGGCCCGCAGCGAGTGGGGAGATGTGTGCTGGGGGTAAACTTCAATCTCCAGACTGAAAAGCCAAAGATAGCAGGAGCTGTGCAGATGGGACCTGTTGGTTTAGAGTGAATATTAATACCTTCCTGATGCCTATCAAGTAGATGTGATCTGTTCAGCTCCAGGTGCTTTGACTGTAGGGACCAGTCATGGCATGGCCGTGGGCAGTTTGTTCCTGCCAGGGTCTGTTTGCAGTTTCACTGCTGCTGGGGCCCAAGCCAGCTGCAGATGTGCCTGTCCCTCTGCATCCATATCTGACACAATAACCACGCACCTTTAGGTGTTCTTAATTCAACACAAGGATGCCAGCTTTCCTGGGGAGAGCTTCGTATTGCAGGAGAGCTGGAGCACAGCTAAGGAGTGATGGATGCTAACCCTGATGGTCCTGCTTTGAGCAGGGGCCTGAGCCAGGTGACCTCCAGAGATCCTTTCCAGCCTAAGTTATTTTGTGATTTGATGATCAGTGTACTTCAACACTGATTATCAGAACAGACCTGGCAGATAAAGTTGTCAATGATCATTGCCCTTGAGGGCAGTGGCTCTCTGGATGCAGTGGGACCCTTAGGAAGTGTCTTGTGGTGGTCTGTCTGTCCCTTTCCACCTTGTGATTTTGTATTGAAATTTGAAAGAATTCGTATTCTGAAAAAAAAAAAAAAAAAAAAAAAAAAAAAGAAAAANGTAGGCAAAATTTTCCATCCTGCAATGCTAGTCCTTCTGCCCTTTCCCTCAGTCTGGAGTGACTCACATTTGTCAAGATGATACCTTTCTGCACAAGGGTATAATCCATTGTTTGTTAGAATGTCTGCTCTGGGTAGTGGAGGGGCACACTTGTGCTAGTGCAATAACCAGTGCCTGCTATCTTTACTCCTTTCTGGGCACTAAACCAGTTTACTGTGTACTTTGAATGGGGAGGAAAGGCAGAGGAGAAGGAAATCTGTTGGCCTGAGCCTGTCTCTCCAGATTCCTTCCCAGGCTCCAGACTGGAGTCCCCAGCCCTGCTGTCTCTGCTTTCCAGGCTTCCTTTCACCAAGCCCCACTCTGCAGTTCTGACTTTCAGCCTCAGCCCTTCTCCTCCGTGTCTGACCTGGCTGAAACCAGTATCAGTCTCTCAGCAGGAGGAATCCAAGGAAACGCTGCAAGTTTCAGCTCCTGGGGCTAAATTGTTGTGCTCTTTAACAGCAAACAGTGTTGAACTAATTGACAACCAGCTTTAAACATACCCTGATCAAGCAAATACATTGATTTATTTTTTCCTCTCTTACCAAGTGTTAAGCAGCTTCCAGCTTGGTTTCCTCCCCAAGAATTGGATAACTCATCTATTGTGTAGGAAAACTGATGGGCAGTTTTGACCTCTGCACAATCCTTTTAGTGTGCTGGGGGAGGAAGGTGTTTCTTGTGTGACTGACCACTTAAAACAAAACAAAACAAAACAAAAAAGCCCAACCCAAAACCACACACAACAACAAAAGATGATCCATTTTCTCTGGATGTCTTTGAAAGAAGCTCAGTTTAGAGACAGACTGGAGAGAAAGGCTATTGATTTTGTTTGACCTCCAAACAGACTGCGGTCAGTATATTTTCCCTGTTGGAAGCTGTTCAGGGCTCTGAATTTCAGTGTCAGCATTTGTATTCTAAAGTGCAGTGAAGCTTTTGCTGCTTCTTCAATAAATAGCAAGCTGTAAGGAAAAGAAAGGTATATATGTATTTCCCTCTGGATCTCCCTTCCTTTCTTTTTCTCTCCTATATAGCTTAGTTGTGCTGCTGTTTAAGCATTCACCACTCCTTTTCACCAGTCTTCCTGCAGGTTAGTGGCTTAGGCTAAGGCTGCGAGCAACAGTTTTGTAATCCCCTTCTTGCTTTTTGCAGTACAGAGCCAGGTCCTCTACCTGTACTAGCACCCCTTGCTGTGCCCAGTGTTAGACGCTGGATGTTCTGCGCTACCGCGTGCTGTGCTGCTGCAGCCTCGGTTTGTTCCTCCAGCTGAGCTTTCCTGGCTCAGACCATCTGGCTGGGCTTGTGCATTTTTCTCTCTTTCCTCACGCTTTTTACCCCTTCCTGTACACAATGATAAACCTTCTAACATACACCGTCCCCATCTTACACCCTGAAAATCAGCTTTTGCATAGAAAAGCTTTCTTGATTTGCACTTGGTCTTCTGCAGCGGAACCAGGTGCTCTGTCTGGTGGCTCCTGTAGTACGGGCAGTGCGGTGACTGCTCTGTTTGCTACGAGTTGGTGTAGTGTGTAGAGGTTCTTGTAAAACTGCTTGTGACAGCTGCTGTGCCCTTTCTCTGGCAGTTGCCTGTTGAGGAGTGGTTTCAGGGGGTGGGAAGACGTGTGGGACGTGTTAAGGACACAAAGCTTTTGGCTGTCAGCTTTCAAATGAACTTCTTGAGGCTCGTCTGAGATGAGCAGCGCCAGTCAGCATCTCCCCACACCGAGGTGTTGATTGCGTTATCTCCTCATAATTTAACAATAACACTCTTCACAGTATGTATTTGGTTTGTGTACTTCCGCCTGCTTTGGGGCAAATTGAGCAGTTAGCTACTTTTGGCACATCAAAGGGCAGCCAGATAGACCTGGGAGATTTAATCAAGCTGTGGGCATCAAGCTGTGGGCAGAGGTAGGTGACGCTGGGTGCCAGCTGCAGAGCTCTTTGGCTCTGGTGGCACGTGCTTCACTCCTGCCTCAAACGGATGGACATTCCTAACATAACGTGTAGAAAATGGTTGGTCCTCATTGCCTCTGCCAGCGCCTCTAGCTGTGTTTCAGGTCGGGGCGAAGGCTGCTGGTGCAGATGGGTGAGAGCCGGCCTTGTAACTGCCTGGAGCGTATGTGGTCTGCTGACAATTACACAGCACCAGTTCCTAACGTCAGCGCTTAATTTCCCAGAGTAATGGCCCACTGCATCCCTAAAAAATAACAGCTGGTGGAATGCATATTTGTGCAGCCTGTGCCAAGTCAAGCTGAGGGTGCAGCCTGTGTTGTGTGTGTAACCCCAGTGATTCCCAGAGCAGGACTTTTGGGCTCCCCAGAACTTTTTCTTGCAGTCTTCAGCCCAAACCCCCCTCTGTCTACATCTGAATATTCAATTACATTAACCCTTCGCAAATGGCTTGGCAAACACCTCTAAGGGTGGTGAGGGAGAGAAGCAGAGCTGTTAAACCTCTGCACAAACATGAAGGAAAGGAGCCGGCGGGGGGGATTAGGCCAGGGGACTGGTGTGCTCCTGGGAGTCCCCCAGCACCAGGCTGGGCATGAGCCTGCCCAAGCTGCACCTCTTCCTGGAGCCCTGGGTGGCAGGTGATGAAATTGTTGGGAACACAGATAATTGCTAGGAAAGCAGCACAGCAGTATGCTAATGTGTTGTGATGGCTTTTGTAAGCATCCTCCAGCACATTGTGATGGTGGAGCAGGAAGATGACAATGTCTTTTTAGTGATCTAAGTCAAAAATGAATCGTACGTAGGAAAGCTAAGATGTCCTTGTGTTTTAAGTGACCATAATCTGTTTCTAAGAGCTGGGTACCAAAATATCCCTTTGATTCTCAGAGGTAAATGTACCTCTTAATTAGCTGGAGGAAAAAAAAAACACAGCCTGAGATCTTGCTATATAAATTATAATTAACCCCTTGGCACTGGAAGTTGAGATTTCCTGCCCCCAAGCACAAATGCAGAATGCATTAGCAGCACTTAGCGTCAGGCACTCTCGCCCACCACACCGAGGGGTCAGCTCTCTGCCCAATAAATGCTGCAGCACTCGGCGCCCAGGAGGAAAATGGCCGGGACGCTGCGGAAACCCGAGGGGAAGCACTAAATGCACCATTTGGGGATGTTTGACCTGCTTGTTTTTCAGAGCTGCAAATGCCACAGCGGGAAGGACAACACAGGAAAACGTGGTGGGGAGATGCGAGCGAGGAGAGGGCCGCTCCCGGGCGAGCGGTTTTGTTCGCTGACATGGCTGGGTGGTTCGCCCTGAGAATGGCTCTTGGGGCTCCCACTTCACACACCTCGGGCAAAATAATTGTCTGTTGCCAGACACACTTGGCTGTGCTTGTTGTATGCAGAGTGCACCGGCCA
Source organism: Alectura lathami (assembly GCA_013399715.1). NCBI lineage: Eukaryota > Metazoa > Chordata > Aves > Galliformes > Megapodiidae > Alectura > Alectura lathami. The sequence goes on from VXAV01001778.1 coordinate 70,714, forward strand.
CGGGCGATCGGCCACCCACTGTTATCATTCACCAACATCCTGCTTTTTTGTCTCCTTTTCATTTGTGCCTGTTGGGGGATGAATTTTAACTCTTCGCACTGGAGTTGGACCCGAAGCAAAGCACCAGGTCAGGAACTGGAGGCAGAGACAGGGGTGAGCAACACGGTTGTTCTGGGGAGGCTGGAGGCTGCGTGCACCTGTGGCTCTGCCCTTCCCTGTCTCCTGCCCACCCTGATCCGCCAGAGGCTCTCTGCTCATCTCACACTTCTCTCTGACCCTCCTTGAGGAAGGGCCATGCCTTGGTTAGGGACTGTCTGCCAGAGCTGGCACAGAAGCTCCTTCCCTCACATGAGCTGGCTCCTTGGCTTCTTTTGGGGTTTCAAGTGGAGAATGTTCCACCATGTGTCAGAGTGGCTGCGCTCTGCAGTGGGCTGTAAGGCTTTCAGATAGGCTGTCGTTTCCCAAGGGCTGTATCTGGTGGTGTGGCACGTCCTTGGGCTCCTGCACACCTGTGGCTCTGGCAGGGAGGGGACGTCACAGTCGCCAGCAGCTCCTCTGAGCTCGAGAGGTGGCAGCAGGCATGGGGGGACTGGGCCGTGTTCACAGGTTTCTAGGGGAGCTTCATCCTGCCGTGGCAGAGGTGAGGGGCAGACTGCTCTTTGGCCTGGCCATGAAGCTAAAGACACGGCCATCAGGGCTGCTGTTAAATATTTCAGCTCCACTACTTATAAATAGCAAAGGGGAATTTCCTTCTGCATCCTCCTTAAAGACTCTAGAAGGGGCTACAAGAGGAGAGTAACGAGGTGTCCAGCTGGGGAGAAGTGACACAGGCACGGGGTAGCAAGTGCTGGAAGGAGGGTTTTTCCTTTGCATATTTCCTTTGTCCCCACGTCTGAAGTTTTTTAAAGCAAATTACTTGCTGATGGAAGAGTTGGCTGGAGAGTCCTCCAAGCTAAACAAGCTGTGTTTATGTGTGCTAGGACAGGTGTAGGCTCCAGCCTCCGGCGTGTCACCCACTGCGCCAAGGGACCGTCCCCTGCGCAGATCCGTGGGGTCACCCCTCTGGGCTGGGGAGAGCAGGGAGGTCACGTTCGGTTCATGCTTGGCTTCTGTGCATGAAGTGAGGCTTTTTGCAATGTGGTGATACGAGTGATAAATCAAGGCGGAGTTTAGGCTTCTATTGAAAAATCCTACAGGCATACAGATGAGCTGAGCCTAAACTGAAACACTTGGGAAACACTGAGAAATTTTTGCTGTAAATATGGGACTGAGTCTGAGCTTTATAGAGGATGTGTGTCCCTAGGTAAATTGAAACTGGGATAACCAGCAATAATATGAATTTTACACTATCAACACTGGCTCATTAAGCAACAAATAAGCTGTTAGAGAGATTGCCTCTTTGCTGCTCTTGTTTGTAATGCCTCAGATGAGGACTGGCTTAGTTCTGACTTGATTTACTTTTTATATTAAAATTCAGCTTGGAATCTCCTTTTCTAAATCCAAACACTTGTGCTTTGGGTGCAGAATTATATTTGAGTTTTTTAAAGCACATTTATTAAAACATAAAACTAATTCTACAGTTCTGAGAGGTCTTATTTAAATATCCATTGCCAGATGCCTTTTGTCCCAAGTGACTCCAGAAAGGAAAAGAAAAAAAAAAACAACCAACAAAAAAAGCCAACTTTTCAAACTTTTAATGCAATTAAAAATGCAGTAAAAGACAGGTAAGTAGTCTTACCTCTGCTGTGCACTGAGGGTAATAGTTAAGGAAAAATACGTTTCCAGAAATAGTTATATGAAACTAAAGGCGCTAAAGGCGGAGTTGATGTGATACCTGTTTTTTGTTGTTTCTGTTGCTGCTGCTCTGAGAATAGCTGGAAGAATTCTGCTACGTCTGTCTGGGGAGACCTTTAAAAGGGACTGATAGAGCGGACCTCCCCTGGGGTGCTTCGCCTGAGGGCTCCATTCGGCTGTGGTCAGTTCCAGAGGACGTGTGTCCCTGGAAGGGAGGGACCAGGCTCTGTAGCTGGTCGATCCTTGGCTTCCTCTTTCACCCTTCACTGAAAAAACAGTGACATTGTCAGCCGAGAGTGACAATTGTGTGCTTCATTTGATGGTACTTCATCTTCCGTATGGCCAAGGCGAGTTGCAGCAGCATAAGCATTAAAAACTTGAAGCCACATTTCTTTGAAATTGCATTTGCATCCATTTGTAACAACGATCCCTGTTTAACATCTTAAAACATAGAGGAATTTTCCCTGTGTGCCAGAACATTTTTTCTGGAGGGTGCGCTGCTACCTCTGCTCCTCTGGGTTCCAGAGTCACAAGAATCCCATTGAAAATACCGTAGCATCGTGCAACTTCATTTTCAACATGTTTTTCACTTGTTGGAAGAAGGAAAAGTTACAATGAGCCCCTTTGAGTAAATGCACAAGCATGCTTATGTTCCCATCCATAAAACTGATTGTCATAATTTCAACTTTTACACAATAATAAAACCTGCACAGAACACAGAGGACATTACATATTTTTGTGCCAGACACGGCTGATAGTGTTAATTCAACTAACACTGCAAATACCTTCTGCGTTTCTCCTGATTAGCCTCAGTCTGGAGAACTCACAAACGCAACAGTGGGACACGGATGGGGCTAACATCTGGAGCACATGAAACCATCGTGGTGCTGGCACGCGGGGGAGATTTATGTGTTTGGGACTCCTTGGTAAGAGGATATGGTGGTGCTAACATCACACCTACTTCGTTGCTGAGGATGAGCAGCCAGGCTGCCCAAGCTAGGTGGATGAGTGCTTCAGGGTAAACATGGGCTGTCCCACACTCCTGGCCACAAATAAAGGAGCTTTGAAGAAGCAAGAGTACATGGGGTTCCCAGAGCTGTCATTCTTTGCTTATTGTTATTTTTGTGTACATCGGTATTTTTTTTGGGTTCAGCTGAGACTGGGAACAAGAGAGTCAACATAACTGCAGCAAAGTTTGTTCTTGTGGTAATTCTAACCCTCTGCGGGATGGGGAAGGTTCACGTTATTTCCAGACCCAGGAGACTCCAGTGCTTTGGATGGGTTTCAGCTGCACACTCAGGGCCAGGTTCTGAGGTCCTTGTCTGTTGGTCTTTACTATGTCAGTAGGAGTTTATTCAAATGAGAATGATCAAAGACATCAGGGTTTGGCTCTTTATTTTCATTTTAGGTGCTTTTTCAAGCATAACAGAGCTTCTGAACTTTTTGAGGCTCGTCCTTCACTAATTCCAGACTCAGAGCCTGGCAGCTTTTCAAGCAGTTTTCCTGCCTCTGTAGAAATACTGTCCACTTGAGCTGTGTTTGGAGACAGCAAGACACCCTGGTGAGATAGAGGAATTTCTGTGCTAACATTTTCAACGTTTCTCTTTCCAGGCCTACATCTTAGTCACTGCAAGCTTGCAGGTGGTAAAGCTCAGCTCAGAATGTGTTCGCTGCCACTCCCTGCCCAGACATTTTTAAAGCACACAGCCTCTTGCCTCCAGTTTTACTGAATCTTGTCTAAATAAGCTTATTCACCATAATTAAAGCTACTGCCAAAGTATTTTTAGTGTCTCTTATGTTAGATTCTGCATAAAACATCTGCAAGAGGCCAAGCCTGCTTCTCCACTGCTTAATCCTTTTTTGTCACATCTACAGATGGGTGCACACAGCTCTGTGTCAGAATGACAGTATGTTACATCCATTTGTCACGTGGGTAAATGGTGACCAGACTCTGGGTGGTGCAGACTTGGGCCAGTAGCGTAGTACTTACGATCTTAATGTTGTCCTCAGATTGTTGTTGTTGTTTGTTTTTTATTTAAGTTGAGTAAAACCAGTAAGACCTGCCTTAGTATCTATTCTGGTCTTACGTCAGCTAAACTATCAAACCACTTTCAGATGTATGGGCTGATTAAAGACCTCAAAGTTCAGTGAATTTTCATTTAGCTTCTCCCAAGATTAACATTATTACTAATAGAGTTAGTTTATAGGGATCATGTCTGAAAGCTTTGTCATCCTTTAGCGGCCCTGGTGGGCAATCCTGAAAAGGGTACTTTGTTTCAGATTCTTGTTTTTCCCTTGATATTACTGTTCTGGCGGAAGCAATAACCTCCTGCAGAGCTGTGAGCTCACCCAAGGCGATCCCTGGGGTGCTTGAGGAGCACCAGCTGCTCCAAGTCAGTCCTTGTGCATCTCCTTTTGGCCGCTGCTGAGCAGGTAGGGAATTTTTGGGTGGGCATCCCAAAAGTGAAACCACTGCAGTGGTGCACCAGTCTTAAATAGCAGCTGTTTCAGCAGTGTGTGAGTGACAGTTAGAACCCAAATGCTTCTAGGAGCTGAATGTCTCTGCCTGTGCACCTCACTGGGCCAGCTGCCTGTGGCACTGTGCTGTGCTCACACCTCTGTCCTGGGCTGGGTGCTCGGGCCAGTGTGGCTGGCACCAGTGTGGGCGTTTCCGCATGTCTTGGCCTTGTGTCACGTCATCATGCCCAGGGAATGATGAGTGGATGGGCTGAGGATCCTGGAGGCAGGACAGGGTCTCTTTGCTGCTAGATTGTTGTTTGCAATGAGAGTGCCTGAAGGCATTTCCCAGAGCCTGAAGCCCTTACCAGCCAGTTTAGAGGTAGAAACCTCAGGAAGATACACCAGAGTGTGCTAGGAAGGGAATTTTAGCCCTTGTTTCCCTGTTAAAACTGCTGGGATCCTGTGCTTTGCTCTGGCTCATGGAGCCCTTGGGGTGAGGAGAGAGCCCTGGGGAGGGTGGAGGGTGGGAGCTCACAGGGGAGCTCTCACCTCCCTGCCCAAAGCCACGCTCCCACTGCTCCGACCACACGTCTGCGGGCAGAGACTGGGCCTTGCAGCCCTGTAGCTGTCTGTATCAGCACTTGGGGGGCTTCTGGTGTGTGCAAGGTCCTTTGTGTACAAGTATTTGAAGGATCAGGTTGCTGCAGTGTAAGTGGCTTTGAGGTCTTTGCTGCATTATAGATTTTCTTCTGATGTTTCCCATGCAAATGTTTAACCTGTCTGGTTACTGGGAGCTCCTAGCGCTGGCGTGTGCTGCTGTGAGAGGGACGGGTTGTCTCTGCAGTCTTTGCTTTGTTCACGTGCTCCCCTCCCAGCCCCAAAAGCAGACATGGAGGAGCAATACCAGGTATAGTACTGGCCTGGTGCTCCCGAGGGTTTGTTTGCCTGAGAGCTTGTCCTTTTCCCGAGCTCCACTGCTGACTGAGCGAGAGGTGGTGGTTGTCCCTGCAAACCTGGTGCTTAGAGGTGCTTAGAAGAAAATACCTGGAACCTGAGTCTTGGAGCTGTTGTTACTCTGCCTCCCTGCAACCATCCCTTTTATGATCTGACATACGTAGCCTGTGCTTGCTCAAGACAGACCTGATGAGCTAATGGTGCTGGTATGTGGGTCAGGGCTCTGCCCTCCTGAGCACCACCAGCCTGACTGATTTCAGGAGTTACTCCTGCTTTGCAGCTGAATAATGGAGAAGGGGGTTGGGTTGTATGGGCTATCACTATTTAAAATGGTGCAGTTTGGAGGAATATGCAGGTGATCAAATACAAATTAGATACAGTATAGATACCCTCACTTGTCCATCGCCTGCAGGCCTTGTTAGGCTCTGCAGACTTTACATAATTGTGGTGTTATTCCCTCTTCATTACATCATGATGCAAAGTGGAGACAGGGTCATTCTCTCCAGTGTTGTGCTCATGTAAAGGATTCACATATTTTTGGTAGGGGGGAGGCGGTATTTGAACAAGCTTCAACTGTTTTAGGCAAGAATGTGCAGAAGAGTCTGCCCTTGGCCAGGCTGGGATTCTCCCTGGAAGCGCAGTCCTACAAGAGAGGATTTGCTCTTATTTGCTCAGAGGATGAACAAGTCTGTCTGCTGTGCTTATGGCCAGTGCTTCTTCAGAAACATTTGAGAGTTGTCTGGTCCTTCTGCACCTTCATTGCATTTTCCCTTTACTGCTATTTTTTACCTGGAACTGTCTGTCACTTTTAGGATTTTGTGATAGGTACCATACAAACCTTACACTTTTCAGGTACCTTTTTTCTCCTCTCTGTGCTTTTCTGGCTCCCATCCTCCAACTTCCATGAAATATTGCAAAGATAATTTGGCATGTTTTCTGCCATCTTCACATATCTCCCTGGCTTTGTGTTTTTTTAGCTGGAAGATAGCTTTTCAATGTACGTATGTAATCCTTTTCACCTAGACATGTGAGGAATTCCAGTCTCTTCCAGTGGGAGTTTTCAGGAAGGTTTAGGTTAAATGGACCAATAAGGCAAAAGCATGTAGCAGAAGATCTTACCCTCTAAAGACATCTTTTTTCTTTCTCTCTCTCTCTCTCTTTCTTTTTTTTTTTTTTTTTCCTCTGGAAAATGTATCAGAATATCTAGCTGTCAAAGAATTTAAACAATAATACCTGATCTGAAGGCTAGAGTGCAGGGCTTTTGAAAATAAAGATTGTAATCTCCCTGCAGTGCACCCAGGGATGGATGGAGCTTGAGGCACCGTGTGCTGAGGGGCCGCTGCCCCAGCTTGATGAGGCTGATTTCCACCAAGGGCTCGTGTGAAGTTCCTGTGTTTTTTTCAGGACTGGAATTCATCCCAACTGACTTTGTCTGTTGAGATGGGATGTCCAACGTCATGGTCTGGGCTCTTGAGAGAGTTTAGAGAGAGATGGGCAAATCCTCTCCCATTTTGATGTCTGCTTTGAAAAGGAGAATCTAAGGGTTATCAACCCTACCCCAGGCCAGACTGATCTCTCTTGTAGGAAAGGAGGAGAAGGTATTATTATTCCCTAAAAAAAGGAGGAGAAGGTATTATTATTCCCTAAAAATACAAACATGTTCCCAGCATCTTAAGACTCAGGTTTTCTAGAAGTGGGTGCCTCTGGATTGCCTTAGCCCATGCTTCAGCAGCTAGGATCACAGCAGGAAGCAGGCAGCATCTGCTGAGCCTTTGCTCCCTATTCCTGGACATTAGCTGTAGGTCTGATGAGCCTTGGTGGGTGCTGGGCTGTGTGGGTGCCTTTATTGGTGTCGCTGCTGCTCTGGCTGTTTGTCCGTCTGCTGCTGCTCGGTCCAAGCGGTGGCACTCGTCTGGGAGAGGCTTGGTACCGGCGTAACCTCTGCCGCCCACGGGGAAGGTGAGTTCCATTTACCTCTAAATTATAACGTTATTTTATTAGATCTTTAAACTTTATTTAAATTCTTTATTTAAAAAGGGGGTGGAAGGTATCATATTTTAATTAGTAGTGGTGTCAAAGGAGACCTAGATTAATTATTTGAAATCAGTCCATCCAGATGGTTTTAATTTTCACAGCAGGGAACCGGCATCTTTTTAAGGTGATATTTTTCAAATTAAAATCAGCTTGGATATTACTCATACTGGCTGCAGTGCAAGGGGGCGGGGGAAGCGAGACGCGTGCCCCGTGTTTGTTCATCTGAGCCTGGACGTGCGTGGTGTCAGCCCGCGCTGGAGGTGTGCAGGGCGCCGGCCACCTGGCAGATGGCAGCCCAAGCTCCTGCAGGCAGCGTTTTAGCAACCCTGCTCCTACATTGGCTGGACAAAACCCGTATCTGATATTCAGGTTGTTGTTCTTAGCAATTGTAAGAGGTTTGGATGGACAGCTTAGACGTGGCGTTCCCACAGCAGGGGTTAGCAGAAGCTGGGCAGGCAGCATGGGTGAACTTGTGACCTGGTTTTGCCTGTGTGCAAGCTGTGAAGCCCTAGCTGAACAGCCCTTTGGTGGCCCCGTTCGCATCACTGGGTGAATTCGACATGGAAATCTACAGGCACCTCCTTGGAGCTCTGGGTGTTGACCTTGGTTCTTGAGCCAGTCCTTGGCATCTTGTGTGCTGGCTCCATCACTTTCAGGCTGCTGCTTTCGCCTCTCATATTGACCATTAGTGCTCTATACCTTCCTCACGTGAGGAGACAACCTTTCACAGTCACTTCTTTAAAGACAGTCATACCCCGGGCTGTTCCCTGATACATTTGTGCAGCACCACATCTGAGCAGCCTCCCTAAACTTCTCGAAGTGGTGGACATTCTCCAAAGTACATGCCATTTAGCTTAACCTCCTCTGAAGGCCTGCTTTTGGTCTGTGACATGCTCCGTCATCCTGGCTTTACTCGTCTTTGTATCCTTACTGTGATGGAATATTTCTGGCTGTGTGGCCCTTCCTCCCTGGTTTGACTCCCCCTGGGCAGATGGACACCCAGCTGCTGCTGGCAGGCAGGTGTCCATCCCCGAATGTGGTACGTGTCTGAAAGATGTGGATAAATGTCCTTATTTATGTGTGTTTGCAAGCTGTATGCTGGTATAATACAGGCATTATCCCACTTGCTGTCAGAAAGAAGTTACTCTTAAATATCCCCTGTGATAAAGGTTTAATGAATATATCTAAATAAATGTAAACAGCTAGTAACTGGCAAACCCTGAACTTGCATGTGTGACTGAGATGCAGAGGGAAAACTCCATTTAGGGCCCTCGTGAGTTAAAGGTTTGTGATATTTGCACTGCTGCAGAAGCCAAAAGCTGACTTTACAAGTGGGAAAAATATTAATGTGTTTAAATGAAACAAACTCCTATTTCTATCCCCATGGTAAATCCTTACAGTGAGCATATTTGCTCTTAGAGGGTTTTAAAGTTTGAAATATGAATGCCAAAAAGAATGTGACTTTTTGCAGCACAGATCAAACATTCTCCAGAGTTTGGCAAAAGCTGTGTTTCTACGGTAAGACTCAGTTCTTACAAATGTGAGAATTTCCAGAGCAGGACCGTGGATTTGCACTTGCTGACACTTACACATTCTTGCATTGTGTTTCCACCATGTCTACTTTCTCCCCTGCATATCGGAGGTGGAGCTGAACCAAAATGTCCAGTCTGCATGTTCCTGCTTCTCCAGGGAAATTCTTGGAATCCGAACCTCGAGCATGACTGGAATTTGTGTTTAGAGCAGAGTCAGAATGAAACACTGAATTCGAACATGTGTAGGTTTTAGTGATGATGATAGCTTGCTACACATTGGGGTGACAATTTGGCCCACTTCTGCTAATAAGATTGTGTCAGGGCAGGTGGCGTATAAAGGTGCAGCAGATATCTAGCCCCTGCCATGGCTCCTGGAAACGCTGCAAAGTAGCATGTAGCCTTAATGATACACATGCAGAATGTTATGAGATTGGCCATATTTCTCCCAGCTAGAGCTGGAGTCACAGGCTCAGCAGAACTGGGTTGCCCCAAAGCAGTCATTGACCTTCTGGGACACACTCAGGACTCCTGAAGCGTGGCTGATCATCTTGCAGAACAAAGAGCACCGAATTTCTCGCCTACTAGCTGTCATGAGCACCATGAGCTCATGACATTTCTGTGATGTGTTTGAGGGCTGCCGGCTGTGGGGAAGTGAATCTAATTCTGGTTGTAATGATCTTGTACCTTCCATGAGATTGAAATCCATTTTCTTACCGTCTGAGTACCCTCCTGCACCGTGGAGGAGAGCATCTAGCGTTGTGTTCCTTATGGGGTAGCAGGGATATACGGAGCGCACACGTGTGTGCATAGTCTGTGCTGAAGTGGCATTAAAGCTGGAGCGTCTGAACAGGAGTCAGTGGAGACATGTCAGATTTGCACCTGTAACCTAGTGTGAAGCCCAGCCCATGGATGCTTGTTTGGGTTCTGTTCCCTTGTAGAGCATCCAGGCGTGGTGTGGATCAGGTGGAGGTAATGGGACAACACAGTGGTGAGCTTTGCACATTCTGACGTAACATGACCACAGCGGTAAATGTTTTTTTTTTCTTCTTCCTTTACAAGCCCAGCTTCTAGTGGAAACAGACACTTTTGGCAGTCAAGTCCGGATCAAAGGGAAGGAGACAGACTTCTACCTTTGCATGAACAGGAAAGGCAAGCTAGTGGGGAAGGTAAGTGTTTCCTATTAATTCGTTTGTAACGTGAGTGTTACCTTTAGCAGCCTCCTCAAAGCTGTAACGATGTGTATGAGTTTTGCCTGTCAGCCTCAAATGAAAAGCAGGACTGAGGGAATGTGGCATTTTAAGGCAGTCCATACCTTCACCAAGCCTCCCCCATGTCCATAAAACCAACTCTAACCATCCGCTGGGATTCTGTGGTGATGTTTTGGATACCTATGGGTTTACGCCGTGCAGCTGGGTAAATTCACCAAAGATGGCATTTCTGCGTCACTGTTATGGGCTGTGGTCCGTAGTATTCATGGCTTGATTGAATTCTGTCTGACTTGGGAGTGAAATTGGAAAAAGGGAAAACGGGAATGTGCTAGGAAGGCTAGCAACGTAGTGCTCATTTCAATGGTGAGTCAGGATATAGCGCGGCGCAGCTAATACTGGAATCCGAACATCTCGTTGGGGCTGGGCCTCATGGTTCTAGCATTACCGGAATGTTTTATTGCTTTGGATTGCTGTACAATGGGAGCATGTTACAAATTACAGCATATTCACCCATGTAGCTTAACTTCTTTGCTGAAGTCATATTTTTATGTATTAACTTGTTTTTGTAACTTAGGCAGTTCTTCTGTATTGTTGGCGAGCTTGGAAGCTCGCTAACGGGGCAGGAGGCTGTTCAAAGCTAAAACATGGCCAAACACCCCAAAAGGAACCTTCCCCCAGTGCCTGCACTGCGCACCGCCAGGAATTAAAATCTGGCATCTTTGTGGCTGTGAAAAAGGGAAGCTGAGTTTTGTTTTGAGTCAACAAAGGCAGAGCAGTGAAAGCCGCACTCCCATACAGAAACCAGAAACCAATTGCTCTGATGAAATGTTACTTACTTTTGTGGTCCCAAGAGTGACACTTGTGGGACACGTGCCTTCCCCAGAGGATCCTTCCTGCCACTTTTGTTTTCCTCACGAGCACTGCAGATGCTTCCTTCGAGACTGAGCCCAGAGCTTTCAGATGCAGCCGCTAGCTGTGGCACTCTGCCCTAACCCACTGAAGATCTGCTTTTGTGAAGCAGGGAGCATCCAGGATGCTGTTCAGAATCAGTGGAGACTTGGAGATATGTGGTACTCCAGGAGAATTGGACCAAAGCAGCCACTTCTCTCTGCTTCCTGCCCCTCTGCAGTGTAATTACCTGCTCTGCATGAGATGCCATTGCTTGATCTTGGACAAAGAAATTTGTTTTTTAACTGGATGTAGACGTGTTGGGATGCACACTGATACTTTTGAAAATTGCACTGAACACAAACCTGGCCACTGAGTTCTTTATGCCTTAGTTTTCTGTCCATTAAACATAATAGCATTTTTCCCCTTTTCATAGAACTGTTGTAAGGATAGATATGTTAATATTTATGAGGTGCAGATAGCACAATAATGGAGACCTTATAAGCATCCAAATGATGTGGGGATAAAATGAGCATGAAATCTTACCACGTTCTTTAACAGACTGTACCCCAGCGTGGGTCACTAATGGTACACATTGCCACCCACATCCTTTCCTGGTATGTGCTGAGTGTCCAGAAGCATCCTGGCAAAGCCGGAGGCTGTTTTTCAAGATGTATAGTATATTTTGGCAGCATCAGTTGCCCATTGGGCAAGAAGGCAGGACATTTCTTTAGCTTGTCACCTTTCATGCAGTGTAAAGCTTTTTTTTTTTTCTTCTTGATGTGCTTTTTATAACATTAAGTTGGCAAACGGTTATTAAAAAAAAAAAAAAAAAAAAAAGCTATTCTTGTAAATACACCATCTGAGCCTTCCCACCCCAGACTGCTGACAAGTTCATAAACCAGCCGACCTGAGCAGGAGGGGGTACTGAGCATTGCGTTTGGAAGGAAAATGTTCCAGACGCATTGCCCATATTAACAGCTTCTCATGAGCAAAAAAGAAAATAATAGCATGTCTTCTTGATACCAGAGTGTGGTTTTAATTAGTATCAGAGTTTCAGCTCTTTTTGCAGCAAGAGTTTGAGGGAATGCTTTTTAGACCGAATGCTCTAAACAGCTAGTAAACCCCAAGGAAAACATTAGATAAAAGTTATGCCTCGGCTTATACAAATATTTAAGTTCAGTCTGGGGGTGGAGGAGAATGAAACCCATAAACTGATTGTTTCACGGTTGCCCCGGTATGTTCATTTGGCAGCAGAGGAGCCATGGGATGAAATCGGTTCTTTTTCTCTGCTCATTTCCTATTGCCTTACACTGCATAATCCCTAACAATACCAGCATATGCCATCTGGCTTTGTTCTCCTTCACAGTCAGCATTTTTGGATCCCCCCCAGTTGAAAACCTGCTTTGAATTTAGTCCTTTTTGTTTTCCATAATCAGCTACGAAGGGCATTACAAATGGGAGCAGGTTGTTGCTGTTCTCAGCTGGAACTTGCGGCAAATGTAAGCGCTCCACAAATTGGGCTTGCACCCACCTTGGAGCTGGTTATGTTGCAGGCAAATTAATCCACCGGGTTTAGAAGAGCAGCCTTTGGCTTTTTTATTTATTGGTGGGCAATTGCACCTATGCCGGCTTATCTGAGTGGGGGCCGTCTGATGGAGCTTCCTCAGGAGAGCCCCAAACCTTGCACGTTCTCGCTCGCTGGTTTGTTACTGCATGTGTGTTCACAGCCAGTGGTGGCCAAAGGCTCAGAGGTGTTGTGGGCACGCTTATTGCATGCAGCTTCTGAGGCCACTGATGCTCTTACACACTGCTTGTAAGAACCGGAGATGGGGCAGGGCTGTACAGGGAGCGGTGTTTCTGTTGAAGGTGACCTGCTCCATTGGAAGACAAACTGGATCGTGTTTCTTGGTTGGTTCTTGGTGTTACGTTCAGGAAAGGCCAAGAGAGATTTCCTTTTACTTTTTCCTTCTGACCGTATTTTTTTGCCTGAGAGTTTTTGGTGTCTCTCTTTAGCACATGTAGAAATATGGGCTTCTTTTGTATGTACGAGTTCATAGCAGAAGGCCCAGGGTGACTTTTCACTTAGAATGCTGGAAGTCTGCATCTTCGCAATAATTCAGTGTTGGGAGGAAGAAGAGCTAATGGTCTCTTTGGAGGAGCTCGCAGTTCCTAGCTGTGGTGTTCCCGGTGTGTCCATTTGTGGTTTTTCTGTTATCTCATGCATAGAGATAATGATGTCAATAAAGTGGGGACTTCATGCTGTTCAGAGATAAGGCTTTTAAATCTCCACAGCAAGGAACAGCAGACCAGGTGTGAGCAGGTGCTGTTAATTAGCTTGGCCACCTCTAACTGCTCTTGCTGTGCTGTCCTTACAGCAGATTTATGCTATCTAGAGTTTTAGGACCTTGCAGAGATTTCCTGTCCCTGTCCCTTCCCAATCCTCTCATCAGGAGAGTGTTTGCAAGAGGAGAGGGATCTGTTGGGAGCTCAAAGTGGATCTGTCGGCACTGGTGTGAGATTACAAAGCCCTGCCCCTTCCTTCAGGCACTGCTCTGGTTTCCCAGGTGCCTCACATCACTCACAGGCTGTGGGGATCTAACAGTGTCTGCTGGATGGTGGCAGAGCAGACCCTCAGTTATTGCAGGAGTCGACACCACCCTGCACCACTTACTCTGAAGGGTATCTGAGAATGCAGCCCAAAATAGCCTAAATTTATGTCAGGCACCTTCTGATCCCCCAGGGAGAGTTGGGGGGGAATTTCCGGTGGTTCTCATGGTGTGGGATCACACTGTATGGTCTACACTGGCTGGTGACCACAACAGGAGGAGTCCTTTGCTCTCCCAGTTATAAAGGGACGGAAGGGAATAGGCCTGGTTTCTTGGACTGACCAAGGGCAGAGGAGAACGGACCTTGGCTTCATGCAGAGCAGGAGGAGAGAGAGACTGCTTGCTGCAGAGCATGGCAGGGGAGCCGTGTTTTGTCAGAGCAGTGTGTAGAAGCAGTGAAGGTGAGTAATGACTGGAAGGAGTCCAAAAGATTTGAGAAGAATGGGGAAAGAGCTAAGCATGTCTTAGATCTGATCCAGAAATTTCTTCAGAAGAAGCTCCAAGCAATCCCACTGATGTTCTTCCATGGCTGGTTCGCCTTAGCTGGGCTCTGTCTTTTCCAGGTCCAACAGCAATATTGTTCCTTGCTCTTTGTTGATTACGTTTTGAGTACAGCTCCATCTCTCAGTGCTCTGAGCCACTTGGTGAGCTCTCCCAGGAAGGAGAAGTGGGTGGCAGATGCTGAAGCCCTCTGCTCTGAGCGAGGAGCTGTTGGGACAGCGTGGTCACTGTCCTTTGTCAGCTGAGTGCCGCGCTCCTGGGTGACGCCGTTCCACGTCACATGGCTGTCATCTCGGGACTGTGAGTCTGCAGGAGACTCCGGTGCCGCTGCAGATGAGGGTGATTTCTTCTGGGACAGAATATGGCTGTGGAGAAAATGCCAGAAATTGGGGCAGAGTTACAAAAGACATAGACAGAAGAAGGTCTACCACAAGTATCATCCCCTGCCAGTTTATTCCAGTTGAGGGAAAGTGGAGAGTGGTTGAGAAAAGCATGAGGAAAGATGCAGCTTTTTCCTAGATGACTTCAATGATTGGTTGATGGTTTCCTCAGCCCAACGCTCAGATAGAAAAGTGCATTGCGTGTCAGATCTGAAACCAAATGGCAGCAGGAATCCTGCTGTTAGTTTGGGTCCACAGCTCTGTGCTCAGGCTTGGCTCTGTCCCACGTCCTGTGACAAAAGCCATGGGATCTGACCAGTGGGGCTGCTGTCTGTGTGACGGGTGGTGCTGGCTCCGGGTTCCGGTTCCCTTTTATGACCATAGGGAGGAGAAGACATTTTGAGCTCTGTGGAAGGTGAGAACTGTGGAGCTGTGTCCCCAGAAGCCTCTCCTCGTTTCTATCACTTCAGCGCCTGCTAAGAATTCAAGCCAAGGTTTATGGGATACTATAAAATGGGCAGTTTCCCACTAAAACCACATGCTGACTTGCACCATCTCTGTTTGGGTTTTCTCTCAGAAATCCTTAGTGACCCCGTATACAAACATTCTCAGAAAAACATTATAATATTTATGCATTACTTTGGAAAAAGCAATTTAATGGGTTTGTTTTTATTTCCGCTTTCCCTGTGTCAGATGTGAACAGTGGGAAAGACCTGTTCAAGGAAGGGTAGGAGCCCCCTGGCTGCTCGGGGTGGCTGGAGCATTGCTTCAGCTCGCTGACAGGTAACTGGGGTGCTTTTGGGGACAGGTTTGCTGTTGTTCCTCTCGGCCCTGCAGAAGAGCAGTGCCCAGCTGACACGTGGCTGTGGTGGGAGGGAGGTGGCAGTGGCCAGCAGAGCTGCATCACCGCCACCTCCAGCTCACAGCGTAACCTGCCTCGGAAATGTAGGATTTTCTCTGGTGTGACAACTGCTTCCCAAGCCAATATATTTCTTAATGTTACCAGAAAGTTGCTAATACCATATGGCAAGGCTCTCTGTATTTTTGCAGGACAACAAACAAATTGTTGCTAGATGCCAGACTGCTCTGGCAGAGCTTTATCACTGATTCCTGCCAGCAGTAGCCTTTAGGGGATAGTAATAATTTGGGGTTGTTTACATTACAGCTTTAAAATAGGGGTTTTCTTGAAGCATGTGTGTGTTTAGTCAGGAAAGTTGGCTAAAAAAACTCTGACAGCATCAGAGAGTGAAGGCGCTTGTTGGGGCAGATGTATGCAGGCTTGGCCCTTTGTGATGCCCCGGCCCTACAGGAAGAGGAGTGTGTTGTGTTACAGGAGCTTGGGGTTGCTTGCTGAGAACCTCCCTTTGTCGGACAGGAGACTTACCTGGATGGGAAATACCAGGTGGATTCTCCAAACTCTCGTTAAATGCAACCAGAAACAGCAGAGCGCCGGGTTTGATAGCACGTGTTCTGTAGATCTCTTTGTGACATGTTCAGTCATAAACTATCCTGACTTGACATCTCACTTGAAAACAAAACTTGACATGGCTTTTGCTGGATCTCACTCAGATCTCATTTTGTACTGCAGTCTGGTTCTCCATATAGGGTGGAATTGGTCCTTTGTAAAAATGAACTGTTCCCAAGCTGTTGCTGCCCTTTGAGTTTGTTCTAGTTTTAGTCATCTAAGTAAACACCCCAGTGGAACCTGGAGCCAAGCAACCTTGACCTACTTAGAGTACGGACCTGACCCGAAACCAGCCTCAAGTGCCCCAGAATCTTGACTCAAGGCTCCAGGACTACAAAGGTCTAAAAACCAATGAGATGAGAAAGCCATTTTTCTTTCAGCTGAGTGATTGGTCTTCTGCATTCACCTAATCAGGACTTTGTTCTACAACCAGTGGAAAAAAATCTTGAATTTGTGTTCTGAAAACTTAGAAGTTGAGGTTCTCATAAAATTAAAAGCAGAAGTGGGAGCTAAAGTCACCCTCCTCGGTTCTCAGCCCCCAGATATCATGAGGCTTTTGGTAACTCTGCAGCCTTTCACAGCTGCTCCTTTTCCGTCGCTGGGCGAGCTGAAGCATTGCATCCAAAATTTGCGAATGCTGGTGGTATCTGCATCTGGTTCACTTGTGATTTCACATCTCTGTGGTGCTGGAAATGTGTCAGAAGAGCTTTCCAGGGAGGCCTTGCTAGTCGTTATGTCAGGGATCTTGTTACACAGGTTCAGGGTGTGTGGGGACACAGTGGTTGTTTTGTCGTGTTACTTCTCTATAGGTTTAATTTGCTAAAAGCTGGCCAGACCCCATCACATACCTTCCCTAACAGGCTGTGATGATTCCTGCCCTCTGTTGTGAAGCTGTAGGAGAGCTGGGACGAGCACGTTGGGTTTGCACAGCTGGCGAGCTGGAGCCACGCTGGGACAACTCCTGTCCTTGAGCAGAGCATGGCTCAGGGCAGCCATGAGCGTTACCTGGCTCTTCCAGGAATCCCTGCTCTGAGTGGCACAGCCGTGTAAGGATTCCCAAAAGCCATTTATGGCTGAGCCCAGTGAAGCTACTTTCCAGTGTTTATTATACTGCGGCTGCCTGGGCACAAAAGCAAATAGATGCAGTTGCTCAGTGGTTCCTTCGAAGTGGTCGAAGTGTGTGTGAGTTAACTGGGCCTTTGCAACATTGATGTTTGCTGTTAGCAATGGGCCTTGTCCTGGTTCTGTGTTTCTGGCAATTTGTTTACAGCAGTGTGCTACATAAAAGTTTCTCTGGAGGTGAAAAAGAGAGGGGAAAATGACGTGAATGCAGGGAATGAATTTTGTGGAAGGAGTTTAGATGTTCCGTGACGCTGTGGGATGGCAAGCAGCAGATCTTGGTGTTATGGGGAGAGCAGAAGTCATTTTGAAGCTTCCATGTATTCAGTAGAGGGAGAGCACTTCTGTGGATGCTGGTGAATATTGAGCAGCCATGAAGCTTGCGAAGGAAAGGTGGGGGAGTTTGCATGGAGAATGGGGGTAGCTGGGAGATGCTGGGGGTGTTCGAGCTCACACAGTGCACGAGAGGTTGAGAAGATAGAAGAAACTTGCTTATATGGAGAAGACTCCTGTATTTCATAAACAGTGAAAAACTACATCAACTCTTAGCAGAGTCTGGCCTCAGGGCGTGTTTGTGCACACATGCTTGGGTGCCAGAGCTCTGAAGGCTGAGCCAGAGGGCACTGCATGGAGAGGGTTTGTGCCACCAGAGGCGACTTACCAACGCCTTCCCTTTGTGCTTGGTCATCAGAGATTTCAAAGCTCAGGGTGCCAAGTGAACATTTTTACCTGCATGGTCTGATGGATTGAGGTCACAGGTTTCATACACTGAGGTTGTTAAGTGCCTTTAAGCATGCACAGTGCTTCTGGGCTTGGATTCAGGTTTAGCTGCTTTGCCAGGCAGAACATTCACATTTTTTGGTTGGATATCTAGCATCTTAGAAGGGTAATGTGAATATTTAAGGTCGGTGCTAAGTCCTTCTGTGTTACCTTCAGCTAATGCAGCCTTCGAGGCACCTCAGCTGGATCCTCCTAGGCTAGCCAAGGGCAGGAGGTTTCGCTTTAGGCAGACTGGGTAGAGGAGCAGCGCGTGACATCAGCTGTGTCTCCTGTGAGCAGGTGACACTGGGACATCCGGGACGGGGCCGGTGCTCAATTCATCACTTCACAGGTCAGGCTGGGTGGCCAAGGAGCCCTGGGAGTCACCTCTTAGGCACGTGTCAACATCTCCACTTCACTTAGGCTTCTCAGCACAGCCATGCTAATCTAAGTCAAGTGTTTGCTCAAAAATAAAGCAAAAGGTAGCTCCCTTCTGACAGCCACTTATCCTTTTGTTTTAAAAATACATTTCTTCATGACACTGGTTTTATGCTAGGGAGTCCCAGTTGTGTGTCTGGTCACAAGAGAGCTGTGTAATAAATTTACAGGTTTCTTGCGATTCCTCTTTAGCAAACTTAATGTTTTCCTATGGATATTCTTAAGGAGCACCAATTCTCTTGCTGCAATTGGAGTTTTGCAAAGTCAGGGTTCACGTTGCAGACCAGGCTTGTAGGCTTGACTTCTGAGGCTTTTTCTTTTCCTGTGGCTGAAAGCTGTATATCCCCATCTGGAGAAAAAATGCCATCTTCTTGAAAGCTACGCGATGATTTTAATTTAATCCTTTCTGTGTTCAAGGAGCAAGTGTCACCATAAAGCTGCTAACATCCTGTCCCCTGTGTTTCCTGATGATTGCAGCCGTGTGTCACATTGGGGTACTGCAGTTCCCTAGGGTTAAACATTAATTAAAATAATTGAGAGGGGATGACCATCCCTGAGCCCTGCTCATGCCTCACTCATCCTGTTTGGGTGGGGAGGGTGTGCTGCATGCATCTTGTGCAGACACTTGTATCAAATAGAATTTGATTGCTTATAGGAAGGTATTAGGTTTTCCTAGAGGAGGACAAGTCTTAAAAGCCTTGCATTTGTTGTTTACAGAGGGAAATGTGTCATTCATAGGCTGGAGAAATTCTCAGTGATTTATGGATAGCACTTGATTTGATCGTGGGTGTCTCTTTTTTCTTAGTAATATAACTTGATGCGGAGAGAACTAACGCCATCCTGCAGATAATCAATAACCGTTCTTGGTCCTAAATTCCACTGATTTAAGCTTGCCCCAGGGAAACTGGTGCCGCTACCAGAATGTCAGCTGAAGGAGATTGTGCTTGTGTGAAATGATAACTTAAAACATCAATGCCTATGTTTGCTTAATAAATATAAACGTAGGATGTTCCAGATCTGCTATGAGGTCAGCTACTGTTCTGAGCTCTTGTTCTTGCTCCACTTATTGTCTAGACCTGATGTTTTAAACAGAAGTGTTTAAAAGTCTTCCTGTAGTGCCACATGTGCTGAATGTAAGCCTACACAAAATACGCTGCTGCGTTCAGGCGCAGTTTATAAAAAGCCGAGAGCTAGCCTGTGGGGTCTCAGTGAAGGCTGAAAACAATGCTGAGACCGGGAAGCAGAGCAAAACCCAGCAGGAGGTTTAACCAAAGAGGCAGTGCTTGGTATGGATGGCAGCAATGCCTTCCCAGATTGTCCTTCGGTTAGCATCCAGAAGCTTAAATTCAGCTGGATCAGGCAGGTGTAGGGAATGGTAGATGCCACAGGGCTGCTCAGATGCTGTGTCTGAAACCTGCCTGTGGCTTCAGCTCTCCTGAAGCAGTACTTCCTATTGCAGGAGAGCCAAAGTACTGACTTAGATTAAATTAAATTTTTGTAGAGTTCATTTTAAAAGTGATTGACATTTCTCATCATTAATAGTAAGCGCACACCGTTCTCTGAGATGCAGTTAGGAATTTCTATTAACTAAACACGCATCTTTCCAGATGAAGCCATCCTGATTTGCTCCAGTTATGGGTATGTGCCTTCCTGCCGTCCTGATAGCAGTGAATTTGCCTGTGACAGAAGCAGCAGGGTAGGAGGCATGTCCCGGCAGAGCCACAGCCTCGCTTGGTTCATCCCTGCACAGCCTGCAGGTCCCATCCCACACATGCAGGACTGTGCCTTACTTCCCCTGCTTTGTGAATGCACTTAGCTGTCCCGTGTACGTAATTAACCTCTCCGCTGCACTGGCAGACACTTTTATTGAATTGCCCATCATGGCTCCTAAGTATTTTCCTCGGAGGACTGGGCAAGTTCAGAGGCCAGAGAGCTGGAGGAAACATGCATGAAGCTGAGTAACTCTTGGCAGTTATAGATGCAGCTTCCCTGATTTACAGCCCGGTCTGGGAGCAGGAATGTGCATTTGGGTCAGGAGGTGTCTCTGTGGTCAGCAGGCCTTGCCATAAATCCTGCATGCTGAGCATCAGGATGCTTATGACAGATCTGTCCTGATAATGCCTGTAAAGTGCACGAGGGTGGCTGTGCCCAGCTTGCCAACAGCCCAAGCACTCAGATTTGCAGAGCTGCAAGGGGCAGTTTCTCCTACAGCGCTGGTGGAGCTGTGTCTGCCCGCTGCTGCACCTGCCTCGCTTGTCACGCTCTCTGACCTACGTTTAAAAGGTGTGTGTGGAGGGAGAGAGGTGGGAGTGCTGAAAGCTGCTGCTTTACCATGGTCCTGCCTTACCTTCCTCCGCTCGGGGTTTTCCAAGCCATGTGGGGTGAGTCTGGAGGCTCTGAGCATGGCCCATCTGTTTGACTTGGAGCTGAGCTGGTGCAAAAACACAGAAGTAATATGCTTCCTGAAAACCACACGGCACAATGCGCGTGCTGTGTGAACAGCTCTGGGGGCTTACAAGGGCTTCAGGGATGCTGGGTGCGTTCCCCTCAGCTGGGGATGGGTTTTTGTGGCTCTTTGGGACTGCTGAGCCACACATCTCCTGAAAGTGTAAGCCTGCTATGCTGTCACTGCTCTGAAATTTAGAAAACAAAGGGCAGGATTTCTTCTGTATAATGCTGTGTGGGAATATAACAGTGCCAGCATTAGAGGGAAATTCTCAGCAGCCCTTTGAAATAATTGTTGTGCTCTGTGGGGGCACCACTCACCTGGGGGTGGTGTGAGAACCCAGCACCATGGGGTAGCACTTTGGGAAATGTCTGTCTGTCTGTGTGTAGAGGGGGAGGGAGGAGTGCAGAAAGGATCAGTTTTCAGAGTTTTTACTTGGAAAAAAGCTGGGTGCGTATGCCACTCAGAAACCTTTTGCCTGAGTGATAACATTCCCTCCTGCAGGGTTTTTGGGAAGTGGCCCTACCTTGCACAGAGGGCTCATGTCTCCCCAATTTTGCTTTGCATATGGGGGGACTGAACATGCAGGAAGGCAATAATTAGGGGAGTTATCCCAGTCTCATTTGAAAGGTTGAGTCTAGTTGCATCCTGTGCCAAGCAGGCGTTCCTGGGTCCTAGCAGACGTGCTAGGTACGGTTTATTGTCTGTTATTACTTGCAGCCCCTCACCGGTGCGTTCAGTCACTGCGGCCTTACCCAGGAACTCCTGATTTCAGTGTGGCTTGGTGGGGAGGGGAAGTGCTTTAACATAAGCTTAGCTAACAGCAGCTTAACACAGCACTACTTGCAGAGCTTAATTTGTGCCCTGATCTTGCAAACAGAGAAACCTTTCAGTTTTGGAGGCATCTCTCACCGCACCGCGTCGTTATCCGAGCCGTTTGTGCGAGCTTATTGTTGCGGTAAAAGCCGAGGAAGTTTGGATTTGCCGGTGCCCACTGAGCAAGATTTGTGAAGCATAAATGAGAAAACCTGCCCCGGCCTCCTTTTCCCATAAAAAGCTGCTCAGGTGGCTTAGTGTTGTGGGCTAATAGGGAGGAGGAGGAGGCGGCTGCTGCACCTGCTAATGCTTTGGCTCAGGCTGGTGGCACAGAGGCAGCCGCGAATTCCCCCCGAGCAGCAAGCTGTTAGTGGCAGTAATGCTGTGCTCCTGCCACAACAACAAAGAGCCCTTTGATCCTTTCCATTTGGAAAACTTAAAACAAGAAAGCAAAACTACAATAAGACCAAGTTGGGTCATAAAAAGGAGAGAGGGAGAGAAGGAGCACCAAAGCGCTCCGGAGTGTTAATTGTAGAAGCAGCAAATGCTTTGGCACTTAATTTTCCTTTAGTGTCAGTTCAACGTGTTTCCCATTTCATACTGGAGAGACCATCACCAAATGCTCTGCACAAACAATCCAGAGCTCCTCGTTGGTAAGTTTGTGGAGCTTAGAGAGACCCTGGCTCAAATGCACCTCCCTGAACCCTGCTGCCATCTGCTACCTGTGGGATGCAGGTGGCCGGGACTGCCTGAACAGTTCCACAGCAGAGATGTCCCTTTCTGGCTTTGGGGTGTCTGCTGCTGCTTGAGCCCTGCTTGATAAAGAAGGTGTCACTCCACCCTCTTGATGAAGAGGCAGCCACTCCAGCTCACTGCCTTGGTGCTGGGCAGCGGCTCCGCGCATCCCGAGCTGCTCCAGGGCTGTGAGCCCCCAGAGATGCCCTGCAAAAAGCCCTGCTCCACGCTGCCTGCCTCTCCTCGGCTGCCCGTGCCTTGCTCTTTCTCTCACCTCTTTGCAGGCCCGGGTGATACCTGAGACCTTTCTGTGGAAGGTGGATTTCAGGTCAGGCATTTTCTGAGAAGTTTATCACAAGGCTGGCTAACAGCTACAGCATCTTCTCACAGGTATTAGGGATGTGTCTAGAACCTGGTCCTGGTGCCAGACTGGAGCTCTGTCCTGAGGCCCTGTCTGCAAGGTGGCTGTGTGCTGGGGTCACTGCCAGCACTTGGAGGGAGCTGGGAGCCGGCACCCGGATGAGTGAGAGCAGGGGAGGGTGGCTGCACACCGTCTGCTTTCAGAGTGAAAAGAAGGAAGGCAGCCTAAGCCATTACGCTGTATTGGGCTTTTCTGTTTAAAACTTACTTTATTCACCTAATTGCCTGCAGACTGATCTCCTCCAGGCTGCAGAGGCAGATGGAATGGAGCGCAGCGCGGGGCTGAGCTCCTGCTCCTCCCGCTGCCCAACACGTGCTGCTGCATGTGCTCCTCATACAGGTGAAGCTTTTACGTGTGCCACCAAAAGCTGACACCCCCAGGATGTGCTGGGCCAGCTCAGGGTGCGTTTACACCCTGAATCTGCTTCCCCCAGCTCCTGGTGTCGGCAGCGCGAAGGTGCTGTTACTGAAACCATACAAATGCTCCACTGGGGAGGGAGCGTGTGTGTGTTTGGGCAGAGGCACGTGCTTCTCCAGGAGCGGCGCAGCACGGGTTTTGAAGGCCCAGTGCTCTGCAAGGTGCATCCTGACAGCTAAGTATGTATGAAATGCACCTTGGCAGCATCTCCCTGCTGGTGTCACAGGAGAGGCTGCAACTCCATATCGGTGGCTGTCTTGTTGTTATGTGTCATATTGACCTGAAAGCCACTCACACTTGGCAAAAGCCATCTCCCTTTTCTCTTTCATCCTTCTCTCCCTTGGAGGAGAGAGGGGATGAGGAGACGGACCCAGGGAGTCTTCTGCTGCTGTTTAAACAGGGACGTGGTTAAATGATTGGCACCTGATGAAAACAAGGTGACAAGAAACATTGAAACCCTTATAAATTGTTCTTTGCCCTCACAGATTGTCGTGGTCCAGCTCTCCATGGTGTAGGTAACATGTGTGATTGATTTATGTTCTGTTGGGGATTGTAACAGATGCTGTGAAATCATCTTTTAAGTTTTTGAAAATCATTTGTCTGTCTCTGGCATGTCTTAGCACGTACAGGAATGCTCTGTTTGGGGAAGAGCGAGGTCCTTATCCTGATTTATCTCCAAGTACTTGTAAATGTTGCTGTAATTTCATGTTATCAAATCATTTAGCTCTTCCTCTTCCAGAACGAAATTATTTTATCTCGTGCACCTTGTTTACTTCAAATTAGCCCTGAGGTTGGCCTGAAGTTGCACCTTGTTATTCCTACATCTCCTGTCTCTGTCTTAGGCACTGTTGGCGAATTGAAGGTATAAGTAAATACTTTTTTGTTATGAATAGAATAACTTCCCCCTCCTACACACACATTTTCTTTTAATTCCAGTCTTAGTTTTCCATGAGAAACTGACATTGCAGTGCAAGCGGAAACCTCCCAAATTGCATGAAAGCGCCTCAGTTCTCCTAGCAACAAGGTCAGGGCCCAAAGCCAGGACCTTTCTGCAAGCCTGAGGGAAACGGCCACTCCAATTACCTGCTGCCCCGCAGTACAAATTTGGTCGGTTCATCAGCACCTGGTTTTGGGTGGATTTGAAAGCCAGCCATGGTATTGTTTAAAAGTTCTCCGTTCATTGGTGAAAGGTTTGTAGTGGGCTGAGCCCTGAGAAACCTGGGGCTGGTTTTATGGCTTCACATTGAAACCTGGTGGAACCCTGTGGTGTCAACTGATTTCCCCCTTCCCCACTCATGTGGCTTTGATCAAACCCAGGGCTCAGAGAATGACCCCCTGGGGAACTGGAACCCCTGCGCTTTGCCCAGTTCTGCCGTTTGTTAAAGCATTTGCAAGCTTCACGTTATAGGTGATAAAATCAGGACCTTTGTGCCTGGCCCGGGATGGGTTTTGCAGGTTGAATGACAGAGCTGGCTCTGCCCTATAGGTGCGTGCCCCCTGGTTCAGCTGTTTGATACCCCGTGAGCAGTGTCCCTGTGGTGCTGATAGCCAATCTTCCCTTTGGCTTTGCTGAGCGTTAGATTAAGTCCTGTCTGATGCTCTGTGCTGTGTTGGTCACTGTCCAGAGTCTGTAAAACACCCAGGGCTGAGACAGCATCCAGCGCTGAAGTGAGCCTATATCTACTTTAATGTCTTCCATTGCCTAAACCAAAGTGGTCTTGGTGCAGCACCACTAAATCAGCAGCTAAAGGACAAAACATATTTTCTGGCAGAAGATTATAGATTAAAAGGATTTCCTGTGTGCTGAACACCTGAAACATGCTCCTGGGTGATGCTGTAACTCCCTTGCGCTGCGAGTGCTGTAGAGATTGGAGTCCCGAAAGCAAACTGGGATCAATGCACAGTCACATCCAGCACCCGGGTCTGGCTCTGGCAGGAAGTCTCCAAGCTGAGCTGAACACCTCCTGCCAAAGTCTCAGACCAGTGAGCAGTTTCAGTCTGGGTGCCGTCGTGTGGCTCATGGCAGTGGCAGGGAGGTGTCTTGCACTGGGCTGTGTCTGTGCAGCGGTCCCGGCAGGGTAGGCGTTCTGCTCCAGGGTGCTCGGGCAACAGGAGCTTCTGACCTCCACCGCTGCATCTCACCCTGGATCCCTCTGCAAAGAGGAATGCCATTTAGGGACGTACTTTCCTAAGCCAGTTCCTTGAGCTTTGAGTGACTGCTTTTAGGCTGAGATGGACAGGGGAAGGATGATGTCCCCTTTCCACCAGAAATGAAACCCTCCTCCAAACCCTCAAAGAGCAGAGATGTAAACCTGCATCATCCCCTCTGGCTGCGGCACCAGGGTGGATGTGGTGGTTCAGGACACCCCATGGTCCCCAAGCTGCACTGACATTGGGGCGCAGGAGGCAAGTGGGATGCTGACCCATCGCAGAGGAGCTGCTTGGCACGGGGACAGCCTTTTGTGCGGCCCCATTGTCAGGGTGCTGGCTTCCACCAGACCCTGGCCTGCAGCAGCAAGCGGCCAGGGTCCTGGGGATGTCAGTGGGGTCAGGGAGTGTGATGCTCGTCTGTGCCCCCGGCACCCATCCGGCTCGCCTCAGGAGCTCCTGTTGTCATGCCTGGGATGCTGTGGGAGTGTTCAAAGCACTCAGAAGGCTTAGAGTAAGGCTTGTCATAATTCTAGTGGGATTTGGATAGTTACGGACGCAAGCCCATGAGGTATTTTTGAAGATATATCAAAAGTGAGCAGTAAAAGTGGAAATATTGCTGTTTGGCTCATATGAAATTCTGTTTAGTTTTTTTTTTTTTCTCCTGATCAAGTATGAGATATCCCTGGAACAAGTTCAATTTGTCCTCCTTTCTAATGGAAAATGCAAAGTGAAATGTCTTGAGTTGCTTGCAGGTGAAGGACCTGGACTGGATAAACTGTTTGAAAAATCTCTCTCCCCTTGGTTAAGAGTGTTTGAAAAAAAAAAAAAA
>VXAV01001779.1:7460-18957 GCA_013399715.1 Alectura lathami
AGGAGCAATAAAGTACTGGGTTGTGCTTGTATTACCTCTAGTCTTTAACTCATCTTCTTCCACCTCTATATCAAGATCATCAAATACAGCTGCTAATGGAATCTTCAGTGTGGGAATACTGGGTATTTTAAAATCCTTGTAAGAAGAAAAAGAAAAAAAGTGTATTTAATTGTGTTTACCTATTTTCCTCTTAAGCTTAACTATAATTTCACCAACTAAAAACGATGTGAATGCATTTTGGAATCTCACTGCACTTAAGTAAGAATAACAGGATAACACAGTTACCCTGATACATTTTTCCAAGAAAGAATACACCCTTGTTTTTAGATCAGCAGCAACAATGTTGCACGATTTTATGACAACTGCTGAATACTCTAAACAAAGCAAGCTATAGTAGTTCCTTCCCTTGACACAGCAGTCACCACAGAAATTACTCTGTATGTTTTTGGTATGCCACCAGATGGTTTTCTACATTTAACAAAGACCAATGAAACAAATTTTTTTGCTAGAAACAAAATACACAAATAGAGAAACAGATTACTAGGCAAACACTGCCTGACAAATCTTTCTGTGAGCACATAAATAAAAATTCTATGCGAAGTATGAAATAGATTAAGTTCTTCCAAAGAAATAGTTATTAAGAAAATTAATTACATTGAACACACAATAAAGAAATAACATCTGTTTTTCAGATACATGCATTATGCTGAACAATTACACTTTTAAAAGATTTAAGAGCTGAAAGAATGGGAAGCACAGATGAACTATTCCCATCTTGTAGCCTTAAGCTTAACCCTGTGCTTTTGCTGTACCTTTGAGTTCACTACTGATTAAAAAACCAACCACACATTAAGATGAAAACAGCATCATTTGGAAGCACTGAGACCGAACACAAAAGGTTGGCTCTGTCTCTTCAGAAAAATTTTTATAAGAACAGAGAGAAACAAGTAGAAAGCATAGTCACAGGAAACAGGAAAAGCCTGCCTTCCAAGAGAAGACACGAAGGTTATTGGAAAGCTACAGCTGCCTGTGTTTCACTGGCTTAAAAAAATACCTGTACACTATTTTCTTGTGCTTGTTGAGACAGTCTTGCATTTGGTAGTAGAGAATGAGATCCTAATTTTCTGTCCAGGAACACCTCCTTGCTACAGGCATAACACCAAACACGAAGTGTAGTAAGGTTGACAGTTAGACAGTGTTTCGTCTCCTAAAACGGGACAAAACCCAAGAATATGATTCAGAAATTTAGCATAATTAAATAACAGCACATGCAGCACATGGGAAGAATGTAAGTATTAAAACGCTGGATCTTTCAATAATGAAATATGTACATTTAACATTTAATATTTATAGCAATCCAGTTGAATGAAATTTTAGCATAAACTGCAACAGGTTACTAGTATAAGGCACTCAAACTAGAAACAACGTACAATCAGTCTGCAAGCCACCGTCATATCTGACATACTTCTGTGTAAAAAATAAGAATGATCATAGTCAGAGTGTTACAGTTCACAGCAAACCCATTTTCCAGGTATGTCTGCCATTGGTCATAACAGCAGCCTGCTCTCNTACAGTAAGAGCTGCTCATATCAAAATACTTTAGCCTCAATTAATTCTCTGACAGCTTCATATTATGGAGCAACAAAAAAAAAATATGACGGAACGTATATTCACTGTTCTAACCTTCACCGTTTCTTTGTTAAACTCTTTTTTTTACTCTAAGATCATGCACATAGTTGCTGTTAAACTACAAANCACACAACAAGGACAGTGTTTCATTCTACTGGTTTGCTGTATGAAATTCAGGTTATTGGCCATTTAACAATCAATTTGAAGTGCAATACCAGATTTGTCTGGTTACAGTAAGAGCTGCTCATATCAAAATACTTTAGCCTCAATTAATTCTCTGACAGCTTCATATTATGGAGCAACAAAAAAAAAATATGACGGAACGTATATTCACTGTTCTAACCTTCACCGTTTCTTTGTTAAACTCTTTTTTTTACTCTAAGATCATGCACATAGTTGCTGTTAAACTACAAAGATTATCAACACCTTTTCCTGCATGCAGTAGCACCGGCCAGCTTCATAGATAATGAGAGATTTGCTAGAAATTAGGAAAATCATACAACAGCTGCAGGATGCCTGAGTTCCAAGTTCCCTCATTTAATAAGGTCTTATAAAAGAACAATGTTTTTTAATATAAAATGTGGGCTACAGTTGCATCAAGCAGCCCTACCACTACCTAAACACATCAGAAACATCAAAATAAGTACCTTAGAATATTTTCAGAATATCCTGGATTCTACAGCTTTTGTTGCACTATTAGAAGTCCCCTGAGCAAGACTTTAACAATTTTGACAAAGTGGAGACACTGAACATAATCATTTGCAGGACAAGGAACCTTGCTGGTAGAAACTGGCATGAACAGAACTAATTCATATCAACCTTGTTTCTCTCATTTTAATGAACTGGGATTTTTACACAAGGAAAACAATAAAGCCCCACATCCAAAGATCAAACATAGGTAACAAATAAGCACCTGAGATAACAAACTAGGAAACCTGGTATCCTGAAGAGGTCTTACTACACAAGAATCAAAATTAAGTCAACAAAATAATCAAGACACAGGTGTTGTTGACAGCAAGCAAAGCCATCCATTCCCTTTCTCTTACCTGGCAAGTACTTAACATTGCTAAAACAGCATGTGAAGCAGGAATAAGCTACAGTAGAAAGCCAAAAGGTGTAAGATTATAGGCAAGAAATTCAGGGACCATCTGTTTTCCAATTGCACTACAAGCAGCTTCTCTATACACCTTATGTAAAGGCTTTAGAACCATGATCCAGCTTACATACCTAAAGATAAACACTCTTACACATTTACATTATTCAATATATTCAAAACATAATATATGTTTCCGGTTTTGCTTTCTTTTGTTTTTTAGTGTTTTTAGGGACCAACAATTACTCAGTGTGCAGCCTTCAATTTATTTCCTATGACAGATGAATTGTAAATTGGTGGCAAGAACTTAATTTAGTCAGAAAGCCATTGATTCTGAAAAGCAATGTTAATAAAACCGCCTCTCTCCCCAGCATATTTGTTAAGAACGAATGATGTAGCTTCTTTGCTTCATTTTGGCAAGGGTTCCAGCTGTATGTGTGCTGAAGCAGCAGTGAGTTTAAGATCCAAATAGATGCACTCAAGCTGGTCAGCCTTGCCAGAACTCAGCATGCTGGGGAACCCAGGGCGCACACACCACTGTCCTAGAAAACGGATCTAACACCAGGGCTTAGCAGGAGAGGACATGTTCAGCTTGGTTTACAGGGTTTTTATCTGCAGCCACTGGAACAGTGACCATAATGCAGAAACAGAGCATCAGTTTCAAGAATTATAAGTTACCATTCTGACACCTGGTCTGCTCTCTATCTTTGTTAATACAGCTTCCCTCTTCTTATCCACCAGACAGCCATAATCCCAAGAAGCCAGACTGAAGTACAACACGGAAGTTGAAGCACTCAAGAAGTCTTTTGTCTACAGATCTTGAAAATGGTCACTGTTTTCGTTGTTGTTGTTTGTGGTGCTTTGGTTTTTTACTTTTTCTTTTAATTTTCACAACAGTCTTTTAAGGGGGCACTAGTGTCAGAATTACATAAATAATTAAGCAATAATTATGCAGCTGCACAACTATTCTACTCACATGCCCCTACACTAGTGAAGCATGCCTCTACAAATGAAAAACAAAAACAGAGATGTTATGCTAACAAGCTAGTGACTTCACTAAACAGAGTAAAGAAGTTCTGTAATTCTACTTCACTGCTTCAAGCTACCGTGTTATTAGCAAATACACTTACCTGGGAATGGGTGGTACTGTGATCCACATGGGATTCACCACAGCCAACGTACGTACATTTGTTCTGTTGAAAAAGATAAGTATACAGAATTAGAAAGTGGTGTCAAACAGGTTTACAGAACAGGAGCATACTGCCAGTCCCTTTTAAATGCACTAATTTCAAACTTGCAGGTTCCTACAGAAACCAAGAGACATGCACAGCAAGTGTTAAAATACCTAAAGCAAAGTAAGAATGCTGCAAGATTTAACTCAACTCCTTACACTGGTGGACAGCATTAGACATTTAGGACATCTGCAATATAATTTTTTGGCCATTTTGATATTTTAGTTCAGATTAAAGTCAAAATGTTTTTTGCAACTTATGATTTGTTAGAGATTGTGACAGAAAATATGAAGATAGCTCAGTGTCTGAAAAGCTGAATTGCAAAAGACTTGAAACATGACATATTAATGCAAAGATGCCTTTATGCCCTTATCTACAAGGCCTATTTATCACAGTTATTTCACTATTCATTAATTTTTTTCTGGCACTACATGGTTAAGTACTCAATACATTTTAATTTAAACATGTAAATTAATTGTTGACTTTAATTGTGCAAATTACAAAACATATTTGGCTGAGTTGAGTATGGAATCTTGCAGCTGTCAATCTTCAAGCAATTTTCATTAATTCCTCATTTGCATGAGTCAAAACAATCCTGTAAGAGGGTACAGCACGTTATCTGCATAATGCTCTAAGCATGTTAATTTATACAATTAAATTGCAGCTGGACAGAGTCAAATTTCTGTATTAAATAATCACAGATACTGGTTATGTTACAGACCATTAACATGCTGGGATCTCACCATGTGCTGGCTGTTTTTCTATGCACAAAAGGTGAAGGCAAGATGCCAATTCATCCAAGAGGAGATGCATCACAGCATGACACTTTAAGTGTCCTACTGTAACTAGAAAACTCTCCTATGGAAATGTTGGTATGAAATTAAGTTTTTCAGTAACAGTCCAAGAGTTCTAAGTGGGAAACAGAAAACAAGCTTTAAGCTTCACAGCATTTCCCCACCTGCCAGGTTCATGCATTCCTCAACACCTCGTCCTACTTGTCTTGCTATTCCCAAGAAGGTTTTTATATGTAATCAAACTTCAAGCCATCTAAGAAAAATACATTAAACATGGTTGTTTCCCACCATCCTATCTTTTATTGATAGAAGGAACAAAATCTGATCTCTTTGCTGTTAATAATCCACTTAAAGGGCAACTAACAATGCAGATTTTTAAAAGTACTCATACATACACCTACACTTTTACATCTCAGCCTAGAGATCTTCCTGACAGGACTTAGACAAATGCTGCCAAGAAATGAAGCCAAGCCTATAGAGCAAGATCTCAAACTCTGAAAACTGTTCTATGTCTAAAGAGCTGAACAACAACTAAATCAGTTACATATGTCCCTGCTGGTATCACAGATTGAAAAGACGCAACATTTTCAGACTTTTTTTTTTCTAATACACCTCTAAAATTTATTTCTTTTTCATAGACAGCAAGAAAAGTAAGGCAATGACATATTTTAAAAAGAATTATACACAGGGTAAAGACTACAAAAGTCAGACAAGTTTGAAGAATGTTTCTACGTGTTTCAAGAAAAAAAAAGGTTTTTACTTATTTTTCTTAACATTAGAAAAGTCAGAGTATGTATTTTTACAGTCTTAAGCAGCCAGCATTTACCGCTAGATGTTATTACCACAAATTGTAAGAGAGGTTTAGAAAAAGTTGCTTAATTTATTCAGGAACAATACATTATCATAAGATCAACAGGCATGGTGAAAAGATTTTAAAATTCTTATAAAACAAGATGAAACCTTAATATGCTAGCTTCCAATCCAAAAACCTCATTTTAAACAAAGCATTCTTAAATTACCAGAAATATGTACCTGACAGAAGGTAAATCATCTTAGAAATAGAAAACTGCACAAGAGGTTTTGCTTGAAGTTAGCTGTATGTTACTATTTAAAACAACTTCATTATAGCTGTCTTTGTGTTTTATTGTTGTTGGAAGAAACAAAGCACTACCAACTTTTAGCTGCAGTTTACTAGAAAATGATTACAATTGGGCAACTTACCTCTAAGCATGCCCAAAGGTTGGGTCCTCTAACTTTACAGTCTTGACAAGTACCCTGTTAAGTTAAACAGACAGACAAAGGATGATTTCATTTACTTCCATCAGTAAACCACAATGTCAAGGCAAAATGAGAAAAAAATATTTTGAAACCAACTATCAACTGAATAATTTTTAGAACATAAAAAGGATGTGTTGATACCAACTCGATTTTTACTTCGCTTCACCCAATCTTTAGCTTTCTGTATTTCTAGTAAAACTTTGCATCTCTGAGATTTCGTCCCAAAAAAAATCATTCTAAATAAAGGATAAACATATTTCATGTCACATTATTATCAAAATTGATCTCACCTATCAATTTAACATAAAGAGAAATGAAAGCAATGGAACTTGTAACAACTACACATTCCTATTTCCATACAGCCAATGCTCCCTACAAAGGTTTACAAAAGAAGATGCAATGCTAGAGGAATGTTATTCCCCTCAGCAGCAAATGAACCACTGCACCTTCACAAAGAAACATAGTGCCTTGGACAGTGCTGTGGTTTAACTCTACAGGCAGCTCAGCACAACCCAGCCATACGCTCACTGCCCCCTCCCTGTGGGATGGGGGAGCAAACTGGGGAAAAAAAAACAACCAACCAAACAAAACAACTAAGTAGAACTCGTGGGTTGAGATGAAAACTATTTACTAAGGAAAGAAAGAGAAAAATGATAATGGTAATAACATATATATACATAAATATACGTGTGTGTATATATGAGACAGGTAACGCACAAGGTAACTGCTCACCACCTGCTGACCGATGTCCAACCAGACCCCAAGCAGTTGCAGCCTCCCATGGCTAACTCCCCACAGTTTTTGAAGTTGTTGCACATGATGTCAGATGGTATGGAATGTCCCTTTGGCCAGGCTAGGTCAGCTGCCCCGGTTCTGTCCCCTCCCAACAACTTGTGTCCCCTCAGCCCCCTTCGCAGGCAGAGGGGTACAAGAAGCTGAGAAAGTGAAATGTCCTTGGCTCTGTACAGCACTGCTCAGCAACTAAAACATCGGTGTGCTATCAGCACTGTTTCTCTCCCAGAGCCAAAACATGGCTTCATACCAGACGCCATGAAGAAAATCAACCCTGTCCCAGCTGAAAGCAGTACAGACAGAAAAGGTTTGACTTATCATCTCCCAGTTATTAAAATGGGCTTCAAAATCTTTTGTACAGTTTACTAATACTAGCTAAAATCCAAGAGTTCAGACAGGTTTCCAACGTGTGGCTCCTCTACCATTAAGTAACTGTGATCCAATAAAAACTTTCAGCAGAAATTTCTCTGTTACAATTTCCACTTGAAGTTAGGTCAGTTATGGTACTGATTCCGTAGCTACACTTTCACATTCCTAATAATTTTCTGTCACAATGGCAGTGTCTGAAAAAGTTATGCTTGGTGTTATGCTATCTCTTTTAAGTGATTTTTCCACTAAGACATCACTTGCTTTGGAAAACACTGCTAGGAAAGGCACTCTTAAGTATTCAATACTGGAAAAGGGGTTTTCAGTTTTAAAGCCCATAGTTTCTACCATACTCTGTTTAAACATTACTGTTGCACTGCAGATTTTACCCCATGTTTAGCACTTAAATGCATGTTATGCCCAGTGATACCTGACGAGGTATGCAGCTAAAGCCTGAGACAGGAAGGAAAGAGCCACAACTCACATGAGATTTCTGTATCAATTCCTCTTTTGTTATCTCGCCGACGGACTCCAGGTGTGGGCAATTGCTGCTGAGCGATGACATTTCTGAAGCTGTGTTTTCCGAGATCCTGCAGCCGGGATTTTCAAGACCAGGAAGTCACTTTTCAACAGAAGAATGAGCAAAACCTGATTCCTTGCAGTATGCAGCAATAGAAGATATCTAGTATGCACCCTTCACATGAATGTTCCTTTTTAAAGTAAGTTAAAATCTACAACTTATTAAGAGTAAGGGAATCCAACAGTCCAAACTAAACACAGCTGAGTTTTAAAATACAATCCTCTGTTTTCTGAATGTTAGGGCATAAAGGCCAGGTTAGGCTTCTACCATGGCAGCCAAAAAAAAAAAAAAAAAGCTTTCAGGCCTACCCAGCACCTGTGGTAGCCTGGGCTGTACATTCTGGAAAGGGTTATTACACAACACTAGTGAAGTGTGCTGAAGCCATGTGACCTGCTTGTCAAGGGAGAAGGAGGAAACTTTATCTTGGTTTTATTTATTTACAGAGACACATTCTAGATATGGGCACATTATATATCAAAAGCAAGCTGAAACTTGTAACTCACATGCAGTGCTGACCGCCCAGCAACCTTCTTTCTCGTTCCACTTCTCTCTGTCCATCCAACGTCTCTGATGCAGACACAAATTTATGAGAAATAAGAACTGCTAAATCCATTCACTTTCTCATTACTTTGATGACTGCACAGACAGATATGATGTTTTTCCAAAGCAAAATAAAAACCTGAACTTGGTCACATTACTTTCATGTGAGTACTCCAGTTGATTCTTACTCCATTCTGTCACTTAAAGAACTACTATCGATGCCTCAGTCTCTTAAGCCCAAGAAGTCTTTGGCTTCCTTTGCCCAATTATCCATCCAAGCTACCTTTCCTCTATCAAGTAAACTCTCAACCTAATTCAATGATGTACTTTCGTCTGTTCGCAGCCTTTGGCACTGTTACGAGTGTCTGTTTCCACTTCTCTCATTTGCTTTGGCAGCTTTAGCCTGACCAGTCACTGCTTTGAGTGCTGAGTAACCCAGGGCTCTGGCAGGGGAGTGGGGGAGCAAAGCCTTGCCCTGTAGGCATCTCTGCACAGTTCCGTGTGAACTTCCAGCTTTTTATCTTTGGCTCAGTCTTTATTTCTATGGTTTTGCACCAAGACCACTTTGCCAAGAGTAATTTCAGTTCCCTCTGGTTATTACAGCTATTTTTTTTAATGCACGTGTGCAACTACTACGCTATACAAATGGTACTATATATTATTTTTATAGGAATAATGTATAATATTACATTAAACATGAACACCTTAACCATATACACATATGTGCATGCATAAAAATGTATTAAATACTTTTTATTTATATAACATGTATATATACTCAAATACACATGTGTATCTTTCAGTCTTTTAGAATGTCATGTTAACAGCTTTGCAATAAAAAAAGAGCTAAGCTTATAAGGCTAGAAATACAACAGTAAATTAATAACTTGGGATTTCTTTCACAATGAGATCTAAATCCTCTTACCAGACCAATGAAAGGACTTCTAAAAAGCATTGTTCTTTAATATAAGTTGTAGGTGAAGAAATATTTCCTCAGTTCGAAGTCTGTTGGCAGTATTGCTGAACAGCTTCAAATATGAAGAAAATAGTTTTTCAGAGAAAAACTCA
This sequence comes from Alectura lathami, assembly GCA_013399715.1. Classification (NCBI taxonomy): domain Eukaryota; kingdom Metazoa; phylum Chordata; class Aves; order Galliformes; family Megapodiidae; genus Alectura; species Alectura lathami. Next base: position 16,833 of record VXAV01001779.1, read on the forward strand.
TCAACTTCGTTATATTGGAAATTGTGCTTTGAACTGTAAAGTTCCTTTCCAGGACTGAAATGGAAAGATAATGTACATTTCATCTTGTACATTTTGCAATGTCTATAAGAATGTTAAGAACGGTGAATTTCAAATAAAGCCTTGTAAGACGCCAGCGTGAATTACTGCTGATTTAACACAAGTACTTTAGAAAGACTGGTGTGATGGCTTCATAAAGCTTTAGGCTTAATTACTTTATAAAAGCAGATTTCTGAATGAGTTATTTCAAGCCATACAAAGCAATGAATGAAGAATAAATTTCACCTCATACTACCAGATTTCTGTTTAATAGCTATTTCTCACAACTGGAACTACAAAACCAACATGAACAAACAGAAAAAAAACACTAACTCATTTGAGCCATGAGAAAAGCATGAACAGTATTTTAAAGCATCATTACCAGCAAACTATTCATTATTCAGCAGAACTCCATAGCATCATAAGACTAGTGTGGGGCCTACACAGAAGATCTATCATGTACAGAAAGAAAAAAAAAAATCATATTAAACACTAAGAGTTCAAGTAACCTTGAAAGCTTCTCATACAGGTAGGCAGAGAGCCTAGCATTCTCTAAACAAACACAGCAAATTATATATACTCAAAATCAATATTTCCATCCACCTCATCATAGGAGTTAACATTTCAACAGATGTTGAAATAAACAAATATGTACTTTTATTCTGCTGATGGCCCTAAATACAGAGCCATTTTATCAGATCATTTTACATGATTGCTCCCACACACCTGAACACACACCTACGAACATGCTTAAATGAACTAATTTCAGAAATCAAAAGATAATTACAAAAAGCTAATTTTAAATTAATTTCATGTAAGCCTCAGTCCAATACATTCTAACCTTGGTAAACAAAAGAATTAGAACCCAGTTATGGAATGTTGGTAGAAGAGTTTAAGAACAAAGGGATTTATTCTGAAGAAAACAGGTGCCTGAAGCAATAATTGTATCTTCTTTATAGGCTTTTATTATTTTGACCACACAGCTGTGAATTAACAGTGCGAGCGCAGAGTTCATTGTTCTCATCATTGACACTCAGTTATTTTACTATTGATACACTGAAAAAAAAAAAAAAAACTGTTCTGTTTAAACAACAACAAAAAAGATACAGGAATGTGATTTTGTATCTGGACGTTTAACTACTTAAAACAGTGAAGAGCTCTGGAGCTTCCAGTAGTTAATTACAATATAGATACTCTTCACACTTCAGGAGGAAAAAAAAAAAACAAAACCACTAAAACATACCAACATTCACTGCAAAACTATACGTGCCCTATGAAGTTACTCCCTTAGGCATGCGTTTTCAGATTCTTAAGATGTACAGTTTTCTATCAATTTTCTAAAGAATTCTTTGACAATCTATTACTTCACCATAACGATGTGTGTAAATAAATTCCTTATTTTGTATTTCTGAACTTGAAAAACGTCTTTTTATGCCAAGAAACCTAATTAAAGCGAGGACTACCCTTAATTCCACACCCTAAATTCCTTTATATTCTATTACCCAGTAGGCGTTTTTGCTAACTGGATTCAGGCAACAAGAACTATCCACCGAGCAAAAAGCAAGGTTATTTAAACACTTTCATTACAAAAAAAAAAAAAAAAAACACCTCAAGTTGAGAGCATGCCCTTTTACACGTTTAGGCGGCTCCTACATTACGTCGCCTTCCAGGGCGCACAGGCTGCCCGTTCACTCTCGCTCCCGCAGCGTTGTGCCTGAGCCCCGCAGCCCACCACCAGCCGCCCTCACGTCACCAGGAGCGCTTCCTCAGCTCAGGCTTCGAGCTAGGGAGGAGCCCGCTCCGACTCAGGCCTTTTTCTCCCGTCCATTTCATCCCTTCCACACGGTTACCTGCACATTCAGACAACCCCACCGGAATAACACTCATTTACAGGAAAACTACCGTTTTTATTAACTGCATCTTATCCCCGATGCCGTCGCCGCCTCTTCAGAACACACTTGTGCAGCTCAAGCGCTGTCCCCGGTCGCTACCAGCGACACTCGCGCCTACGGGCACTGCGCGGCCCTCTCCGGGCCCGCCGCGTCCCACCGCACCCGGCCGCCACCCG
>VXAV01001779.1:32912-44748 GCA_013399715.1 Alectura lathami
TCCTGAACTTTGTCCTGCTGCCTCGTCCAGTGTTTCTCTTCTCAGTCCTCCAAATACAAGATCTGTCTGCAATTTGTCGACTGTTTCTCCTTGTTTCTTACAACATGAGAGCAGCTGCTATCATTTCTTTCCCAAAGTCACCTCTTAACATGAGCTTCCTGCCTCCTTACAGCTACCCAGGCAGTGCCTCATCATTTTTAACCTGAAATCTTTGTTCAGAACTTACTCATGAACGTATGAATCTGCTTACATTTAATGGAGAGCATAATGTTATTTAAGTAATCCTCAAAACAAAGATTAGACTGACTGCCCAAAATGTTTTTACATCTATTGAAACAAAATACTGTTCTATGAATTTTCTTAGTGGCTGTTTTGTGCTTCCTTTCATTTTAAAAGAAGAGCAAACCATGCAACTCAGTTGTGACTGACTGACCTTTATTCATATTGCCAAGGATTAGACTAGATATTGGTCATTGGGCAGAAATGGGATGATGTTATAAACAGAACAGTATCGGAAATTAAAAGCTGGTTCAAGGCAAGGTGAAGATCTTCACCACCCGTCAGTGACATTTAGATTTAAACCCCAAATCTGCGGAAATGATTAAATAAAATAAATGTATAAATATTCCTTGAAGGGAATACACAGCATGGAACACTACATGGCATCATCTTTAAGGTTATTTACAGTACAATACTTACTACAAAATCGGAAGGAGAATGTTAACATTCAAATGAGAGTATCAAAACAGCTGAACAGGTCAGGTTATAGGCCCATCTAGACTAATATTCAGTTTCCCATAGCGGTTGGCAGTAGATTTGAAAGGAGTCTAAGAATAGACCATATATAAAAGTGCCTTCCTTTAGCAGAACTCTTGGCTTCCAGACTACTGCTAGAGGCTGCCGTAGCCAAGCGTACCTCTGACCATCTGTTTTTAGATCAGACCTCTGTACACCCCTTTGAATGCTTTTTATGCTTTCAGCTTTCACGACGTCGTACAGCCATGCGTTACCACACCTTTATCATTTATAAAAAATGAGGGGAAAAAATCCATCTTAAAAGAACTGGGCAGCTACTATGAGATGTAATAAATCTTTCTCTGTGGTATTTATAATTAAATCTCTGAATATGCTCCTATCTCTCTTCCCTTTTCAACCTTTTTGTGCATGCACAAAATCTTCCTCACTCTGTTATTTATTGCCTCTTGTTTCAGTTGAGCCCTAGTCCCTTACATCTCTCCTTGTGTGAAAACTATTGCCTACTTGTGTTTATACTGGATAGCTTCCTGGAAAGGTTTCCAAGCTTCAGTGTACACTTTTGCTGAATATCCTGACCTGAATTTATTATATAGAGTTCGTATAATGCAGACAACACAAGGGTTTATAGTGATACAATATTTTTTATTTCCTGACAATTTTCAGCATTCTGGTTGTGCTTGCTACTAGATGGCCGAAGAACAATCACTTTTTTGCGCATCTTTTTTATGAGCCATTCCTAATACAAAGCCCATTATGGAGTTCATGAAGCTGAGGCTGTTCTTGTGCTTTCATTTGCCGTTACTAAATAGTTAATAAAATGGTGCAACGAATTAGATGCTTAGTAAGCTGCTTCTGCATCTCGTTTTGATCAAAATTAAGTTCAGCTAGCTTAAGTATCTTGTATCAGTAGTCAACTCTGTTCCCTCATTATCCCTTCACTTTTTTTGAATTTTCAGCTGTGAATTTATTTTTAGGAATATGTTGCTTGCCCTGTATCTCAGCCCACGTTTTTGTGGGAATCTTTTGGTAACGTCTCGCCATATTTTTAATTTGCTGTTGACTGTTAAGAGGCCTTTCCCTCTTATCAGAGCTTGATTTCTTTAGTAGTTTTGGTAGGCAACTTTGCTGAAAGCTTTTCTAATACAACATATTAATGAAAGTGCTTTTCCACATGCAGATTGATCCTTTCAGAAAAGTCACAAAGGTGTGGAGCATGGTTTTCCTGTTCTCAGGACACATTGACAATCGCCAGTGTACTGTAATTCTTTATTATATTAATCAGCTGTTTGTAACAACAATGGAGCCCTGATTAAAGCTTTACATTAAGCTGCCTTTTGTTTTTGCCACTAGCTTTTGTGAAAAGTTGGGAACAACAATTAGTAGTGCATCATCTTCATACTTTACTTTTTCAAAAACTCATTATCTGCAATGCCCTTACTGTGTATTCCTCTTACATTTAATTTGTTGGCCACTCTCGTGCTTAGTTCTAATCTATAGCTTCTGTGTGTTATGTTGTTTACTTTTTNATTTCCCTCCTTTTTGTGTACAGGATAGTGGTGCATCAAGGCTTGATTTAATAAGTCTTGCCATCGTTTTGAACACTTTTGAAAAGTGATATATATGGAATAAGTGGAAACAGCCTTCCAAAGGCAGGAAGCCACTTTGTTGGTTTGTTTTTATTATTCCTCTCCCACTTTCTTGTGGTATATTCTTAACTTATTAAGAGTTTACAAATTCTTTCTCTTACTGAAAAGGGTGTATAGACACTTAAAGTCTATGTGTTTATATACATTCTGAATACAAATGTTCCAGAGGCAGCAGAAATCCTACCAGACAGATGGCAAGCAGTGGGAGTGGGATAAGTGTTTATTTTTCTGGCTGGAGTACTGCAGTGTGAGGTTATATAAACTGATGATCAAGAACATGTTTTGGCCCATAGGCCTAATTCCTGCTTCAGAACTTCAACTAAAAACAGTTTATTGTTACATTAAACTCTATTTTAAGAGAGGCTTGTCTGAAACATTCTTGTGCAAAATGAAAGGAGAGCCAGAATGGGGAGGAAAGATACAGACAGAATGATAGCTCAGAGTTTAAGAAGACTTAAGACGACTTCAGATCTGTTAGCTTGGTAGCTAACAGTCTTAAAAAAAGAATAATATAATATTTGCACTGCAGTTCCTTTACTAATTCAATAGTTCGATTAACACTAGAATAGATCAAATTTTATCTGCAGTTTATGTTCATGTGGGTAGAATGAAAACATTCTGTGTGCATGCAGAAAAAGCTAACTGTTTTTCTTAACTGTTGTGCCTTCTGCATTTAAATCTTGCTGCCATTTAACTCAGAGACCCCAGCCCATAAGCCTGGCATAAATGGCTGTAGTGTGTGCACATAGCACAGTCTTCAAGTATAGCTGTTTATGGGTTTGTAATTTAGTACTGTCCATGCATCGTTGCTACAGCAATACACTTTTATTTGCTGTCCATATAGTTTGTGCCTTTATTTCTTTGCTCTGTAACTGGAAGGCATTAAGTAGCTTGTGTAAGCATTTCCTTTCCTAAAGACCTTTTTACATCCTACAATTTTCTTAAACGTGTCTCAGCTTTCCAGATTTTCAAAGTTGAACCTGTATGTGGGAGTAAATCTATTTTTCTGGAAAGTTATAGCAAAAAGTGCTGTGAACAATAACAGAGGGAATAAAATTTGTTGCTTGTGTATCAGTTTTCTCCCATACATATATTTATGCAATCAGTTACATAAACTTGTAAAAAATAACTGTGGTTTTGAAATTTGTTTTATTTCCCTTTTGATGGCTCAGTTTATTTTATTTAAATGAACTACTGTCAACCTCCTTTCTTTATGAGGTATCTGGTCTGTACGCTATGTCCCACCTTACCTGATAATCCTGTTTGTAGCAAAGTGCTGTAGAGTGTCTGACTCAAGAGCACATGCTGATCACACGAGGCTTTGTTCTCTCTATTTAAAGCTGTCCTTGTTCTACATGCAGAAATGCCTGCAAATACTTAAAGGCAAACATATAAGTATTTCCTGGTAGCCTAAATTACATATTCTTTACATATTCTTCACTTTATCTTTAATTAACCATGAACAAGGAATATATTGACTAGATTGCAGCTTGAACTACATCTGCTAGAGTAGCTGCTAAGCAGAGTCAAGTGTCCGGTCAGGCTATGCTGACTGTTAATTATAGTCCAGGTGTTAATGTGTTGTTACTAAGGCATTTAACAATCTCAGTGTTATTCAGAGGGAGAATTCTTCATTCAGTACCAACTTTCAAGGCTTCTTGTCTCCTTCTTTCCTACTGTCAAGGGCAACAATGCAGACAGGCCCCAGTCAGTAGGGCACTTAAGGTATTCTTTGTCTCATTGTTCAAAGTTACTCATGTATCTTGCTAATTTAGGTTCCTAAAGTGCATGCTGTGTGAAGCTGGGTTTGCAGAAGCGGGTCACATTCCAGAGAGGATTCACTGGAGTCTGCAGAATACTGTAAGACTGTTCTGCCCTGAAATTTTTGAATACAGAATCTGAGTATTAGTCCAAATCAAAAAATGTGTTTACATCTTTTGACACTTAACTGGGTGTCAATAATTGGTTAGTTGGTTCTCTTTCTATCTTACTACTAATTCCTGGGATATAAAGGTACCTACCTATCTCTCTTCAGACTTGCAAACTGAATCATATGCATATTAAGATAATAGTTTTTCATACATAAAGTGTTCTGTACTTTTTAAATACGTTTTTATTACCAGCTGCTAGACAGTACACTTTTCTTTCAATGGAAGAACAAATGAATATGTGGATTCCTTTTCATAGAATCATAGAATGGCTTGGGTTGGAAGGGACCTTAAAGATCATCTAGTTCCAACCCCCCTGCCGTGGGCAGGGACACCTCCTACTAGACCAGGTTGCTCAGAGCCCCATCCAGCCTGGCCTTGGACACTTCCAGGGAGGGGGCATCCACAACCAATCTGGGCAGGTCTGGACAGACTTTTGTCAGTCTGTCTCTCTTAATTTGAAATATGAACATCCCTGAAGCATAATGCACTGGCTAAAGAAAAACCTTTCCAACAGGCTTGTGTTTAAAATGTTGCTTCAAAGAGAACATCCTGGATGATCCCATACCGTTGCACACTGTCCAGGAAAATAATCTATGTGCTAGTATACTATATGATTTACTGTTTTGTACATATGTGAAACTATATAAGGAACTTCACAAAGCAAAACGTTTCAGCCATGGAAAGAAGCTAGGGGTACCATTAGCAATGAACTTGTTCAAAGTTGCTTTTAGTGCTTGTTTAAAGATTTTATTAGATTTACACAGGTATGCTAGAACAGAGACCAAAGGGCTAAGTTCATTTGCCTTTGAGATTCTGCTCTCAAGTCTGGTGAGAAGACTTTTCTACCTAACCTGGACATGGAGGCCTCTGATGTAGGAAACATTAAAGGAACTAGTTCTTGATGTATAAGCTTCAAAATTAACCTCATACTTCCTTCTTCTTTAAATATGACACCGCATTTTGAATCTGTTCTGTGTCACAGTGAGTTAATGTGCTGTCATGCTATATGTGACTGAACAGACCATTCTATTGTCAGTAGAAAGTGCATGTGCAAAAATAGTGGCAGGTTGTGCTTGTTTTTAAGATGTGAAGAACTAAGAAAAGGCAGTGACGTTCAAATCTGATGACTAAGGCATCTGGCAATCTTCACAGTGCTGTGCTATAAATCCCTACTGGACAGCCCACGTTTTAAAATAAGCATCATGTGAATTCGAACTAGACTTTGCTCTGGCCAAAATAGATGTTATGCTTTCTGAACTACAAGTGAACGGAGTATTCCTATGAAGAGGATGCAGTGACAACTTCGTGCTGTATTTTCCAAGTTTACGTTTCAAAGACATGTAAACCTGTATCATGGAGGGAGACCTGACAGTGACATGTACTTGATGCAGATTATACATCTCAAATTTGTTTCAGGCTTATAGGTTTACCTCAAGCAGAGAATCAGAGCAGTAAACGAGGAAAGTAAACATATGCATACAACTATTTTGTATTTACTAAGCTGATTTCTCAGTAGTGAATGAGAGCATATGTGAGCACATAGTTGAGGTTATCAAGTACATGTTGGATGCTGCTATATTTTCTTAAAATTCAGATTTCAGCGCGTTGGCACTAAGTGTGTTTATCTTGTCTCTTCTTTGACATTTGAATTGGAGAGTTCCTAATTCTGAGGGCTTTCTAGTTTGAGATTTTGGTTTTAAAGTAAAGCATGCCACAGTGATTCAGAAACGGTTTGCACAGGTCACATTCTTTACTACAAAATCATATTTCTGAGTTTAAAAAAAAAAAAAAACTCTCAGAAAATATTCCAATTCAGTTATTAGATTTGTGAAAGCCTTGTTTAGTGGATTTAAATCTTAAAATAATCATTTCATTTATCAGCATTCCAAAATGTTAGAACCATATATTTCTCAATACTCCTGAGCTTTTTAATGTACCTGTGTCTAACATTTTTAGGTACACTTGATGTTCACTTAGACTAAAATGATTACTTATATACAGACATTCTGTGCTGTTTCCCTTTGCTTGATGAGAGCATTCAAGGTGCTTGATTTTGCTGTTTTAGAATGGAAGAGCAGCAGCCAAGATGATCTGTTTTAGACATCATTAAGCATGTGATGGTCAGCAGGTAATTGAACTTTATGGACAAAGTCAGTGTCATGAAGGTCTGAAAATAATCAATTTATTTCAAACATTCCGGAAATTGCTATTATTTCTTTCCAAAGTATGTGGAAAATCTCTTAAAATTCTGATGTTATTTTAGGCAAGCTGCATCTTTTTCCAGACAGTTGTTCTCTGCTTGAAAACTACTGAGGCGTTTGTGAAAAAGGATATAATCTGAAGGCTCAGCAGTTAGGTCAGCCAAAACTTCCCTGAAAAAGCCTGTGAAGGTCTCTGAGTACCAGGAGGAAGGTGAAATTGTGAATGCTCAGTACCAGTGCTCTACCATGCTGTTTTCCCAGTTTTTCCTTTTTGTTAACCCACAACTCTGGTAGCTGAGCTCCTAGTTAGGCACTGGCAGGCATAAGCTGTGTGTTCACCACAGGGCCTGCCGCAGGTGGGAGCACATGCTGGCAGTCAGGCTGGGCAGTCACAAAGCACTGAAGTGCAGTATTTTTTTCTTTTAAATGAACCTCTGAGTAGCTCTTGTTTATTTCGCCCACTTTGGCTTGCATCAGAGTGGTCCTGACAAATGTTTTACTGGTGATGCACACTGGTAGACTACAGGATTTGGTTAGATGTTTTCAAAAGACCCTGATGTAAAATATATTTTTGTGTTTAAGGCAATAACAGCTTTGTTTATATACAGTGAAGTGAGATGCTCCCAGCTGTAGCCACTCTTGAACCCAGATATTTGTGTTACTGGACAATATAAGTGTGTAACCCAACAATAGGTGTTGGGTCACGGTTAGCTGGTGGTCACCCTGCTCTGTCCTTGGCTAGCCTTTGGCTGCTGCTATATGACAGTCATCAGAAGGCGCGAGCTGAAGACTGAGATTACTTCATGTCACATTTATAAAAGGAAAGCAAAACTCACTGCTTTCGTGGTAGGACTGATGAGTTTTTAAAGAATATTTAGTCAACACTGTCGGAGTTATGACTATTTAGAATTGTAAATAAAGCTGCTGTTGGATGCTTCAACAATAGCGCTGACAAAATGCTGTGCCACATGTGCCCTAGCCAGGAGACAGCAACACATTCTTCTGAAATTGAATTATGTAGTCATAAATGCTTCTGTGCTCAAGTTGACTATTGTAATTCCTCTGTCTAGGCGTGAAGCCACACAACTCAAGGGATCTGGCTGGTGCAAAACACAGTGTCTGTCTGTGTAGCCTGGCAGAACGGGGTCGGGGGGATGCGTTACTTCTGGTGTGCACTGGCTTTTCATAAGTGGATTCCTCTGCAAGGTTTTCTCCTCTCCGGACTCTGTCAGGGGTTGGCTGTAGTTACTTGGTGGGAATGGTTTCCCTTTCCCATCCTGCGTTCCTGCCCGTGATGTATTGCTGCACTCATGTTGCACTGAAGGCTGGGGACAATAGGAAGCCATGGGTTTACTGGTGACATTCAGAACTAGATTCCTTAACTCTCAGTGAATTCTTTTGTGAGTGGATAAGTGCTTCCCTTTTTTAACTGCTGCATGCAAGTGCAAAGCTCACTTGCAAAGTCATGCCATGTTTCACTCAGGGTTGTATGGAAGATAACATGTATACACTTTTCAGAATTCAAAACATTCATTTGGGAAGTATTCACCTACAAGTAATGCTAAAATGTTGATTTCCGTGCAATTCCATCTCTAAGGTCAAATGCTTGTTTGAGAGTTGAGAGGTTTAGTTTTTTGGTCTGTCATACCACAGGAACCTACTAGAGGCAAAACAAATGTTTGTTTGTGTGGCGGTGGTGGTTTTTTGGTTTGAGGTTCTTTTGTTTGATTGGTTTTGGCCTGCTTAGATCCAAGTACATAGTTGTTTGCATAATCTTATAAAGCCAAGGTTAATTGCACAAGCTTTAGCCATACTCCATTTTCTTAGCATTTTTGAATCCCCTAAATCTAGCTTTAGAGCCAGTTAGGCATTTTAAAGCACTGCAGCTTAGAGTCTTTGTGGCAATTACTGTTGTCAGTATCACATCTGAAATTCCACTTCATCCTCTTTGCAAATATAAATGAACCCTAAATAACTCCCTGGCTTCCCAAATAAGTAAAGTGTATTTGAAGCTCATACTTGCTAGTATTCCTTTCTTTAAGGTATTAGCCTCCATAAGGACTGGGGATGGCTGTAGGAGCAGATGCAGCCGCGGGTGGGTGGGTTCCTCTTGCAGCTGTTCATTCCAGGATTCTCATTGTGCTGCTGTCTCTGTTTTTGTGTTCTCATGTCTAAGAATGTTCTCCTGGTACTTGCATGGCATGTACTCCAGCTGCAACTTCATTTTCACCCTACCATTTTCACAATGGTGTGTTCTCTGCACAGTGTGGGTATTGATAAGCACCTGCTAGGCTAAGGGAATTTTAGAGTATTAGGGCTGTGGTAGCCAGAAATAGCTGACCAAGACTATTTTAGGTTTTTCCAGTAGACTCTTATTTACATGGACATACCACTTGTCAAAGGTATTAGTATTTTTGCATTAGAAACTTTTTAATAATCAATGTTCTGTCATAGCATGCAAATGTTGTGCCTGTTTGTAATAATGAGAAGAGTTTTTTGTGTGTGTGAAAACACAGGTACTCCATATGCAGCAAACATTTTAAAACGTTTTGGCCAAATGAAGGTTTTAGACCCATACTATGAGAACTGGAATTATTACTCCTTCAGCAAATATAAATAGTTTATATTCTGATTTTAAACAAAGAAAGAAAAACCCTAATGCTACCACAGACAGCTATACATCCTTAGTTAAATAAAGAGTTAATAAATAAATAAAAATCTTCACTAGAGTAAAAAATTTGAGAATAAATTATTCTATTTTCTTCTTATCCCTCCCCCCCGGTTAGGGAAATAAATCAGCCTGGAGTCGGCTACATACTTGGTAATCTTTTCAGAATGACAAAGATCATATTTTATCAGGAATTTAATCCCTTTCTGACATAATAGTAGTATGTAAGTGAGGTTCCTAATGAGTCTTGCAAAGATTACTAGAATAATAAGTTATTTTCATTCTTTCTTTTAAAATAACGTGCATGAAATTTTTGGCTGTCGTACCTTGTCAAGTCCCTATGAAATTAGTACCTTAGCTGTAGCTGAGACTTGTGAGGACTTCCCTGTGAGGGTGGTGGAGACTTTTTGGGGTTGTGTCCATGTGGATATATGAGACTGCTTCACAGCTGCACTTCGTGTAAGTAAGACCCTGGGTCCTTATCTTAACATCTTGATTAAAGCCATCAGTAAGATCATTAACAGTACAGCACAGGCATTACTCTCAAAAGTGTTTGTAATTTATATTGCTACTTATGAGTATAGCTGTTTACTTCTCCTGAAGTAAGTGTTGCATGTTGCCTATGGACTGGGAGTGTCAGGAAAACAGTATTTCTCTGGATTGCACTTGAACCAGGTGCTAAAGACCTTTTCTAACTATCAGATGTAGAAACTCTTGTTTTAATTGCAAAATTGTTGGGGAAAACAACTTAGCCAAAATGAGAAACTCAGTGGAAAAATCCATGGCCAGGCTGTACACCCCTGTTTAACAGCATTACTGCAATTTCAGCAACTGCTGATGTGAAAAAGTGGTATTAGAAAAGCATTTCGGGTAACAGTAGATGGGTATTAATGCAAATTATGAGTGGAAACGAGGAGGAAACATCATGTTACCCGTCTGCTCTTACCAGACTTCAGGCAAATGCTTTACAGACCACAGTTTGGTTTTCTGTTCCAGCTCTTCAGATTCCAGCATACAATTGTTTCTCAACTGACTTGGATGCTGCTGTACTTTTCCTCTTTGTTTAAGAGGTTAGAAGAGGGAATAAACTATTAAGAAGGATTTAAAAATCAGATATTCATATGAAAGTTGGAGTTGTGACTACAAGTTGGAATCTGCCTAACTCAGTGTAGCAGCGTCTAGTAAAATCTTTGTCCAAGCTTTTAACAATTTTTTCTCTCAGTGAACAATCTCAGAGATGGATATTTATTGTTATGCACACTTTCTGAGCTGTCATTCCAAGTCCGTAACAAATAAAACCATAACAACCACTGAAATAATAGCTAAGATATGTGGACTGTAGCATTTCAATTGATGAGTAAACCATTCCAGTAAATTGGCATGTGGCCACTTGCTATGTAATAGTGTTTCTTATAAAGTATTGCCATAGCAACAGATCTGGATGACATTGGGTAGCTGGTTGCTGCTGGCTGTTGGAAATAAAACAGACTTTAGCAACACATGTGTAATGTCTGAAGGTAAAGTAACCCAAAATAAATGCCTGTGCTCTACTGAGAATGTGGAGTGGGGCACATCAAGCCAAAGTCTGACTTACTGGCTTGTGAATTTAATCCTTCTGTGAAAGTGTTTCTATATAGAAAACCAAGCTAGCAGTATGTGCAGTGGCTGAAACCTGAGAGTAAAATAAAGGAAAACTGAAAGAAACTGTATTGCAGATGATTTTAAGCATAAAATATCAGTTATTTTAAAGGCAACAAGTTTTAGTGCTATAGGAAGTGCTGCTGGATGCCTTGTTTCAGTGGAAAAGGGAATACAGTGAAGATTAAAAACTTCTCTTGCTCTTCTGGAAGACCATCAAGTGAAAAATGGCATGAGAACTAGGCAATGAAAAAATTCAAGTGAAGCTGAACCCTATTTTTTAATTAACAGGTTTATTATTATTTTTTTAAATAGTATTTCCTAATACTAGAACACTGAGCTTCTGTTGTGTGAGACAGCCAAGTTAAAACCTTAACAAAGGATTTAGATCAATGTAGCAATGTAATATATTCAGGTAGAGAGATCTTTGGGAGGTTTATCAAATTAAAAAGCAAAACCCCTGGGAAAATTTCTCTGCCTGTTCATTGCCGATGATGTTTATAAGTCCACTGTAAAGACAGAAAAATACACTCATCTTTGTATATGTTAGCAGGTCACAGCAGTGTGTACCCTCGTAGTAATCCAGTGTTGTGCCTTCCAAAAGAAGTACTAAATTAAACTGTACATGAAATGTGCTTTAAAGACTTAAAGTTATTAGGCTATCAGAAAATTCCATTTACCTTTTTCTTTTTTTTTTAATTTATTTTAAAGATAAAAATACAGACATTACTGTAAAGGATAATACAGATGATTTTTGCCTTCGAGATACATTAAGCATTGCATCGACGGACTCCTTTGTTTCCACAGCTGAGGTAAGACTCTTGAAGACTGCTTCGTGAAAGATTAGTGAATCTATCTGAACAGTGAAAAGAATCTTAATTTCTTGTTAATACTTGTAAGCAAAGCATATTACTTGTATAAGGAGGGGAAAAACAAACAAGCCTTTCCTAAGTTATTTGTAACCAGCTTCCTAGTAGCTTGAATAATGAAATTGGA
>VXAV01001780.1:9793-22699 GCA_013399715.1 Alectura lathami
CAAAAACTAGAGTTTGAAAATGATCCAAGATGATACCCTAATGTAACCTAAGAACTGATGGCAAGAACAGATGGTTCAAGCAAAACGTACCCAAAGGGCGGTCCTTGTGCCATGTGTTATGGCTGTTTATTAGATCTCCTAAAGGGTGGTGTAGCACTGAGATAAAACAGGCACTCAGTAGACAGAGTACGTGATGTGCAGTCAAATGGATTGATTTGTCTAGTGAATCTAATAAATGGATCTTGTTAATGCTGAGCAGGGAAAAATATTCCTCAGCCCCTATTCATTAGCTCATCCTCATTAAAAGGATGCCTTCTTGCCTGAAAATTAGAAAGACCTCCAGTCCTCTCTGCAGAAGACTCTACAATGCATAAATATTGGTTTCTCTCGGTTGATCTGTTTTCAAACAGCAGCACTGCTAGCAGTTGTATCTCTGATATGTAATTTATGTTCTTGCTGTTACTTATTCCTAGCTCTTCTCTGATTATCATCAATATCCCTGACTCTTCTGCAATGCAAAACTGTTCTTTGCTTTCCAGTCTCTCTTCTACCACCCACTGGTTTTCATTTACATCAATTATATCCTGAGTTCCTGTATCTGATGGCACAGCTCACCACAACCGTGCCTCAGTCCTTGTTCATGCTCTTCTGTGCATCCATTCCACAACTGCTCCTTACACAATGAAATAACTGCAAGGCATCTTGGAACACTGTGGGACTGAGTCCGTCCAAATTCATGCTGTAGTCTTGAAAAGCAAAAAAAAACCAACCAACCAAACAAACAAAACAAAACAAAAAAAAAACTATCCTTGAATTCCATGCCCATCCATGTCAGATATTCGACACTTTTTTATTTCCTTGCCTTTCTCTTTTTACCCAAGACTTCCCTCACTTGAGAGAAAAATGTGTTCATCAAGTACACATGCTGTCTTCTCTCACTCTTCTGTCACCATGACATCATTTATCCGTTTCACTTCATCCTGCTCCTGAGCTCAAGTCATCTCATTTAGAGGTTCCTCAGACCCATGTCTTGTTGCTTGTTGTCTGTTCCCTATCAGTACTCCAACAGGGCACCCGCATGCAATGTGGAAAAGCTTTCCATCTCTCCATCTGTGCTTTACTGGCCCATTTGCCTCCTCTTGCTCAATGGCATGCAGGTAACATTTGCACTCACTTTTCTCTTCTATTCTGGTTTCCAACCTGATCACTCAGATTTCCATCTTCCCTGCTGAAAATGACTTCTCTTCATTCAGCCTATCTCAAATGAGTCCCAGTTCCTAATTCTTTCTTTCTTGGCACATTTTCTTCACTTGAATTTTGCTGCCTGATAAGCTTAGGGCTCACCAGATAGCTGTCTTTGTATGATCTCTGAATGTTCCTTCTGTCCCTGCTTTGCAGGAATTTCATATGACTGTGTCATTCGATGCTCCCACGTATCTTATTCCGGTACACTGTCATGTGCTATGATTTTTTATATTAGCAGTTAAAGACCCCTGTCTATTCACATTTGCATTCTTTTGCTATCCAGTACTATTCATCTCTCTCTTACCACCAGATTCTTCTGCATAGCTTGAAGGTAAACCCAAAATATTTATCCCTATTTAACCTCTCTTTTTCTTTCTCTACTGTTGTTCAAATACTGACTCATAATATGTAAAGACTGGGTACTTTTATCTGTATGTGCCATCCATTTGAATAACTGCAATTCGATTTTATTTGAAGTTATTTAACTGTCTGCTTCTGGTTAGATGAGTGATGGAAGTATGGCTATGAGTGGCCTTTGCCAGATGAGAATGACCGAAGTTATGAAAAGATATTAGCATAAATCACAGCAAAGGCATCTGAAAGCATAAGAGATTTTAAAATGAAATAAGCTGCTAATTCCCCTGGAGAGTAATTTTAGATAAAAGATCTCTGAAGCTACACTAGGTATTACTTAGTGTCACAAGAAGCTACTGAAATCCATGACAAACAGCCGGTCTCTTTGATTTGTAAGATACGGATTCCTCATTTCCCTGAGAGATTTATATAAGGATGGTATGAATATGGAGAGTTAAACAGACAGAAAAACAGCAATCATCTAGGTGGAGGGGAAGAACAAAGAAAGTATGTGGTTACGAACACGTTAGGATACATTCCTCCACAGAAGCAGTTCAACGTGTGCCTGTATCACAGTCTGTAAGGTTACATACCTGTTATATGTATGTGATACTCCTCTTTTAATATCTTTTGGAAATAAGGTACTTTGAACTGCATGTGTGCAGATGGCAAGCCTGGAAGATTCACCTCAACATCACCCATAAAATGTGGAAACTCCCAGTCCTGTTAAAAAAAGAAAAGCAATAGCCTAAATATAAGATTTCACAGTATATTTTGTCCTTTAAAGTGGTTTAAATTATCAAAAGGGCAAGGTTCTATTTTTAAGCTTCCTGTTATTGGATTTTCCTACTGTAAGTTCTACAGAACCACTTGAAATAGAACATCTTGTTTATATTAGCTATTACACTATGATTTTTACTTCAGCTCCATTTAATCATGTGTTTAAAAGTTCATTTCAGAATGACAATAATGAACCCAGTGTATCAGCTGATAGCATAAAACTGTCCAAGCATATGAACACCTGTATGTTACACTGTGTAAAAAGAACTGGTCCATGATGTAACTAATTATAATACCAATAAAAGTTACAGCTTCTGTTCCTAATTGGGCAAACAATTTACAACTAAGAAGTTGGCAGAGAAGGCCCTCAAGTCTTTCAAACATTTGTATTCAACTTGTTCAACTCACAGGGTGTTTTCAGCATTTGTCCATAATATGTCTAAATAAACATTCTCTGCAAGTGAAGATCCCTCAGCATGATCTGCCTGAATCAATCCAAGCACAGTTTTCTCCACTGATATTTTGGCTGACAAAGTAATGTGGGAAATGTGGAAGCTCTTCTCTATTATTATGCATATTTTGGTAGCATATGATAACTCAGCTGAGGAGCAGATGCATTTAGAGGAATTTATCATTTGGTTATCTGCATCCACCACTGATCACTTGAAAATGGGTACAATAGCATGGCTCATTACAGACAAAACTTAAAAGTCCAGCAATATTGCTGGAATCAGTATAATTACTGCTGGGGTGATTACCCGGTGTGCTGCAGGCTGTTAAAAATGTACTAGCCCTGTTCCCATGCATACACCTGGATTTGTATCCCACAGGCTAGTGCAACAGGCACATGAATTACTGAAAGTAAGAAAAAGGAATCTGAAATGGAAGAAGCTCTGTAAATAACTTATGCAAAGGAACTGCATATGACTTAACATGCTTAAAAACTGCTGAAAAACTCCAACATGCTCTACAGCAGAAGCGAAATGAAAGACTAGGTTTTACCCGCAGGTAATTGAGCATGGCCCGACCAGCAACAGAAGCTGATTTGTGCTAACACATTTAGACACTGAGCTAAATGGATTAACAGGAGTATATGTATGGAGAAGTCCCAACCCTCTGTACCTGGTTCTCAGTGTCCACAGTGATACCAAAAGTGCTACCTTACAGATGCAAGAAGAGAAATAAGGATGCTCTCCTTTTCCCCTATCACCAACACAACGCTTGCTCTTTTGAGCTTTAGGAGCAGGTCCAGAGTAGGGCCACGAAGACGATCAGAGGGCTGGAGCACCTCCCCTATGAAGGCATGCTGAGAGAGTTGGGGTTGTTCATCCTTGAGAAGAGAAGGCTCTGGGGGGACCTGAGAGCAGCCTTCCAGTACCTGAAGGAGAGCTGGGGAGGGACCCTTTAGAAGGGCATGCAGTGACAGGATGAGGGGTAATGGCCACAGACTGGAAGAAGGGAGATTTAGGCTAGATATTAGGAAGAAATTCTTTACTGTGAGGGTGGTGAGGCACTGGAACAGGTTTCCCAGAGAGGCTGTGGATGCCCCCTCCCTGGAGGTGTTCAAGGCCAGGCTGGATGGGGCTCTGAGCAACCTGGTCTAGTGGGAGGTGTCCCTGCCCATGGCAGGGGTTGGAACTGGATGATCCTTAAGGTCCCTTCCAACCCAAACCATTCAATGACTCTATGATTCTCTCCTGGTCATGAGGTAAGGTAGTAAATGCCCCGCTGCACAATCCCTTATGCTGCATCTGCAAACATCCCCTTAGATTTGGCAGACACTCAATAAGTGCCCAAAGATAAATATTTTATGGGTGTGCACTCTCAGTTCACAGTACCTAATATACATTTCTGGACTCATGTCTCAAGGTAAATCAGACATACTGTCATCCAGGAACAAAAAAGAATAAACAGGAAGAAAAACAATACATATTCCTGACGGAAAAACAAATGGGCAACATACTCACACTAGAAATAAACACAGAATCACAAATCTGGCCTCCTGCTCTTTCCCCAGTGGTCCTACTGTTTTAACTGCTTTTTGCTGATTTTCAGATTAAATTCCATCAGACAGAATTCTGTAGTGGCCTGTGTTTTTGCATCCACTTTTTATAAAAAGTTCAGCATTTTTCTGATCATATCAATAATCAGTCACTAGAGTGTCAACTCTGCCAAGTGTAGAATTTACTGTATTATTTATCTCGGTAAACAATTATTGAGACTGGCAAATATTTCATAAAACAAACCAAAATAGAGATCCAATCCCAACAGTGTTCTACTGTTTACATTATTAAAGGAAGTTGAGTGCAAAGCTCACTAGAAAAATACATATTTGATACTCCCAAGCACAGTTACCTTTCACATGGCAAATTAGTTCATATTTTCTACACATACACTCCATAATGTACTAAGCATGCCATAATTGTATTATGAACTCTGTTACCCTCTAGCCCCGTAACATGCTATTTCCATTGGTTGTGGCAGCCCACAGGCTTCGCAGTGAGTTTGCAAGACCTCAGGACTGAGGCTTGCCTGCAGTGTTCTTGACCACAGCTCTGCTTCACCTGATTCAGCTATAACGGCAGCTTTTCTAACTGACCAGGTGGTTATGGCAGATCTGTTTTATTTTTGTTTGCCTTTGTTCAGTACCACTGTGGTTTTATAAATTCAACACTATTATGCAGCATAGAGAAATACAAGCTGGTAGGACAGCAGGGGCATGGAGTAATGGAGACACAGGCTGCAATGCAGAGGAGTACATGTGTGGGGTGATAAAGATGGGCACAGGCTGGTAATAGAAAACCCACAGCTATAAACAACTCACCCTGGTCTGCTAAAGAAATGCTACTACTATTGGACAAAACTACTTTTAGGGGTAACAAGCAGAACAAAGAAATAGCATCTAACATATGTAAAAGACAACTGTGTACAGTAAATTTGGCCTAAAAGTGCGCTAAGCATAAAATGACTCCAAGTGGATCCTAGAGTGAGGAAAAAAACTATTAACTTGAACATTGTATCTCTTCTAGCAAAGGACTCCAGATGCCAATGACATGCCATAATGCCCCACAGGCCCTCACCAGCCTGGAAGCACACATTTCAGGGCCCCCAGGAGCATCGGAAGGTAAAGAAGGCACCAGGAGAAGTGATAGGAACTAAGAAGTTTGTGCATAACAATTTTAACATTAGTACTACAACTGAAACATTTTCTGTAAGTTAGAAGTCAAACAATAATGATTCTTGGACTACATTGTTAAAATTTAAATGATACACCTAATAAAATCTTGGCTTTATCTAGAAGGTGTATTTCTTCATTGACCATAAATAAAGTTTTAAGAGTAAAACCTCTAACAGCCCAGTTATAAAATCTGCTAATAAGCCCAGTGGAAATAGAGAAATAAAATTTAATATAACAATAATAATAAATTAAGTAAAATACATGAAAATGTATCTGAGAGCAATATTTAAAAATAAAAAAACTTAATTAGTTACATCTACCGACTTCCATGAAAGTCACTATAGCCACAGCACTTAGGAAAATGAAACTTCAGTTTATTTAATCAAACAGCCTTTGGAGCTCCATCTACCTCATAACTTTGATAAGTTAGAATGCATATACATCACCTGCAAACACATAACTGTGTTATAATTGTTGTTGAGGAGAAAAGCTGATGACCATTGTCTTTCTGAGCTAGTGTCAACATTAGGTTGTCAAATCCAACCCTAACTGATCGGCCATTTCATAGAATCACCCGAGTTGGAAGGCACCTTTAAAGGCCATCTAGTCCAACTCCCCTGCAGTGCACAGGGACACCTACAGCTGGATCAGGTTGCTCAGAGCCCTGTCCAGCCTGACCCTGAAGGTCTCCGGGGACGGGGCACCCACCACCTCTCTGGGCAACCTGTGCCAGTGCTTCATCACTCTTATCGTAAAGAAATTTTTCCTTATATCTAATCTAAACCTTCCCTCTTCTAGTTTGAAACCATTTCCCCTTGTCCTATCACAACAGACCCTACTAAAGAGTCTGTACCCTTCTTTCTTGTAGCCCCCTTTAGATACTGAAGGGCTGCTATCAGGTCTCCCCAGAGCCTTCTCTCCTCCAGGCTGAACAGCCCCAACTCTCTCAGCCTGTCCTCACAGGGGAGCTGTTCCATCCCTTGGATCATTTTTGTGGCCCTCCTCCAGATGTGTTCCAACAGCTCCATGTCCCTCCTGTACCGAGGACTCCCCATTTGGATGCAGCACTCCAGGTGGGGTCTCAGCAGTGCAGAGCAGAGGGGCAGGATCACCTCCCTTGCCCTGCTGGCCACGCTTCTTTGGATGCAGCCCAGGATGCGTTTGGCTTTCTGGGCTGTGAGGGCACACTGCTGGCTCATATTCAGCTTGCCATCCACCAGTACCCCCAATTCCCTTTCGGCAGAGCTCTGCTCGGTCCTTTTGTCCCCCAGCTTATATTGATAGCGGTGGCTGCTGCAACCCAGTTGCAAGACTTTACACTTATCTTTATTAAACTCCATTACGTTCTCCTGGGCCCACCGCTCCAGCCTGTCTAGGTCTCTCTGGATGGCATCCCGTCCCTCAGGTGTATCGACCACACCAGACAGCTTGGTGTCATCCGTGAACTTGCTGAGGGTTCACTCAATCCCCCTGTCAATGTCTTTGATCAAGATATTGAAGAGCATCAGTCCCAGAATGGACCCCTGAGGGACACCACTCATCACTGATTTCCATCTGGTCATTGAGTCATTGACTACTGCTCTCTGGGTAAGATCTTATTATCGTATGATTTTACTATCTAGACTCTAGAAAGTGTTGTCCAAAGTCTTTTGACTCTATTATCACATTTTTTTTTTTTTTTTTTTTTTTCCTCTTCAGTAACCAACAAAAGACAACTTCAATACCCAGAAAAATATTTTTTCTAAGAAAGTCCTTGTGCCTGGTGGGAATAATCTGCATCACTTGCTAATATGTACACTAATGTCTTGAATGTGCAAGCCTATGACTCTAAATAGTTCCCTCTTTGAAACACAGCTCTGTTCTAAAATGTACTTTCACACACGGTATTTTGTCTCCATGGTCTCTGATTTCAGTCTGTGCCATCAGTCTGTGCTCACCACTGGGACACGAGTGATATATTCCATTTTCTTTAACTTCTCAGCTCATATTATGTGAAGTTCCTTTGGTCAGCTTTAGTCCTCACCAATGAGGTATTCTGCCATATTTAGGTTCTTATTAGAAACTATGCCCAAAGCACCATATTTAGACCATATCTTCACTTGCACCATTTGAAAAATAAATTGATACAGACATACTGCTAAGTAGTATTTGTCCCTCTCATACTGCATAAACTACACCTTCTCCTCCCACTGTATATGTCTTTTTTAAATTTATCAGCATCAAGTTTTTCACAGCCATCTACTTCTGCATTTCTAACCTGGGGGTCTGCAGAATACTTCCATGGAATCTATGAAGAAAAAACCAACGCAGCACTAGAAGACTTAAATCAGCTGTACAGAGATCTCCTCCCTCACCAGCAAGCATTGTGGATGTGCAAATCAAATGAGCTTATTGCCTCGTTTCACTCTGCAGTCATGAGGAAAGGACAGCCAGAGGATAAATTTAAGATCACTGAGGTGTTGCAGTGGGCAAAGAGAACACCTCTGATTTCCATCAGCTACCTCATTAAACACAGAAGCAGAGGAAAAAAAAAAAATAGATGCAGCAAAAAAGGAGATCATGATATTTTGATTTTCTTCCCCTTGCTTTCAGCTCCCCCAAGTCAAACAAATACACACTCTCTCTGCCACAATGCCAGGTACTGGTTTAAGGTGCTACAGTGCAACTGAAGGCACTGATTTGGCATCTCTTCGAGTAAAGATGTTTTAGCAATGGTAAGTGAGCATCAAAACCATACTTCCTGTTATGATCCAGCCCATCTCTGCCATCATCTAGGAAGGGAAGGCTCATTCTGGCCCCCAGCACCCTACACTTCATATATGCACACAACTCCATGTTCCTTACTCCAAGCCCCTCCCCACCCAGGCAAAACTGCCACAGAGAAGGTGGGGTTTGGATTAAAAGCTGGTAACAATTAATGGCAACCAAATGTGCCACACTTTCATCTCACCTCTTGCACCTGTGTAGCTCAGAGGGTGTTTGGTATACAGTAAATATGAAATAATGCTAGAATAACATAAACACTGTTCAGACATAATCATGAAAGAGGACAAATGCACACTGAATATTTCTGCCTTACACAGTGATGATATGTGCTGTATTTAATACTAGGAACACATATGCACTTTAAACCCTTTTGTATAAATAAACCAAACACAGAGCGAAAGAATTCAGCAAATGCATATACGAATGTGCATGTGTGTATTTGTTCCAGAAACTGCTGATAGCAATTGTTATTCAATTTATAAAAATCTTTTTAACTTATCAGGTAGGAGGCTGTATATTTTCAGGTATCTTTGCATCTTTTAGACAGCTTTGTTTCAGCTCTCAGAGCATGGTAAGACAGGTAGATAGAGGAAATTTTATAGGAAGTAATGTCTACATATTTTTGCAAGTGTTTGAAATAAGAAATGAGTAGCTGGAATTCAGAGACAAAGGCCTGAATCCTCTGTGGTTATCTCTAACTTCATTGCAGAGCTGCAACTTGCAGTGATCTCTGCAGGTGAGATCACTGCAGCTCTGAGATGCTAACACACAAACACAGTTTTAATACTTCATTCAAATATACACAAGAAAAGTCACCAACCAAGACCAGAACTTGCTGTTATGCCAGTGGCATCAAATCTACAGCTCAGTTTCTGGCCCTCTGCTCTTTGCAGACACCTTATGCACTTTACTAGGAACAAAATTTTATAGACATTGCAGTTTACAGCCCTCACTAAACTAAAGATACCCATCTACTCTTAACCTTGGCTGCATGCGTACTTGTACAGCTTCAGTGAGGCTACTTATCTCCCAGAGTCAAGGATGATAAATTATTATTTTGAACACCTCCTGCTTCATGTTGGTACTATCAGTGCTAATCCACTCACAGTTTTCAAGGCCAGAAAGTGCTATTTAGTCTGCTCACCTGTTTATGCTTCACCTGCTTAGGTTGTTATTGGCAATAACAATCATCAAAACTATGAACTGTGGCCCAAAGTTCCTAACTGCAGACGCAGATACATCTTTTATCACTTAGTCTTGAAGAATTCAAAATATGGAAAATTCACTGGAACATTGGAATAACTGCTTCAGTGTTGAAATACCCTCTCAGAAAACACATTGGAGCATTGCTTTACTTCTGCCCTGGATTTCTCTAATTTCTACTCCCAACTGGTGCATTCCATTATGCTGTTACAATGCAAAGGCTTTCCTGGGAGATCTGTGTATCAAAACTAGTTCAGCTCTTGCCTTCCTCCTCATTCAGACCACACTGTAAAGCAGGGGAGAAATATGTAAGCCACCCCTTGGCAGTCAGGCTACATGAGATACCAGAACCACCATGGCTGTGTCAGCATTGGCCTCTGTACCAGCCACTGCTGAGATGCTGAGTCCCCCAAGACAGCTTCCAGGACCAGATCTGCACTACACTGCAATGCGAAGTGTGGACACACCCACAACCTTGTTGCTGTTCTCCATTATCTGTATGCTGCTGTCCTCCTCAGTCTTTGCCTGCCTTCTGCAAGCTGCTGGCCTTTCTCTAGAACCACCACTGCAAGCCTTGCTTATTTCTCATTTATCTGAGAAAACATTAGTAAGATAGCAACTCCCTCTTTGTGAGTCAAAACAGGAACAGAGCCTCTCTTTCTTTTTTGTGCTTGGCCTTGAATGACACATTCCAAAAAAAGATCAAGTACTTCAGTCTGCTCTCCATTTCTGCTCATTTAAAGGAAATGATTCCCAGGCTACATGGATCCCATACAAGCTCTATGTCTCTGCACTTTGAGTTTACACATTAAATTTCTGCATTTTGAGCACAAAGCCATGTTCTGAAAACAGTGGCCTTTGCTATTAAAATGTCAGAACTTGTCTTCAGCTTCTCCACAGCAAGCTCAAAGCAATCTCAAAGTTTCAGACTGCCTAAAATAAGAAATGCCTTCATTTCACTGAAAGACACATATCCATGCCTATATGCACAGGCAGATGGCTGTTCTTTGACAGACAGCACACCCTCTCTCTTTCCCCTGGGACTATAACTTGGGTATCATCTTCTATTTTACTCCTCACATCCTGGGAATGTGTTGATACAGCAGATCTATTCTGCATAACATATTACCGATATGACAATTCCTATCAAACCCCACAGCTAAAGTTCTTATGGAGGATCTCATCATTTGCTGTTCAGTTACATCTTTCCCTCTGGCCTTCACAAGTGCAGTTCTCCACTGATAGAGAAATGCTGCTGCAGAAACCATTTTTCAGTCTGTTTCTTTGACCATGTCACTCTTCTTTGATCAAATAAAATATAGGCCAATCCCTTTCTTATTAAAATCCCTTCAGATCTCTCACAACCCTAGGTACAGACTCTGCATGACAGCTGCTCCTTCTATCAGTCTATAAATAAATTCAGGCTATGATTCTTTTAGCTATTTAAAGATATTCTCCCTCCTGCATTTCCTTACCAGCTGCAGAGCCTTCTCCTCTATGACTCTTCTTTGCTGCCTCTAAGAAAACACGAGGATGTGATGCATTAGGTATCCTGGAGTACCTGTCATTCTGACCAGTAATGTCACTACTGCTCACAACCCAACCGTCTAACCAGACATAACTTGTGATTTTTTGAAGTGCTCCATGGACAGAGTTGTGTTTTTGTTGTCTTTGAACATCACCTAGCACAATACCGCCTAGTCTTTAATGACCATTGCTAGCTCCTTCACAGGACAAATATTGCTAGTAGTGTGCAGGATTGACAGCTATCAGTTCTTTCTGTTACATTAGGAACAAATTGTGTTTGATAAAAGCCAGTGCATGAGGAAAATGGGTACCAGAAGGCCTCATATCTTGAGATAATCCCTGTAGTGACCAGGAATAACCTGGTCACCAATGCCCTCTGAGGGCAAAGACTGTTCTTCCTCACAGCTTCACTTCAAGTTTTAGGTACTCATAACAGTCAAAGAAGAACAAGGTGAAGCAACTTTATCCTTGCCAGAGGGGCAGCAGACATTGTTAAGCACAGCCACTGTGCACACCAGGATGTCCTAGGAAGGTGCACACCAGCCTTTCC
This sequence comes from Alectura lathami, assembly GCA_013399715.1. Classification (NCBI taxonomy): domain Eukaryota; kingdom Metazoa; phylum Chordata; class Aves; order Galliformes; family Megapodiidae; genus Alectura; species Alectura lathami. Next base: position 21,397 of record VXAV01001780.1, read on the forward strand.
ACCAGGCAAATGTGAGGTCTGGTATATCTCAGTGGCACTGTGATGTTCTCTGTAATCCACTGATGATCTATTCACAGCTGCTGAAAACACTAATTAAAAAAAAGTTGCTCAGAAGTAAATGTTCAGTTTTGACTCTGTTTCCCTTTTTTTTTTTTTTTTTTTTTTTTTAAGCATTGACTCTTGCTTTACTGTCTCACTCATGTCTGACCTTGGTTAAGCTAAATAGCTTTCAGGTAACAATAGTGGGAGCCTTTCCAGCTAATTTTTGAGTTGGACAAGCTGCTAACTAAAGTAGTGATGTTAAAATATCATGTACCTGTAAGAAACAAAGAAATCGTCTCCTGCAGAACACCTGTGTTTTGTTCCCTACATGAAACTTCCATAGACCACCAGCAAGTTAGCCATAATGGCTCAGTGACACACTATATAAAAGCCACTTCTGTGGTGAATAGCAGAAATGAACATTCAGTAATATATCCTTACACTTACAGATTTCCTGAGTCTACAGCTTGCTGTCAAGGGAAATCACTTATGACAGATCAACTAATCTTTCTGGTACCCTAGAAGACTGACTATGATTTAGAGAATAAGACTAAATTTTAAATATATTACTATGTAATCATCTCCAGCAATATGAGTACCTATGCATTGTGCTGAACAGTAATACAAAATCTCGAGCACTTCAGGATTTGTAAAGTTTGATAATGTCATTTGTACCTATTTGGGAATGGTAAGCTCTATTTAGAGCTCTAAAGTAATTTTGCATTAAGGCCACTGTCTCCGCTTAATTTCAACTGTATTAAAATGTATACCAACCCTTTTTCTTTCCAAATACACACATGCATGTATTTCCTTGATGCCTGGTATCCAAATCTTGATGGTGTTTTTTAGTGTTGCCCAAATCCAAGAAGATAGACTTGAAGTAAAATATCTGAGCAGATATTTTCCTTGCTATGAGCTTTGTAACATTATAACAAAGGCATTATAGAAATGAAGAATATCTGGAGCGAGGAGATTATTATATGTTGCTCAGTGTAGACAGAAAGAAAATCAGCTGCCTCAACATTAGGAATGGATGACCGAGGAGCTGTTCTGTCCTGGACAAAATTCCTTCAGCTCACACATGCTCTGAAGAGATTTATCACCATCTGTTCTGAGAAAATTTGGGCCGAGTTGCAAACAACTCTACAGACTTGTCCTTATGGTATTAAGCACATTCTAGGATCAAGCCTGAAGCGGCATGTTTAGACCAATGGCCTCAGTTTGGAAACCATCATCCAACTTGTTTTGGTTTATCTGTGGC
>VXAV01001780.1:40758-62007 GCA_013399715.1 Alectura lathami
TATTTCAACCCCTCAATTGACTACAAAGACACACTGATTAAAATGAGGTAGAGATGTACACACAGCAGACATCTAAAGGTACTCAAGGACCTTTTTCTTCACTCCAAGGAGGGTGAATCTGAAGTGATGTGTCAGTGAGATCATCAGAAGAAATAGGAACACATCCAGAGCCAAAAGCCAGCTTCACTCTCCGCAAGGTCCTGCTGGAGTCCTGCAGTCTTCTCCATGATTCATTTTCTCAGGTTGCCTTAATATTTTTACTGCCATAACTTCCACATTGACATTTCAGTCACAAGTCTCTGCATTCTTCTCTGTATCTCATCTGTGCTTGCCTCCCTGACTTGTCCCCTGAATATCCCATTTATCACTCGGGCTGAAGGAGCCTTTGCATGTTGAAAGTAGAGTGAGGCTGGGAGGCAGCCAGAGTTTGTTGCAGGAGGGAAACCAAAGGTAAAAAGTGCATGTACCCTTCAGCATCACTCGTGTATAACTGTCCGCATAAGTTCAGCTGTCTGCATTCTTCTTTTCACTTGTCTGCCTGGCTTATGCCTAATTGAAAAGAGGTGGCTCTTCAGGACGGGGACAATTTAGTCTTTTATTTTTATTTATTTTTTCATGCTTTTCATGGGGCTTAGATAAATTCTAATAACATTAAGGCCGCAAAGCTGTCCTCTACAGTCATGTGATTATTTTTCACAGCATTGAGAGTGGATTTCTAAAGTCAATTGGTTTTCTCTCATTGCTAAAAACAGTTTCATCTGCAATATTAATGCTGCCATTCAAATGGACAGAAAACCTTTGTACTGAAAAAATTAGAGGAGACATCCTGTGTGTTCTTAGTTAACATCAGCCCCAAATAGAAATTGTACCACTTCATGCTAAGAATTTTTTGGAGCTAATTTTACCAGCTTGCTGTTAAAGCTTCTTAAATCTGAAAAAAATCTGGAAACAGACAACACTATAAAAAAGAATTTATGGGAATGTTTAATTCTAAAGCACACTTCAGTCAAAGAATCATGATCCTGATCATTTTCACTTGTGATTTAATACTTTGCTGTCTAAACCTGACTTTACTGCAGTAGAATTGCAATGATGATAGAACTACACTGTAAATAAAACATGCCAACTTAGTTGCACATAACAAATAGATGACTTTAAATAAATAAATAACTCCATCACATAGTCATCAGTCAAAAATTCAATTAAAAAGAGTCTCTCACTTTGTTGTAAAAATATGAAATAGTACTTAGGACAGGCTGTTTCAAATAAAATTCCCTAAATTCAGCAACTCCAAGGTCAAAGTACTGGAACTTCATGTTTCAAAGTCAAAAGGATGATTTAATAATTGTTTGATATCAAGACAAGTCTGTTTCTCTAGCTGGCATACAATATCAAATTCAGTACAGCTTGATACATCATCTATTTTCACTCATGCTTTCATTACAGCCTTAATGAAGTACAATCATTTATTAGACATTCCCTTGAATCTTTTTGAAGAAAAGAAAGCACCAGAAAGCTAGAAACTGAAACACAATTCCATTTCCTACCCTTCTTGTCCTAACCATGAACAGCAGTGAACACTGAATAGTGATGGACCCTGGAAAATAAAACTGAACTATAGGACTCCAGCTTTAATGTCCTAGCACACTGGTGATAAATCCTGAGTGCCACAGTGTCACCTCTATGATAATTACTCAAGCAATAGATATCTCATTAATGAGATCAGAAACGGCCCTTACTGGCAGAGTGAGTTAATAATATATTGGAGAGAAAGGAGCCATCAGTTTTCAGATTCTTTGTTAAACTTCAGTTTAACAGCCTAACATGTCTAGGATTAATAGCGAAAGTCACTCGGGCTTTTGACGTTCCTTTCCCTTGCCTCAGCCCAAATGACCCAATTCTTCACAGGGCATTGGGTGAGTTACTCGCACAAGACTCAAACTACAGACAAATGCAAAGGGCAGTACAAAGCATCATATGAAGTTTTTGGCCTCACACTCACGACCCAGACTCCTTTCTTAACAGCTGGATTCAAAGGAGCAGACATCAGGCAGAATACAGGAAATTATCTCCCTCGCTACCCTCACTGTCAGAAGATGTACAAGTGCCTACCATCAAGGTAAAGAAATGCTCACGTGAAAATGGAAAGTAGAATCTTAATAGCAAATAGTAATTTTCATCTATTAAAATGCTATAATATAATATACCTGATACTGTAAAAGCATAAAATATGGAACTATTTCTTCTCTGGCTGGATTTCTCTCCCCTACAAACTGAAGCTTTGAATTTGTAAAAGAAATACCTTCTATTTCTTTTCCTGATGTCATTTTTTTTGGGCAGAAAATATCTTCTAATCTGGTGGTCTAAGAAAAGAAATCAGCAATGTTTTCACAATAAAAGGCCAACAAGCTTTTTGCAAAATCACTGAGAATGGTGTTATGAAATGCCTCCACTAACAGTGATGGCAAACTAAACATTTATGCACCTTTATGTAGTCTTAGCAAAACACCTTGTGCTCTAGCGGAAACAGAGTGAGCAGACAGCCTCAGCAGCTTGAATGGAACATTAGGAGGGCGTACCTGCATGACAATAAGAAGGTCAAACACCAAGATGAAAGAAGCCAAGAATGCTCTTGAGACCTCATCACTTGGCAGAAATCCACGATTCAGCTTGTCCCAGCTGATCCAGTCGGTAGTGATGACAAGCACAACTACAGAGGTCAGGGTAAATAGAACCGTCCTGCAAGGGAAGAAAACAGTTCAGAGAGAATACGATAGTGATGAAGATACATCATTCTATTTTATCTGTCTTCTAGTGGTCAGGTAGTGCTTTATCAGTATTTTCTCACTGATGGAAAGAGATTGAAGAAAACTAAGTGTACAAATAGATCACATTATTCAAAAACAGGGAAGTGGTAAGCTCTTAGTAAAAAAAAATTTAGTAACTAGTACAACGGATATTGCAAAATTAGGCTAGAAGATATCACTTTTGTTCTTCATTCCATATTTTTCATTTAATCAATAAGGTAAAATGAAATGGAATTGAACTGCAAAAATGTACCAAAGACTGTACAATCTATATCAAATTCACATGAACAATTTGAGAAAACATTTTTCTAAGGCATCAAGGACATTAGCACCTTTGAAAAATCTTTTCTCAGCTGTAGGAGATATAGGACACTAATTGTGATGGCTGAATTTTATACTGATTTTTATATAAAACACATCTGTATGAAAGAAATTTTCATTGCACTAAATTAGTCTTTGGCATTTTCTGTGGGTTGTACAAAGATTTCTCTTTTTATCTCCTAGGATGTCATTTCCACAAGTTTTTGACACAGCATTTCCGAGAAGTCAATGAAGAATCAATTACAAAAGCAATAAAGCCTGCATATGAATGATATGAGAATTCCAAAAGACACATTTGGGTGCTTCATGCAATTCTGTGATATGGTATTTAAATAAAAATATTTCTAAGTTATCCCCCCAAAATAGTTCTGCACCACTTCCAGCAGCAATTTGGTAATATCTTTCAGCTGGCAGTGATAACTGATTGAATTCCTGGTTCCGTGGAAGTGGTAAATTTAGCTGGTAATTTGATGGGGAGCAAGGCTTCTCCCATTAGCCATGGCTGCCATCAAGTCTGTGCTGCAACAGAGGCATATCAACATCTAAATGCATACACAGAGCTAAATAATTGCGGCAGAGTGGAGCTGGTTCTACAGCAATAAAGTCTCATTTTCTTCAGCTACTAAGGGCTGTAAAACAATGTGAGGAATATTTCCTATGACACTTCTAACCGGGACAAATAGCAGAGTCAAAAAAAAAGGCTGAACACCAGTAGTCATAGACTACCAGTCTGCAAGTATTCATTTTTATACATCAGTCTTGGCTGTGTCTGTGTAGAAAGAAAAAAAAAATAATAAAAAGAAAACAAACACAAATAAGCACAAAAGCAGTAGTGTACACATTTGGACTCATAAGCATAATTCTTCCGTGTCATGATGAGCTGCCTCTTTTCACAATATAATGAGACACAAAAGGACTTGATTGCTGCCACCTTTACCTTTGCACATTTATTCTTATTCTTAATAAATAAATTCAGTTATATTCAGCACTGTGGTTGGCACTATAACAGTATCCCCCGAGTGCATTACCCGCACCTCAGCCAGAAAAAAAAAGAATGAGGCATATTAGACTTAATTAGAACTCAGCGTTATTCTGGCCTGCTTATGCACAAAACATTTCCCTTGCTACTCTCTCACCCGCCAGTACCGAAGCTGACAGACTTTTCTACAGGCTCCACTTTGGCACACGTGGAGGTAAATGTTCTTACTTGAGATGAGAAGAAGAGACCTCTCTCCAGAAAGAGCACTTCTCTACTGACTAGTGGAGACTGCTCTGGCAGCTGGGCACAACAATCTTCCTCATCCTTATTTTGCAGAATTCATGTCTCCTACTGCACTGGTAGTTTAGAAATTTAATTGAAGGCTGCATGGTTTGCTATGGGAACCATGTTCCCAGAAGTTATGCTCAATGCTGTTCTGCTTCAGTCTTCTTGAATTATGCATTTGCGTTTTAGAGCCAGAGTTCAAAGCATATAAGGTCAGACTTTGGCATGTATGCAAGCAAAGGAAGACATATTTTTATGCATGCTTCATCAGCATGCATGCAAAGACCAGTGTGTGTGCTCAAGCTCTGATTTCCTCGAGGAAATGCATATGCACTTAAAAAATTGCTTCGTTATTCACTCTGAAATGTCAAATAGGGAGGGACAGGAGCAGAAAATATGCCGCTAATAGAATGAGAAAATGTGAAACCAATAAAAACGGTTAGAAATAGACATTTGAAATGGTTGCATTAGCACTCAGTTGAATTTTTGACCTATGATACTGGAACACAGAAAAATATTCAGTCATGGTTTTGAAGTTATTATAAACTGAGTTGGTCTGGGTTAGAGTTCACTCTGTTTCTTGTGCAAGTACAGCCCTGCCCTATTGTTATGGGGATTAAGAGAAGAAGCTGAGGATTTAGTTTAACATAACTTGTATCAGATGACACCAATGTGAACTACTCAACAATATTTACACCAGTGTAGTTTGTCCCTCACTTTGCGATGCACATTACTGGGAGCTATATCATCACAGCACTGCTGGCAGGACTCTCCATCTCCTGCTTATAAATGGGCTATGAGGGAAAAGGCACAAGGGGACTGACTCTTCTCTCTACCAGACATTAAGAAATGCAACTTCTTTCTCCACATTACAGACGAAATGCCCTTTCACATTTCACTTCGAAGTCTAGTAAGTCTACTTTGCTGCATTGAATGATTGTGTGTGCTGGTCACCTATTCAGGTAGGATAACTCATATTTTACAGCCTAGACCATACTCTTCAAGATACAAGGGTGTTCTGAAGAATATAATAAACAATGCCTGCCAAAACAAACAAACAAACAAAGACACCCACACAAAAAAAAACCTGTCCAAGCCAAATGCATACTGAGAAGTAAAAATTACTAGGTAGATCCAGGAAAGTCAGTACTATGATTATCACTGCTAGTAATGATCTAAAATCCGCAATTCTACACTGAACCGAGGGAAACAAAACTTGAAGACAGGAACTTTTCACTGCCAGGCACCTCTTAATAGCAGGTAATTTTTTAAAACTGTATCTCTGTAGTCTTTGGTAGCTAAGACTGAGGTTTGTCTTGAATTTCTCAAATCAAGTAACTCATGCCAAACTGAATCCATATTGCCAGCCCTTGTTTGCCAATAGCTCATCCATTTTCCCTTACACATTTTGCAAGGGCCAAACCAGATGTCTTTGGCATCTGCATCTTCCCACAACTCCCAGTTCTTTCTTGGGCCATAAGCTTTAACCAAGTTGGCCAACCACTTGGCATCTATTACCCAGCATGTTATATTCTGGCACAACAGGAGCCAGAAGCATGAGGAGGTTTTTGTCACTGGTGCTGGCTGCAGACAATCCCTCATGGCAGACAGGGTCATAACTTCCACCTTGCACTCTTCATCACACAGAAATGCCATTTTTACGGGAGAAAGGCAGGCCATGACACTGCATTTTCCTCTACAGTAATGCAATCAACAGTAAGCACAGAAAATCTGGGTGCAAAGAACCTGCCATTAATTGACCTACAATGCCTCCATCCTGCCATCCTAGTGTTCAGAAGAACAGCCATTATGTGAAGCCTGGACAGTTCCCAGCAACTTGATCAGTTGTTGGGAAAGAACTTAGCGAAATACAGAGTTGGTTTGTTACGCTGCCACAGTCACTTGCTCACATCACAGGTGTCATCCACAGCTTTGTTCCGTGCAATCTCTTGGACTTTGCAAAAGTCTCAAGTACTGTTCACAAGTGAATCTGCAGTTAGCTCCGTGGAGCTACTGATTATGTGAGTAGAAAAAGGTTGTCACTGCAGCAAAATGCAGCCCCTGGTAGACTAACAGGTGTGCACAACTTGGTCAGAAAATGGAGCACCTTTGACTGTGGGCTGTCGAGTACACATGTACCAACTACACTGAAGGCAGTCCTGCATATTCTCCGCCTTCTCTGGAAAATATCAGCCCATAATTTTTTACTGATGTGTCCATAAATTTCACAGCATACTCAAGAAGCATGCACTGGGCTTCTTTGTTATGGGATGATAGACTTCATGTGTTCACCTACATAACAAGCTTCCCTGTGCACATTATTCTGGCATGCAGTGCACTGCACAGCTTCTGCTAATGAAGTAACTCTGCTAATGGGAAAATCACTGGAAGCAGTGTGCTTCTTCTCGCTGTATCCATACATACTTACATTGCCGCAAATGCAAGGGCCATTGTGCATACTATCCACCTCTTTTAACCTCTCAGGCTGACAATACTGTACCTTTCTCTCAAACAAATTTTGCTTTTTCGAAAATCACATTTAAAACTCTCCCCACACTTTCAGAAATCAGAAACACAGAAATTTTAAATAAACCAGAAAAGCTTATAAAGTGTAATGGAAAAATAACCCGGACACAAACACCAAGGACACAAAGCCAACACATTCATTCTATCACAGTGAGAAAATGTAATAGAAGCAAAACAGGGCCAGCTGAGGCCAGCGTGCTTTCCCTAGAAAATAAAATCAGAGTACTGTGTATGTGGTTGAGCAGAGCCGTGCAGACAATAATCTAAACTTAAAAGTCCATGGCTACCTTCATCCACCCTCCAAAATATTGAGGATAAGGTAAGATTTACTAAAAACCTCTTCCAGGACTTTAAGATAAATCCTAAATGTTCAGTTAAAGAAAGCAAAACACTCAAAACACAGTGTAGTGAAAATCCATCCACAGTGCTGTGAAGACCTAAATCTTCTTGTAGGATCTTTCCCTAGTAGAGGTTGCCTTTCCTACTCTTTGGGCTACTTCACAGATGGCATCACCATCTAATTAAAACTAATGACTTTTCCCATTGCCTCCAGGCCAGCCTGGCTCGTTTCCACTGGTAGGTACAACGTGTGGTAGGTACAATGTATGATACTCGGTTTTCTGGGATATCAGGAGCAGTTGTCACATTCCCTGCTGGACGTAACTGTTGTTAACAAGTTACCTCCCAAAGGAGCTTTTGTAAGCTCAGCCTGGCAATGAAGAATTTCATGACTCTGCAGGCTTCCTTATGGTGTTGTCTGGCCCTCAGCTCTCTGCAGACAACGTCCTTGCCCTGGCAGACCGGTCCGTAGCTCTTCTCACTTTGTCTTGCACCCACACTGTTGAGCTTATGAACTATGAGTTCGTCATGAATAGGATGAGCACAGATTTGTTTGTGGACAAATCAGACAGCCTTTTTTTACTGGAATCTGCAATGCAGTCATGCAGTCTAAATGCATAGCTGCATTCAGGTACATCAATAATTCTCCAGATCCATAACTAGCAACAAATAAAGACCTTATCCCATCAGAATCCAGCAATTTGGGAACTCCTCTTCAAAGACTGTGGCTGGGAACATCGCATCTTATACTGTGCTGTTCAGCATGCAGATTGCCTCTCATACACTGGGGTCTGAAGTCTGGCTGCCCAAAGGGAATCTCAGTACTGCCATCTGAAATGCCACCAGTGCCATCCCAATGCTTAGCAGCTCTTGAAAGGAAACCATATGCCAGAACAACAGATGGACTCCGAAACAGGAAGGTATGTTCTGGAGGGAGCCGGAGAGCTGTGAGAGGCAGTCAGAAAGGGTGAGGAAGGGAACATCATTTAGTTGTATTTTAATTCCAAAATAACAGCACTGCCACCAACCTTACTGGTAAAAGGTTTTCCCAGCTATACCTGTAAGCCGCCCATGCAAGTGCGTGTTTTCTAATCTCTCAGTAACATTACGGGCCATGACAAATGCTGTTCAGACTGGAAGGCTGGCTTGCCTGTGATTACTTCATTAGATCAGTATGCCAAACAAGAAGTTACTGATGTTCTCAAGTGTTGTCTCAGAAAAGATACAATTTGCTGTGGTGATCTTAGGGCCTGGCTGCTTGGGGTCACCCTCTTCAGGTGTTTTGTATGTCCTACCTTTCCAAATCAGGAATTCTCTGTTCATAGCACATCGCCTCCAGAGCTACGCCAGAAGTACCTCTGACTCTATCCAGCCACATCTTGAGGGGACACAGCAAGCTTCTTGGCTGTGTTATTTGTCTGTACTGAGCTGAACACTGAACAAAACAGAATGAATACAAGCTAAGAAAATATACAAGATCACAAAACACTTATGTTGGAAACAAGAACTGCTTCCAGTCTGAGCTTCCTGATTCTTCATGTCAAAATCAGCAGGACAAAGTGTACCACTGAAAACAAGTTCTGGTCCACAATGGGACCTCATTTCTCAAACTGCCACATAGTGAAAGCAAAGCTTTCCTCTGCTCAAATATCAAATACAATTCTTTGCCCAGCCGTACACAAGGGAAAGATAATACTGCCTTCAATTTACCAGCAACTTTTAGCTGCTCTTTGTTAGAGCTATTTAGAATGTTCCTCTGTCTTGCATGACCCTCTGCCAAACCTTTTATGAAGCTGCAGCTTTGATGATCAGATAACAAGAGTTCTGCTAAGATAGACTGAAGAGATGAAAGGCAAACTGACTATTTTCCTCGTCTTCATTTTGTCTTTTCCAAGAGGCAAAAGAAGTACCTTGCCCTTTGACCACACCTTTTCCAGAAAAAGAACTGTGCTTGGTCAAAAGTAGCTCTTAGATTTCTATGACATAGTACGGTGAGAACTTTTCATCACACTTTGACCCATAATTTCCACTAAGCTGAGTTATTTAGAAATTGCTAAACATACGTAGTAAGAATTCCAGATGTTGCTTAGTACTATGTATATTTGGGACAGAAGGACACATTAATAACAAAAGTAAATCTTAGATTACACATTTCTATTATTGTTCATTAAAAAAATGAGCATACATAATCAATAAAATATATGATATATACATGGGCTTACTAAATAAAGACAATTAACAAGCATATATTCTAGGTATATATAAACACTAAAAAAAACCACCTGACACAGTCAGAATTTATCAAAGCTTTCAGGTTCAGATGGCGTGTAGGAAACAGAAAAACAATTCTAATGAATGTTTTATAAATTGCTATTTATGTTTTCAGTTGTGGTTGTTTATAATGCCAATTTTTCATGAATCTGCCAAAATAGTTGAAAGCATCCTGTGAAAATGGATACAGAAAAGGAAGAACAAATTTTACTGCTCTTGACATTTAAGAGTGTTTTCCAGTCCTCGGGAAAGGGAGATCATCTATCAAGTTAAATACTTTCCATAATTCTTAACTGGAGAATAAGCACTGGCCAAACATACTGTCCCACAGTGTACAATAACTATAAAGAACAATGCTACTGCAGATGTTCACATGCAAATGCCAACACTTTTTATTTCACTTGTTTCAATTAGGAAGTGTTCTGTTGTTAAATCTGTCAAAAATCACAACTCTAAACCTATTTAAAATAAAATATTTTGTCTGCCTGTTGCTTGGTGTCAGCACCACTTCTGCAGTTAAGCGAATGCAAGGGACAGATGCTCTGCTGGTGAAAGGCATCTGGGTTCCCTGGAGCAGCGTGGATTTGAGACTCCAGCTGGCTTCTGCTCTCCTGCCCTGGCTGGAACAATTCTCTGAAAGCAGAGAGAGCAGAGGTTTGAGAGCTCTGCCTGCACCCACCAGCAACTATTTTGTGCAACAGGGCAGTGCAGCGCCATCGAGTGAAACAGTTGGTGCTGAGGGACTGTTAGGGTGCTGGTGTGTTGTGGGCTGAACTGAGCACACACCCATCCACCATTGCAGCCCACTAGGTGAGACTCCAGAGAGATATTTCCACTTCAAGGGACAAATACGTGGCAGACACATGGAATAATAATACTGCCAGATTTCAAAGCTCCGCATACCTCATGGCTTGATGCACAGGCATCAGAAAGAGAGAGGAACTACATTAAAGTATATTACCATCAAAAAGACCTAATTACCTAAAGGTAAATAGCAATTCGAAGAACACAGTTTTCAATTAAAACATTGAATTGCATTATCTTTTTTAAAAAATTCACAATATCATATTTCTAACTTCCACCCTACAGCGGGGAGTAATGGATAAGTAACTCCGCATTTGCCAGTAACTGGCAGCTCTGAAATATCAATTCTGAAATGGTCAGTTCCAAAATATTTTTTCTATTTTGAATAGGGAACAACAAAGGGAAACCTATGCTGAAACTGGCTCATAAATGCTTATTAATAGTCAACACTGTACATTTTGAGAGCCCTGTATTCCCACTAAAGTATTCTAATCTATGCTTGTAGCTGTTCTGCCTGGTGAGCTGAAGAAACTGGACAAAACAGAGAATAAAGAGCATTTTGTATAAGGCACAACTGAAATAGTTTATTCTGCATTTTTATATATTCATTATACTTAGAAAAATGGAAAACATTTTTGTGAATATAAGAAGTGTTAGTTCATTTTTTCCAATTATATCAATTTGTCAAAGAAAAGATATTCCTCTCCTGCAAACCTTGCTTTGCTTCCATCCTTAGACTGTGACAGTTGCAAATTTGTTACAGTGTATCAATATGATTCCAGAGCTATTTGGGATTTTTGTACAAAGATTTGTATAATGTCTGAAATACCATTTATGTTAATGCACAGAGAAAGCATTTTGCTATGTTTCATGTAATAAAGTGAATAAGATTAGGCAATGCAATCACATGGTAAAATATTAAAATTCTAGAGAGCATCATTTTTTATTATAGGTAGAAGCATTTTTGAGTTTCCTTTTGCCACACCATTAATTTACTAAAATGAAAGTGTTATCTGTTTCAAACACAAGCTCATTTAAATTAAACTCATCAGCCATAAGCTTTAAGTTTCAAATGCCGTTTCCTATCTGTGACACAGGAAAGGAAAAACACTTTAAGGAGTTTCATGGTCTTGCTTGTAAAAAACGTTTTCAATCAACACCTCTCATATGCAAGGTAGTACAGGATTCACATGAGGTATATCCAGGGCACTCTAGTCCATGCTCAACTTCCAAAGTTAGAAGCTAATTGCCTAATTCTAGTAGAACGTATTTTGGAAAACAACAACGACAAGAAAAAACCCACACACAATTCTACATAGTGTAAAGGGAACTAATTTTTCTGGTTTACTTTCAGATGGATACATCACTTACTCCATGAACAGAATGGGGCTGGAAGACAGTTGGCTCAAGAAACAACAGAAACAATTTTCAAAAATGTTCTCAGAGCATCAAATGTGCCTTAGGATAAACCTGCCTAGCAGTTTTTCAGTGAAAATGGCTTATATTCGGGCAAGGGCAGTTAATCAATACCGGAAATTTTCCTGTGAAAGAGCTCTGTCAGAACTAGGCATGATTCCTGCACCTCACTGCACTCAGGGAGTCAGGAGCCACCTCATTTGCAAGGTGGCAAACAGGCTAGGGGCAAAAACCTGTTCTGTGTGACTCTGACCAGGCAATTGAATTTCATTCTTAAAGAGATCAGCTGCATGACATAATAACCAGGCTTTCCAATGCTACATGACAATATTTGTTTACTCTCTCTAGCTGAAGTTTTGCTACTCTGTATAAGCAAGTGAACAGTACAATTGTCTGGACAGCAATTTCCCACACCCTAATCGAGTGTCTAAGGGACTAGCTATTAAGTCTTTCCCTTATGTTATATTCAGTTCCTGGAATGAATGACATAAAGGCTTAATGTTCACTTTGAGAGGAAGACACAGGACCATGTTCCAAACTATAAGGAACAAGGACTTTGGTTTTACATGTTTCCAGCATTCCCAGTAAATGTCATAGGTGATGAGTAATAACACTCTTGGCCTCTTTTTCCCAGTTATCACAAAATACTCAGTCAAGTCTTCACTTCATTGCAATGTAAAATGGCAAAAAGCTTTCGAAATGGACAAAAAAAATGCATGTTTCTACAATTAGAAGACAACACCTAATTCCAACACACAAAGATGTTAAGTCAAATGCTATTCTAAGAGCCTAAAATTAGGTTCCTCAGACCTGTAACAGGTAGAGGTATATCCCAAAAACTCTGTGGCTTTCCAGAGTTCAAATAAATTATTTAATTTGAGTTTTAAAAACAATCAAGAGTATAAGTGTAGACTTAACACCACATTTTCAAGCCTATCAATTCTCTGGAGTGTTTGGACTTACAAATAGCCAATTTAAGAAAAACTGACTTTCAAAAAATGTTGAGGATCCAAGACAGAGAAGTCATATAAAAAAAAAAAAAAAAAAAAACAAAAAAACAATGACTTAATAGACACATCATTTAATGAATAAATACTTTTATTCATTAGTTTAATTATTCATCCAATTATTCTGGGGTCCTCAGTACAAGAAAGATAAGGGTCTGTTTGAGAATGTCCAGAGAAAGGCTACAAATGTGATTAGAGAGCTGGAAGACCACTCCTGTGAAGAAAGGCTGAGATAGTTTAAGTTGTTCAGCCTAGACAAGACAAAGTCGAGTGAAATCTTGTGGCCTTTCAATACATAAAGAGGCATAAGAAAGACAGAAGACATTTTACCAGGGCCTGTAACAACACAACAAAGGGTAACAGTATTAAACTGAAAGAGTGTGAGATTCAGATTAGATATGAGAAAGTAGTTTTTCATGATGAGGGTCAGGAGGCACTGGCACAGGCTGCCCAGAGGAGCTTGGATGCACCATCCCTGGAAGCATTCAAGGCCAGGCTGGATGGAGCTTTGAGCAACCTGGTCTGGTGGGAGGTGTCCCTGCCCATGGCAGGCGAGTTGGAACTAGGTGATCTTTAACGTCCCTTCCAACCCAAACCATGATTGGATTCTGTGATTATTTCATAATTATAGAATTGCTTCATTCAAAATTTATTGCATCATTAACAAAACACTAGCCTTGATCAGAACTTTACTACACAGGCAACACTGAATCAGAATGTCTACTACATGTGCGTTGTGATATCATAAATACATATTACTTTCCGGCATTGAAATTACTGATTTTTTTTCACCACTTACCAGTGAACTCTGCTACATTTCAGCTACATGAAGAAATGATTGTTCCCTTTTTTAACAGAGAGCATTTCTATATATGGTTTATTTAGTTCAGTACAAATAAGACATTTTGTAAGTAATTCAGATTCAGTCAGAAACCTACCCATAGGTGGGTTTTCTAGAAATCTACACTTCACTCTGTGGTAGAAGGTCTCCTCTGAGTCCCACACCGCATGTGCCAGGTCTGTGAACCTTTTTAAATACCCTAAAGAGTTTCAAATTGTGCTTGATGTCTATGCTTATGTAGCTGAATCCCAACTTTATTTAGTCTGTGGAGCCTAAAAAATGATTCAGTAGACTGAAGATAAGTTTCTGCTTGGGGCATTCTAAATAGCCCTCACCTGTACTGGTCAGAGCTCCATTGGCTGTAGTGGGAGCTGGCATGCTGACAGCCATTATCAAGATGTAAATACCAGGCACCTGAATCTCAAAACTGAAACCAGTTTTCAAGGTTTTTATTTCTTTCAAGAAAATAGAGCGGAAAATCTGCTTGAAATTAAAAACAAATAGAATTTATGTAGGAATTGTCAAAATGCATCTTCAAAGAAAATAATTCTATTTAGAAACTGTCAAATGAAAAATGCCAGTAAAAAGGTAGTTTTGTGGGGGTTTTTTTTGGCCTTTTAAAAGTATATTTTAGAAAACGGAAATGGCTTTGCAGAGCATTTTGATGGTACAAAGTCTCAAAATTATCCCTGCATGTTATTAAAAAAAAAAATCACAAAAATTCCTACTGCATTTGCAATTATTACTTACAAAATACTAAGGATAAAAACAGAGTTAGATTTTTCTGTGTAGAACATAAAGAATACATTATCTTTCTCCAGCTGTTATGCTCTTAAACAAAACTTCTGATAACAGTAGGTAGGAAAGCTGTATGATATACATTCATAGTCTCACAAATTTTCATACAATATAACATATTCACACTCAAAATTTAAAAAATAACATTCAAATTCAGAATAAGCTGATTGTAATAGCTTAACAGCTCTCTATGTTCTGGATCAGCCTAGTTGTATATTTTAGCCATACAGCAGTTTGACAGAATAAGAAATTTCTCATTATTTTAGGTTTCTTACACCATTATATCTACGAGATGTAGCTTCTCACGATGTTGTGTCTTTTACAATTACATATGTGTAAAACTTATCAAAGTAAAACATAGTTACAATTGTTTTGAACCACTGTTTAATGGCATTTTTTTCTCCCAAAGCATTTTGTATAAATGCGGGCTTTTTCATCTAACAAGTTGATTACATCATGATTAAACATATTTCCAAAACAACTCCAAAATACACAAACAAGAAAAACACAATGAAATTCTTTAATCTTGCATCCTGAGCAATGTATTTTTATGTAAAACATCTTCCAGAGAGTATCCATCTTATTCAGTAAGAAAAAAGACTTAGAAGACAACAAGCTGAACAAGATCTGGCCATGTGCACCACCAGTAGAGATCCCAGCAATGTCCAAGATGGTAATAACAGCAGCATGACCAGTAGATCAAGTAGCTAAATTATGTCCTAGTAGCCAGCACTTGTTAGACCACATCCAGAATACACCATCCAGTACAAGTAAGGTATCAATAACCAGAAAACAACCTAGGAGTCCTGGTGGACACCAACTTGCAGATGAGTCAGCAATGTGCCCTTGCTGCCAAGAAGGCAAATGGTATTGGCTGCATTATGCAAAGTATCACCAGCAGATCAGGAGAGGTAATCCCCTCTACTCAGCAGTGGGGAGGCCACACCTGAAGCGCTGTGTCCATTTCTGGGCCCCTCAGTACAACAAAGGTCTGGACATATTGGGGAGAGTCTAATGCAGGGCCACCAAGATGACCAAAGGACTGGAGCACCTCTCCCATGAGAAGAGACTGAGAGAGCTGGGCCTGCTCAGCCTGGAGAAGAAGAGGCTCAGGGCAGGTCTTATTAGTGTCCACAAATACCTGAAGGGAGGGTGCAAAGAGAATGAGGTTAGGCTCTTTTCAGTCGTGCTGAGTGCCAAGACAAGAGGCAATTGGCACAAATTGGAGCACAAGAGGCTCCTTCTGAACATTTGGAAGCACTTCAGTGCTGTGCAGGTGATGGAGCACTGGCACAGGTAGTCCAGAGAGACTGTGGAGTCACTTTCCCCAGCTGATCTTCAGCAATCACCTGGCCATAGCCCTGGGTAACCTGCTCTGGGTGTCCCTGCTTGAGCATCAGGTTGGCTTCTAGAAGCCCCAGCCAACCTCAACCATTCTCTGTTTCTGTGAAACTGAAGCAGAGCCTCCCAACCTGGCTGGGGACTGGAGCATCTGCCCTGTGAGGGGATGCCAAGAGTCTAGCACCCTGGAGAAAGTATGGCTTTGGGGGCACCTAACGACAGTCCCCCAGTACATATGAGGAGGTTAGCAAGAAGATGGAGACAGGCTCTTCACAGTAGTAAATGGCAGAAGGAGAGGACGCATATGTCAAAACAAGAGATTCAGTCTGGGTATAGGAAAAAAATTTCTGATGAGGACTGTCAGGCAGTGGAAGAGGCTGCCCAGAGAGATTGTGCAGTCTCCATCCCTTGAGATTTTTGAGATCCACAAAGATAAATCTCTGAGTCAACTAAGAGCTGACTCTGCTCTGGAAGTAGATCTCCTGAGATCCTGAATTCCAGCCTGTTATCCTATGATTCTATGGTACAATTTCTCCAATAAAAAATCCTAGTAGCCATGAACTTATGTTACACATCATTCACATTTATGAAGCAATCATGATTTACCATTCAAGAAGTAATATAATCTAAGAAAAAATAAATTTTTTTAAGAATTGAACAGCAATGGCATTGCCTTATCCAGAAAAAGTGTTACAAATTCTCCTGAAAAAAACCCTATGCAATCAAAACAGAAATGACATAATTTTGTGTGTTGACACTGTTGTTCCAAGTAAGATTTTACAGATAACTCAAAACTTTACTTGATATTTACAGTAACTGTAACATATAATATTTTTCCATATGATTCAAGAAGAATTGCTAACAATTCAAAAGTAGTTCAGGAAATAGAAGTTAACATGCATGTTTTTCCACAAATTGAGCCAGTTCCAGTATAAGGCTTACATGTGTCTTCTTAGAAGACAAAGAAAAATCCCATCCAGTCTAATGGTGTTTGATCTCCTGTAGAGTTAACCTTCCTAAGAACAGAATGGGTTAGAAAGAAGCATGAACAAAAACACGCTAATACGGAGGTTCGTCAGAATAGATGCTGAAGACCAGTGCTACTCTGATGATCATGTGCCCAATTCTGTAACAATACAATTATTCCTATTTTCCACTGATAGATGGACATAAGGAATTTCCAGGAAGCAAGGAGCACAGAAGAACTTCAAAATTGGTATGGCTGAATTCCCTAGGATGCCTACAGATACATCAATAGAATAGAATAGAATAGAATAGAATAGAATAGAATAGAATAGAATAGAATNATCAGCAAGTCTCACCTGCCTGACCACTTCAGGGCTAACCTAAAGTTAAAGCATATTAATGAGGGCATTATCCAAATGCCTCTTGAACACTGACAGGCATGGGGCATCAATCACCTTACTAGGAAGCCTGTTCCAGGGTTTGACTGCCCTCATTGTAAAGAAACTTTTTCTGTCTCTCTACTATCATCAGTTACCAGAAGAGACCAGCACCTCCCTCTGTGCTTTCCCTCCTCAGGAAGCTGTGGAGAACATTGGGGTCACCTCTTCTCCAGACTGGACAACCCAAATCTCCTCAACATCTCCTCACAGGACATGTCTTCAGCCCTTTTGCCAGCTTTGTTGTTCTGTTTCAATTACCTTAACATCCTTTTGTGTTGTGGAGACCAGAACTGCACACAATATTCAAGGTGAGGAATGCTAAATACACAGGAAGAAACATCTCTTTTGACCATCTGGCTATCCTGTGCCACTGCTCCTCCAGTCACGATCCTCCAACTCAGAGGACTGGGCAACCCTAGATCTACCATTAATACTAAAAACTGAGTCAAAAAAAAAGGCATTAAATGACTCACCTTTTTTTCCTTGTTCTTGCTTGTTAGGTGGCCATCTTCATCAAGTATCAGTTTTTCTTAGACCTCCTGTAGTTGTTGAAATACTTAAAGAAATCTTTTTAGTTGCCTGATACTACACTGTCAGTGTACACTCATGCTGAGCTTTGGCTTTTCTTGTTTCCTCTCTACAAATGTGAACTGCTATTTGGTTAAATTTTGAGTGTGTCAGGAAATGGCTATATCCTCCTCCCACAGAAACTTTTTGGTATTTCAGAAAATGCCATGCATTCTCTCCTGAGACTAATTCTGCACTGATTTCAATAACTCCTGGAAGAAACAACAATATTCAGAGAACTCTAGTAAGTTCTAGTAAACCCAGACAAAGACTTCCTCACCCCACTGTAGCCTTGATATTGAAAAGGGCAGGGGCTCAGATGGACATTCATCCCTGTGGATTTGATTACCATGCTGTTGGCTATTCTGAAGAGACTGGATCTCACTAGTTTCGATCAGAAATTCCCTTCCATAGGTAAGAATCTTTTCTCAACGAAATTGTACTCAAAAGTGATGCACTTCTGAATGTTTCAGTTTTCTCAAAAAGTTTTGTTGCAGGATCCAAACAAAGTGTAAGTAAAGGTCCCTTTCCTCCTGAAGTAATTTGTCACCCTTTGCTTTTCAGCCTCAGTCAGTCTCTTCAACACCTCATGCTCAGAATTTGCCAGTTTCATTACCTGTAATTTGAGAATAAAAAAAAAAAAACAACCAAACAAACAAAAACCAGCTCTCCTACCATTTGCTTTTAGTTAATGCCCCGCATGAATGTCAGTGGTCTGCAAACAGTAATATGTCCTCCCTGACTCTAAGGTTTGACGGTGTTTTGGTCATCTAGAATGCATGCAAATGGCTGTGGATACCTTGGCACAAGCTAAGGCAGGAGCACAGTCCAGTGGCAGATGACAAGGCAGAGTTCAGGCAGAGGGGATTGACAGCAAATGGAAAAAGGTGTAATTTTTCTTTTTTTTCTAGTATATAACCAGTGGCACCTTTTGCATCTCCCATGGCCCATGGAGAGTGTCCATCTCCATTATGGTTATAAATATCTTTCAGAAAGTATTAAAAGATACATAATCAGCATCCTTCCTCTCACACTGGTCCAACAGAACAGTTGTTTTACTGGAGCCAGGCTAGAAATGGGTGACAGCCCTTTTCCTGTGCCCAAGATACAAGTGAGCTGTCAGAAAAAGGGGCTGCATTCAGATCATGTTAGATATTCACCCACCTTCCAAAGACCCACATTCTACTTCTCTATGATCATATGGAGCTCAAATTAGTATAGGTAGTACTAAACAGACCCTTCCTGGGCTCTGCCTGTTAGCCTTAAAGATAGCTGCCACCTCTAGGCAGGAGGCCTTGAAAGACGAACGTGATTTACAGTCATTCCTGAGCCTTTCCAGCCATTGCTGGCAATCCGTTACAGAGTTTTCTGGGTTAAT
This sequence comes from Alectura lathami, assembly GCA_013399715.1. Lineage (NCBI taxonomy): Eukaryota > Metazoa > Chordata > Aves > Galliformes > Megapodiidae > Alectura > Alectura lathami. The sequence goes on from VXAV01001780.1 coordinate 59,845, forward strand.
AACCCCATTGCTGTACACCTTAATAAATAAATAAATAAATAATAAGAAGCAGCAACACATTTCATCTAAGGCAGTGTCTACCTTCACTAAATTAAAGCCCTGGATTTAAGGATGAATGGACTTTACAATTAAAACCCTTCAAATATTATGAAATATTTTACTGGACCAGCCATCATTTGTGTTTGTATAATGTTCACAAACCCTACAACAGATGACTGCTTCTATGTGTATATGTCACTTACCATTTAAAGGTTTCTTTAGAAATGGAAGAGATGGATTATACAGAACCAGTTATGCTATGAACCATATGTCATAACATCTTCTCTGCAGCCAGCATCTCTCAAAGCAAAATGCCCATAACTGCATTCAGCATGGAATCTTCCATAGCTCATAAATCCTTCAGAAAATACTGCATCATAGAAGAAATCTAAACAATGCTCCCACTGACCAATGCTGTTACCACTTTCTCTACCAATTAAATGATAGCTTCCCTGAATTAGCATTAATCTAATTCTGGGACAAAACAAGTTTAATTCTGGAATTGCATTAGCATCAAATTTGTTTAAGAGACAGGATGTGTGGCTCTATAATGCATGACATGAGCAAAAACTGTTGATTTACTCAAATGAGAGGAACTGAGCATATAACGTTTTTTGGTGACAAGGCAAAATTCAAAGACAGTATATAGAACACCTGTTAAAAAATAATAAAAATATAAAAAAATATTTTGTTACTCACTTTGAAGTATCATGACTGTTTGCTACCTGGACTTACCATGTGCGCAATCGCTGTCAGCTCTCTTTTATAAAGATGCCAAAAGAACAACTCATGATGTCTAGTAAATTTGAGTGAACTATTGCCTTATCAAAGCTGAAAGCTGTTTGAAAAATCAACTCCTGCTTAACATACTGTGCTGCCATGTTGACAGATTCTTCCACAGTGGACCATACTATCACTTTCATACATAACAGTTCTCCTCCAGGAGCTCTTCAAAACGGAAATGTTTAAAAACACTTCACAGAGCTTTTTATTTATGTTATTGCATTTTTTACTACAGGGTAATGATTTGTTGAGCCTGTCCTTTTTGTAACCCAAGGTCTGTTAATGATTGTTTAGTTTTAGTTCATATATTACTGAAAAAATTTAACAAAATGTAGCAAATTTAAATTCTTCTTTAATTTTTCATTGTTTTATAATGAAGGAACACCTGATGCCAAAGCAAGGTATTATCAATGCTCATCCAGCTTGCTCACGTTGCAAGGAGAATGATAAAACTGAGTCCTAGCATGCACCCAGTCCTAGTGAGCACAGGCATAAAACAAAGCCAACAGATTCCTGAAATAACCCAAAGCTCAGATCTTATATGGCATAATCTATGACACACCCATATAATCAGACTTTGCAAATGGAATAATAATAACTTCTTTCTCTTTCGAATCATTTAGGGACAGAAACCGAAGTTGAATCCTGCATCGCTGAGCTCAAAGAGCTCTGATTTTGTTCTTATGCTGGGAATTACCTCATTGCAGATATCTAAATATAAAGAATGATCTTAACATTAAGATGAGAAAACTGAGGACATAAATTTTATAAAGGTGTTAAAAAATAATAGCTCATGTCTCCTAACATTTTTAACCTGTCTACATCCAAACTGATCAGAAAACCTAACAATTAACCTTCTAAGATGATATAACAGGGTGGACAGATTGAATACATGAAATCTTCACATGGTCCAGGGAAAGACCATATGAGGTGACTTTAGTAAACTACCACTTAACCTTGTGTCTAAAGGTAGGATCCTAAATCTGTAGCCAGATAATTACATTTAAATGCCCTGATCTTATGTAGTACTGCAAGTCCCACAAATACCGTGTGGGTAAAGGTCAAGGGACATTTTAGGTGCTTAAAACATGAATATAGGATAGTAAATTCAGATAGCCAAGATATGAATATTTTGGCTATTACTAACTTTCCTGGATGGGTAAAATGTTCTTCATATGCATAACTTTCTGAGTACACATACCTAGATCTCACTGTCAACTCCTTTCATTAATCTGATCTTGTTGTTGTGAAGCGTATCTACTGTCATGGGACACTTTACAGTTTATAATGCCATGCTACCTAGGGTAGCAATGCAACTTCTTGCACCCAGAAAGTCTGATT
>VXAV01001780.1:71077-82507 GCA_013399715.1 Alectura lathami
AAACCCACATTTTGTCTGTTCTTGAGGACTGTCCATTAAAAAAAAAAAAAAAAAAGTAAGAGTATGTGACCACCTTATGTAACTTGAACAAGACAAATTTAACAAACCTAATCTTCGTGCTAAGGTGATTTCACAATGATAATACTTTTTGAATCTGAGATTGCAAGGTTCCCTAAGCTTGATTTTGTCTCAAATACTTTTCCTTCTGAGAAGAAAACTGAGACGATATCTCACTATTCTTCCTATCAAAAATAGAGTGGGGCAAAATGCAGGATACAGCCTTTCCAAATATAGACTGGCATAGACAAGACACAAATTTCTTCCTTGACAGGTGAGACAGATGGGAGGCTCACACACACTCCGGCACATATGGATACGTTCTCTCTGCTCATGCATAAGTAATGCCATGCAAAGCATCTACCTCTGACACAGTGCATTACTAGTCTGTGGACAACATGCTCCACCTGGCCACATGGGTGGCCTGTGGCCTGACTGCATTTCCCAGGAGGCTCCTATCTCCTTGTCTTGGAAAAGCCAGGGAACAGTTGAGACAGGCCATGATGTCAGAGCAGCAAATGCAGCCTTGGAAGTCAAACAGCTGTTGGCTTAGAGCCCCAGATTCTGCCTCTTGCACAGGCTGGTAGTTTGAGCCTGATGCTGTGTAGAAGGAAGGGAACAAAGGAGGGAGAGAGAGGAAAAGGACAAGTGTGTTCTGCCAGGGGTTGGAGCTATTGCTTGTACTGGAAATTAGTGGTGAGGCAGAAGCGCCTTAGAGAAGGACTGAGCAAATCTTCCAGCTGAAAACAAGAGCTTGCTGGGTAGAGCAGACTGATGGGACAGCCCCGAATTACTGACAGTGTGGTCTTCATGGACCAAGGAGTTGGGGAAAAGCATGGGAGAATGAGGTCTCAAAAGAGTCCCTAAAAGGGGTCTGACTCACGTGGTTTTCAAGGTAGAACAATTCTGGTGAGATCTGACCACTCCTACTTTTCCATACTAGACAGGATCAAACAGGACCAAAACTAGCTTTGAACAAAAACCTCTATATGAATATTTCAGATTACAATATATTTCCAGGAAATTTAGTATAGGATGGTTAACTGAATATTAAGATGTATAAACTTTGAACAATTATCATTTGTATGAAGGAAAGGTGGTTTGGATTATTATGATTTATTTTCAAGATATGTTAATTATTGTAATCCTACAGCAGAGTTTACCAATAATACCCAGCACAGTAATTAAATGCATGTTATCAAAGCTATTTTAGTCATCTCTTGACAAATGGTAATCATGTGTTAGTTCTTGATTGCCAGATGAAATGTAACAATTACTATTCATGGACAGTTTTATCCTCTCAGAATACATTTAGCAATGTCTGCCCAGATTAGTAGTCACATTACTCAATATAAATCCTCTGTGAGGGTGAATATTTTGTATTGAGACAGCAAATAGTAAGAAACTTGTTTGTATCTTGCTTATCGAGAGGGCAAACTGAAGGTACTCACTTTGGTTATAGCATCAGGATAAAAGATTTACTTGGAGTACTAATAGTGTAAAATATTTTTATGTTCTTTTGATTTACAGTATTCACTGGAAAACCTGCCTTTGCTTATAAGTGATTCCAGGTTTCCATGTAAAAAACAACAAGAAGTGTTTCTTTAGCTCCGCAGGGCAGAAGAGGCAGGTGAAGGAGAGTGTTCCCCCTCTAACGAATGGAAAGGGAGAACTGGCCTCCTCTGATGTGGAGAAGGCTGAGGTACTTAATGAGTTCTTTGCCTCGGTCTTCACTGTCGGTCAGGCTGCCCAGGTCTCTCGTGTCCCTGAAAATCCAAGAGGGGATGGGGGGAGCAAAATCCTTCCCAGTGTAAGAGTGGAGCAAGTCCAAGACCACCTGATGGGACTGAATGTGTACAAGTCTATGGGGCCGGACAGGATGCATCCCAGGGTCTTGAAGGAGTTGGCTGATGTGGTTGCCGAGCCGCTCTCCATCATATTTGAGAAGTCGTGGCTGTCAGGCGAGGTCCCCGGTGACTGAAAAAAGGGGAAACATCACTCCCATTTTTAAGAAAGGGAGAAAGGAAGAGCCGCGGAACTACAGGCCGGTCAGCCTCCCGTCTGTGCCTGGAAAGATCATGGAGCGGATCCTCCTGGAGGAGATGCTAAGGCACATGCGAGATGAGGAGGTGATCCGAGACAGCCAGCACGGCTTCACCAAGGGCAGGTCGTGCCTGACCAATCTGGTGGCCTTCTGTGATGGAGTGACGGCATCAGGGGACCAAGGGAGGGTGACGGATGTCGTCTACCTGGACTTGTGCAAGGCCTTTGCCATGGTCCCGCACCATATCCTTATCTCTAAACTGGAGAGATACGGATTTGATGGGTGGACTGTCCGTTGGATAAAGAACTGGCTGGATGGTCGCAGCCGAAGGGTTGTAGACAATGGCTCTACGTCCAGGTGGAGGCCAGTCACGAGCGGTGGCCCCCATTTTGGCCACCAAAATGATCAGAGGGCTGGAGCACGTCTCCTCTGAGGAAAGGTTGAGGGAGTTGGGATTGTTTAGCTTGGAAAAGGGAAGGCTCCAGGGAGACCTCATTGCAGCCTTCCAATGCTTGAAAGGAGCTTACAGGAAGGAGGGGGACCGACTTTTTACACGGGTGGATAATGGTAGGACAAGGGGGAATGGGCTAAAACTGAAAGAGGGGAGGTTTAGGTTGGACATCAGGAAGAAATTCTTCCCTGAGAGAGTGGTGAGGCGCTGGCACAGGCTGCCCAGAGAAGCTGTGGCTGCCCCATCCCTGGCTGTGTTCAAGGCCAGGCTGGATGGGTTCCTGGGCAGTTTGATCTAGTGAGCTAGTGGCTGGCAGCCCTGTCCACGGCAGGGGGGTTGGAACTAGATGATCTCTGAGGGCCCTTCCAACCCAAGCCATTCTATAATTCTATGATTGTTTCAGTCCAGTAGTGAGTATCCTATCACAAGGTAAATTATTTAAGTATGAAAATGGGTGAACTTAAACTTCAAAATATGGAGATAATAATGTATGCGAATGCATATTTTACTATATATATATATAGAATTATTTTGTTGCTTTGTGCAGTTGCATTTGTATGTGTATTGCACTTGTATCACAGGAACCTTTACACATACTTAATAAAAGGTCTGTTTTGTTTGGAATAGTATGTAATTTAGGTTGACAAAGCTATAATGTCTCATCAGCTTTTCTTAATGCAGCCTGTTATGAAAATAATAGATGTTTTAAGCAGCTGTCTTTTGAAACAAATATATGATCCACATTCATGTAAGTGAAAAGAACGTTGTTGTCCAGTACACATTTATCATCTTGACTATGAAAGCACAGAATACTTAACTTATCAAACCAAGCACTTAATTAGGTGCATAACAAAAATGCACTGAAATAAACCACGTTTCATTTCTGTGTGGGAGACATGGCTATTTATCTTATAAGAAAGCTTCCTCTACTCTCAGGGTTTAAATTATTGTCTAATTAAAAATTCTACACAAACCCATGTTTAACACAATCTTCTATAAATATAACATATGTATATGACTTAGTATCCTGTAGTAATTCTGAGCAATTAATTTGAATAAAAGGTTTTAAAACTATATTACTAACTTGCTGAATCAAAGTAATATGGTTACTAACACATTTCTGAGCATGTGTATGTGTATTCTGAGCATGTGCTTTTCATTAAAGAAAGCTAGAGAGCTTATGGAAACATACCGAGAGACTATTATTTTATTTTCAAAGTCAAACAGACTAAACGTAGAGAATCACAATTTTACAGTTCTCCATATTATTTTTTTGCACGTTGGTATGTCCTCTTTTATTACTCCAGGCAAGAGTTCTAAGTCAAAGACATGCTACTGCACCAGTGAAGACTGATCATTGCGGCTAGGACAAAGAACGTTTAGGCCAGGGCACCATGGAAATGGATTCCAGTCTGCTACTTGCATATTCAAACACTGAGCTGGTACATATTATTCTGCCACCCTGCCTGCAATCAATATGCAGCTGCACAATCCACTGTTATCTCTGCACTCCACCATTTTGATAATCTACCACTGTATACCATTTTTCTCTTCCCTGGTTACACAGACCTCTGAAGCTCTTATCCTCTTTTCTGGTAATTTTTAATTTCCAGTAAAATTTAATTTCTTTTTGTTCATGTTCTGGTTTTCCCTACAGCTAAAAATCCACATGCATAACTCTTTATATCTTGCTCATTACAATCTCCTTGTCCTCTGTTAGGAAATTTCTGAGGACAACTAATATTGGAACAGTTTGTCAAAAGTATTTTGGTCTTTCTTCTATGAACTGAGCTGTATGCACTGCCAGAGATGTTCTGGTGATTTTATTGTAACTGTTGTTCTTGAAGCTTCATAGGATTTGGTGGGCTGCCACAGAAGACATTGTAATGAGCAGATCCTGCCATAGCTGAGTTTCCTAGCATCAGACAGCATGTAAGATTGCTATAATCTTTTCAGTAATTTCCAACCTTTGCACAATAAACCAGTTAACCTGTCTTGAGTGTCCATGAATTTCTTAGTAAGAACCCAAAAGAATCAGCACCTGCTTCAAGCAAACTTTCCATAACTTCTTACTAAATTAATTCAAAGTAATTTTTTATGGACTATCTTGACACTATTTTCTTTCTTTTGCAGTTCACTTTTTAAATGCATTTAGCTGTCTTCTGTTTTAAGAAATGGTTTCCTTATTAAAATAGACCTTTAGTACAGGTTGAACTTATTAAGCAGTCCAGAGGAATCAAAAGCTATTCACAAAATGACCAGTCTTCTCACACTGCACATCTCTCTCTCCTCTAATATCCAAACATTAAAAATAACTACTGTTCCAAGATATTTATTTAACTTATTAGTAGCTACTGGTCTTGGCTTGTTATTAGTCTTGTCCAATATCTTTGTCTGGCTTAATTTAGAAACTCTTCTTTTCTTTCTGCTTCTTTCAAATGCCAATCCTTGCATTTCCTATATAATTTGTATCTGCTAAACCAGAAAAACTATCAACAAATCAAAAAATATAAATTGGGATATTTCAATTCACACATGTAACTTTGCAATAGTGACAGTAACCGCAGAGCACCGCAGACAGTTGTCTGTCTACCACAGCCTTATCTGCAGATAATGAATACCCTACTGGTATCTTCCTTTCTTACTCTACAGACGTGCCATCCTAGTGCTTTCCCCAGGGCTCCAGATACTTCACTGCATTCTAAGAGCCATCTTGCCAAATCCCTGTACAACGTAGCAGAGACCACAGCAGCATTATACAAAGGTGCCTCTGTGTGGTGAAATTAGCCATGAGTAGAGCTGGAGATGACAAAAATTGAGTTCTTTTTATTAAAAAAAAAAAAAAAAAGTATTAAAAAAGTAGAAGGTACTTCAATAAACTCCTTAGCTATGGTCTAGTTGAAGGCAAATAGCAAATGGACATTTTTGAGCTAGTTGAGCTGTTTGTGGAAGAGCAATGCTTTGAAGGTGTCCAAAAGGCAGTCAGAATCCTCAGGAGCAACTAATTACCGGTTGCTGACAATGCTTCCAAGGAATGATTTGAAACAGGAGAGTATAAGCTAAATTAAAATCTTTACTAATTAATTGCATTGGAGAGCTGAGAATATTTCCAGATGAGAAACACAAAGTTGTTACACGATCCACTATTAAAAATAAGTGGAGGATGTCTTCGTCACCATCTTTGTTACATTTATAGGCATTTTCTAATTTAATGAAGAAAAACCTGAAAGCAAAAATGAAGTTACCAGAAAAACAAGTCCAATATTCCAATATTTTCATTTTTTCAACTACTTTAAATAGTGCATCGTATAGCTACTACTTGGAATGATTAAAATACAGTGTACTGACTTACACTGTCTTTGCAAAACAGGTGTGCCAGTAAGAAACATCCTGAATAAACAAATTTTGGCACACCAGCATCTGTATAGCACATACTATCCAGGATGCTTCATTTGGAACATTTCAGAAATGAGGCTGCTCACATTGCCCTGCTTAAACAATAACAATTGAAATACAAATGCCCCTCATTATTGTGCATGGCTTTATCAATACTTTAATTTGCCCCTCTCCACTTTTTCTTCTTATAAGGAAAAAAAGCCTAATTTTTACTCACGTATAGAATTTATGCCACACTTTAGGTTTCTAAAACCCCATTAAGCACACTCTTTAGTATGAGAATGACTCACAAAAAGAAACATTTTTTATTTTATCATCTCCATTTTAAACTTTTAGTAGAGTTTGTTAATATGAATATTATTTGAAAGAAAGTACATGTTTATAACATTTCAGACTGCAAGAAGTCATAACACCTCTTGCAACAACACTGATATGCTTTCAATAGTATTTTATTATTCTCCTTGTCTGGCATACAAATTTGAAAAGAAAACTCTCTACCACGTTACCTTGCTTTTAACCCTTTTTTCCATTCTTCCAGTCTGTGTTATTAAGTTTCATGACCTGACTGTAAACTAATCCCCTTTCCAGTCCTATAGACAGGGCCATTCTTTAGACAAAAGTAAACAAAACTTAATGTTCTAGATTGAGCTTTTTATTCACTTAACCAAATGACACTCTAATCTTTGCTAGCCCACTTGTTACGTATCTGAGCATTCTTCTATTCATCTGCTTCACCTTTATGCCTCCCCCAGCACAATGAAAAAGTCTTCTTCTGCATGTCTCACAGGGATGACATGGAGCTGTTTGAGCCCTCCTGCATACCTCTGCATTTTCAACCACAATATCTTTTCACCCAGCTTTCTAAGATCCCGCTTATATGCCAGCATTTGTCAATTCAATTTGCCTCATCTTCAGATTCTGCCACATCACCGGTGTATATGATGTATACAATTGCCAACGCCATTTCCGACATTAAAAAACAGGCCTCCCCACCTCCCCACTCATGAGCATAGCAGAAAGACATTATTTATACCTTTCCTTGCACGTCTCTTAGCCAATTCCTACATGGCTTCAGCAAACTCCATGGGGCTTACTATTTTTCTTAATTGCCTTCAGTAAAGAACTTTGTCAAAAGCCTTTTTAAAGTCCAAATAAATTAGATTAAGCATTTCTTCTCCATCCATTATTTTGATGACATGTTCAAAGACTTCTAACAGGTCAGAGAAGGTTTTCTTTCAGCAAAGCTACTCTCGATTCTTTTATCAGAATTTAATCTAGAATTTTGCTCATAATTCTATTATTAATGATGTATCCAATCCATTTAGCTAATACTGTGCTAAGGCTTATTGGACAGTACGATAATTCTCATTTGTTGGGAGGAAAAAAAAAAAAAAAAGCACCACAACAAAAACCAGTTTTTAACCTTCAGTTTTTCAATAGGCAATTAAATGCTAATAAAATTTGCACCAGTTCAGCCCCTTCAGTTCCTAATAAGCCCTGGTTGCAGACAGTCAGCTCTCTGATTCTCCTATTTTCAGTGTTCAAACTTCTCTCAGTATTTCTTTTAATTGCCTCAATTCCATACAGTACTTCATCCTTACTACTTAAAATCATAGGTATTTCTTCGCATTTTCCGTAGCAGAACCCACATAAATAAATCTTTCAACTTCTCTATAGTAATTCCTTCTAAGCCTTTCCCTTTACTCTTTAAAAAACAGCAGATGTGCTGATATTGTCATCAGATTTTCTGTTGCTGATGTAGTTGAAAAAAGTCTTTGCAATTTATTTCATTTTAGCCACAAGGTCCTCTTGTCTGCCTCTTAGACTATACATTTTCCATCTTCCATTTTTTCCTGGCATAACTTGCATTTTATTTCAATATTTCCACTTGGCCTGAATTTACCTGGCAGACACTACAGCTATGGTCAAATAAGCTTACCCCTCACCATTTTTGTATTGATTTTAAGTATTTTTCTTAAAAATCTAGGGCTGACTTACTATTTGTGATTGCATTCAAGTACAAATTCAAAGTACTCTGTTAATTTCAAGATCACTAAAGGACATTTACATATCTACTTACCTTAATTTAAATAACTGACAATTGGATATATAAATATTATCACATGCAGAAAAACTTTTCAACTCCATTATAAATAGTGACTAATATATAAATAAAAGAAACAGTATAAATCAACTTTAAAATCATATTATTACATCAATTCACTTTTTTAAGGTAGCATTCTTTTATATACAGATTTTGTAATGTTTATTTTTTTGTTAGTTCAAGTGTTATTTTTTCCATTCTTCTTTCCTTACCTTGTATTCCCTTTATATCTCTTCCTGCTACATAGAATTAAAATATATTTTTTTTGGATATTCTATAAAAACTTCATTTACCATAATTTGATTTTATTATTTTCCTACCAGAATAAAATGATCCTGACATTTCCTTTCTTCCAGAAAGCTCTGGCAGACTTTCCCCAGTCTGGGTAGGGTTTGTCCTGAAGCATCATGTCAGTGACCTACACAAAAAACAGAAATAATATATAGGTAAACTGCTGCCATGAAAGAGAGCACTGAGAAAGATTCAAGGAACACTTTATTTTATACATGACAAGTCTGCTTCAGTTCTGATGATTTTAGTAACTAGGGAATAGAAAAAGAGTATCTCCAGCGACTTTCAAACAACGTGAAGTATATTGTCCTACATATTCTGCTCCTAGAAGTGCAAACAGTTCCTTGAGACACAAGGAAACCTGTGGAGATCCAGAGATAAGAAGAGAAGAACTAACCTAGAAGTTACAGCAACCTACAGTCTGCAAGTTCCTTTCACCTGTGGCTATATGTGGCCTCACATACGTGTGCTTTTCCAGCCCAGCTTGGGCTGGGGACCCACTTCCCTGAGAGCAGCATCAGCAGCGTTTTCACTCCTGAAGCCAGAGCTGTATCCCGGGAGTGCAGGCCTGCGAATTAAGCACTGTATGCCATTTATAATCTTCTCTTGCTTCCACGTGTGAGTAAGAAAAGAACATTTGGGAACAGAGCCGAAAAACCCTTAAAACTTGCATGGAATTTAAAAATATGAAATATTTATTCTCATTTTCACAATTCCTATCTGAAAAGACCATCTGTTTCTCTGTCCAGAGACTCATATGCGTGCACTACTTCTGGGTAGTACACAAAAGAATTAAAAATGACTTTCAGATAGATGAGGGAGGTGAATACCCCTCAGGCCCTTGCACCTTTGGGAAGCTGTGTTTTCATATCCATTTACTTCAAGATATATGTATTATAAAGCTCTGAAAGCTGCACACAGTAAACACATCATCTCTGTTGTGCAAAAGATCCAGAAGAGTGGAAAACCCACCCATACATAAAGATTAAGAAAGAAGTGAACAGATAAAGAAAATAAGGGAGAGCACTGGCTACTAAAGACGAGCAAAATGGGTTCTTACTGCCATTGGTATCAGTACACAATGGAAAAATACTAATTGTTTTGATTAGTATGAAAATAACTGTTAGTTGAGTTTCAGAAGGAAATAATTTCACCTAGAAATCAAGATATCTTTTTTTAAATTATTTTTCACTGCATTTATTTTTGTACAGAGTTTTTAAGATCTAATTTACTATGCACTATGCACTGTGTGAGCTACTATTTTCAAAGATGTTACGGTATTAAAAGAACACACAGGCCATGATTAAATTACCAAAATTACGCATGAACTAAATTCATCTCCTAAACTTTGGCTCCTAGGCCATTTAGGTTTAAAAGCACTTAGCATGTTAGCCTGAAGGACTAACTTTGTTAGTCCAAAGGATAATATGTTAAATAAGTAAAAATACAAACACTAGGATTTTATGATTCCCTTAAAAGTAGTCTGAAGAAAAAGTAGATTATATCCTGAAATACCACCCTTGTTAATTGTTTTCTATAGGTAGTCCTCTTCTATGATGCTTTTTTATAAGACATCCATTAGCTAACTAAATATTTTGATAAATATTTAATGCCAAACAAGACCTCTGTAAAGATTTAATTCACTGCATTAGTACCACTTAATCTCTTAGGAAGAATCTATGTAGTAATAAATATTTGCAAAGAACAACAGTTACTTTGAGAGGTTTTATTCAATTTTAAATGTAGTTGCTCCAGAGACTTTCTGGGAAATATTACATTTGCTAGAAGGATGGAATCTGCTGCTCTATGACCAATTATTAGTGGCATGTTTCATGAAAATGACATTCAAGAAGGAGACATTTTCTGAGAAAAATGGCAAGATGAGGCAGGAAATGTTCTTTCTGATATCAGACAGTTGGTCTCTTATCTCCCAGCTTTGGCATTTATTTAAAGTCATATCACCAGATCAATGTCAGGTCAGTTGCAGCTAAATTGGCTGAGGCAGAGACAGACATTAAAGGGATGCATCCCATAAAGAGAAATCCAATTACCTTCTGCTTTAGAAAAATCAAATTCATTTTCTGGTTTGGTCAAGGACAGTCACTGTGGAAAATGGCTTACTGGAGAAAAGTACTCAACACTGTCATAGTGCAAAAAACTTTTTGGACAGGAACACCAAAAAAATCATTCCTGCTTTATAGAACGCTTTTGGAAAAAGAAACAAAAATATAAACTTTAATTTAATTTCCACAGCATAATAATAAGTGATTCATGTGGTTAGGGGGGTTTAGATTTTTTTATTATTATTATTTTTTATTTTTTATTTTGGTATTTCACAATGTAATTACTGGCCAGTAAACATTTCTTTCTCTTTTACTGCACTGTAGTTGAAAACATTGCTGGTACTCAGGAATGGAAAATAACTGATCACTTCAGTACTTGTATGTACCCATGCTTCTTACATAATCAAGATAAATCGGGGAAAGCAACTTACAAAGCAATTAAGTAATGCATTTTTTTTCTTGAAGAGCTAAGAGATGCAGTATTATACTTCTCACAATTAACTACACTGACTCAATTCGGAAAAAAATGGCTCCTATCCCAATGACTGTATACTCCTGTTTTATTTAGTGTCTCACAAACGAAATGGCTAGACTGTATGGTAGTGCACAAAGATTCATAATACACATTGAGTGACTTTTTAAATTATAAATGCCACAGAAAAATATTTTCATTAAAAAAATAAGTATGCCTTGCACTATATTATGTGACCTTAAATTTCACTTTGCCAAATAAATGTATGACTTTACTAATGATTCATGTCATTCATTTCACATTAACTATGAAAACGACTTACAATGTTTTTAAAGGAATATCACTGCCATTAAATTACTGGAAAGATAAGATATCTAAGGTACCTGAGATACCCTAAGTGGAACAGCAAGATACCTTAAGGATCATAGATATGCTCCTTCCATGTTGTTGCTCTTTGAGCATATTGCTCAGGATTCTCTGCACACAGCTTGGATCTCTCCTCCATAGACAGTCATGTCAAACACTATGGTGGAAGTCACAGAATCCTTCCCA
>VXAV01001780.1:111044-124581 GCA_013399715.1 Alectura lathami
TGTGTTTTAATAGTGAAATTAATTAAAAAGCATCAACAAATACAGAATCTTATCTTACTCTATGAGTTATCCTGGAAGACTTCACAAGAAAGCACTGATTTCAATATTATAATACCAGAAAATCACACAATCAATTTCACATACAAGAGATTTGACTTCACTTTTCAGATCAGATGATGTTCCAAATTTTCAGAGGAATGCAGTGTGTGTCAGGACATTCAATAAAAAAACAGTAGCTTCTAAAGAGTAAACACCTTATTCACTTTTCTTCACCTACTGAGCCCCCTCCTGTACTCCACTTACTTCTGCCCAGTGAATGCACCTTGTTCCTACCTTTGTTTGTTTGTTTGTTTGTTTCCCATCTTCTCTCTTCCCAGGAGGAAACTGTTTCCCTGTTTTGACGGTGAAAAGCTCACCCAGGTAGCTGGAGCTATGAAGCTCTGCAGTGTCCCCTGTTGACAGCTGTTGGGGCTCTACTTGTTGAAGGCTTCATGGAGAAAGTACGCTTCCACCCTCCTAATGTTACTTGCTGTCTGCTTGACCCCCTCATAGGATGCCCACCCTTATAAGGGCACAGCATTAGCTTTCACTGTGAGGATCTCACTGACCAGTGCAGGATGCAGGATGGTAGGTAAGATGAATGAGCGGTATGTTCCAGCACTGGATTCCTGAATTACTTTGAAATCTGTACTTGTATTTTTTTCCTTGACAAATAACTACAGAAGAACAGTGTGCATATAGAGAACAGGAATATTTTGTCTTTGATCTCAGACAACTCAGAAAACTAATGTTAAAAATGTATCCTTTCCTCTATACCAAAACCCAGAAAAACTACTTCCATATACATGTGGCTGGAGAACTCCTCCCTACCTACTACAATTTCTGGCCTTATACTAAGTCTTCTTTAGAACAAGTAAATCCATATTAGATTTTCTTGTTTTCACATAAAAACTGCAACTTCTAAAAAGTAAAAATTTGTTAATAACCAACAACAGGACCATTCAAAGCTTGCAGTTCACATGTGAACCCACATTAGTGCAATGAAAAGCACAACTGAGCAGATACTTCAGAAAAGACATGCTGCCGTCTCTCCATTCTCTTCTCACCTACAGGATACCAATAATAGACACTGTTTAGCATCTACATAATCTGCGAGCAGTAGCTGAAAGAGTTTTAGGGGAAGTAACAATAAAGCTGGAAAATAAAGTACATAAGGCCCATGCATCTCAGAGAGCTCCAGTTATCAGAAAACGTCTTTTTACCCTCAGGTACTGGTTTGCTTGGTCTGGGTGCTAAACTAGGACATACAGAAACAGTAAGACTACCTAGCCAGCTAACTGCCACACCAATTAGGACACCTGTACGTGGTGTACAGGTTTATGAAAGAATAGAGAGAAGTCTTTGTGGTTTTTGGCAATGCTAGGATCAGAGACACTTTCTGGAAGGATTGTAGCTTGAACTGCAATTGGAAAGTGCTCTGGTGATGCCAAGAAGCTCCTATCTTGTAGGAGGCAGCTTGCTGTCACCATGATCAGTCTTAGCAAGAGGGTCTAACTTTTTGCATTTCTCAACTCTTCAGAAACATTGTGGGAGTTTCTGTTGTTGTCAATTTAAAAAAGAGATAACCCTCTTTGACACCTCAGCCCACAGACATGAAGTGAAGGAGGGAAAAACAAGTAAGTTCATTGTTCTGTGGCAGAAATTGGAAACTGAAAGCACAAAGAATTTAGGATTATATTGTAGAGGTATCGTATTCAGGAAGAACACCGAGATATGTTCCATCAGAGCACTAAGAACAGTAGGATACAATAAGGACAGTGTTAACTCACTGGTGATCATTGGGTTGAGATTGCTCCTAAAGACTGCTGGACTGCTTCTCTGATAATTAACAGAATCTCGGTAGCCAGTTTTTAACAGCTATATTCTTGTGGTAAGACCATTCATCATCAGCTGTGCTGCTTGGTCTGGAAGCAGAAGATCTGACATTACTTTTTTGCATTTCTGTAGTAAAAAGAACTACCATGGAGTGAGCCTAATTTTGCAAAATCCATTCTCAGGACACTCTATGTTTTCAAGTTCTGGATTCAGAGTGCCTGGAACATCAATGACAGCATTCTCACAGGATCTCTGGGACGTGTTCATATATTGACCAAAAAGACTGATAGTTTTTCAGATTACTGAAAATGCTCAAGTGCTGCAGGGAATAACTTCTCAACTCACATGGTTTAAATCAAATTAAAATTAAAGTGTTTTATTGGCTAATTAATGATACATAATAAATCAGCAATCAGAGAACTATATATTCAGGATCACTGCCAGCACTGTAACAGATAAATCACAATGCTTGACACGTACCAAATGTTAACATTTTTTGAGACCCTGCTATGACTAATCCCCAAAAGCTCAAACCAACACACAAGACACACACACAGTTACGGGAGTCACAGGCATGGAGGTTACAAGCACACATACCTCTTCCGGTGGTGTGGGTTCCCCTACTTGCACACACCTCCTTTCGCAGACACGGATGCTCCTGCTTTATGTGTGTCCATGTCAACGATTCCCTACAGTCTGCTAATTCATACACTGGAGAAAGAGCACTCCTCAAATCACATGCCCACACTCAAGGTGCAGGTCCCTGCTTGGTGCACTGTGCACTGTCCAACCACAGGCTGGACATTTCAAAGGGAGGATGCTCTGCTTGGCCTAGCCAGATGGCACATGATGGCAGTGGGGTGATTTCTGGCAGTGTCAAAGTAAGATTTGACTTGTGGTCTGCTACCCTCCTTTCCTCACTCACAACTTTTCCTGCTTCTTCCACACTCCAAGATAATTCCTTCTGTTTTTAAAGAGTGTCTTAGTAATTCCCTCTTTACTGTTCACTCTGGCTGACAGTTGTCCTTAGTGTTATTAGGTTTTGGGCCAGCACCCTCTCAGGCAGTTTTGTGTACTGTATTCACACTCACATTCCTCTCATTATCAGCTGTTGTCATCCAGGTATTTTTGCCAAAACAGGGCTGTGCTAATTCCCCCATGCTTGAATGCCTATGATCTACTGCCCCTAGCCACAGGAAATCATCTAGGTTCCTCTAAAGTCACTCACCAGGCACTGCGGGTGTCAGATGAGTGACAAAGACTCCTTTGGCACGGCCAGCACACTCCTCCTGCTAGGCCCAGGGGTCATGCTGGGTTTTAGTACAGTGCTCAACAGGTTCAAGATTACTGAACCGATACGCATGGACTCATGCAGGGTAAAGAGAAAATGATCCACACAGCAAAAGAAATGTGTGTACAAGGTCACAGAAATGTGCATAAAAGTTCACACTCCTTCAAAAAAAAAATTATTGGGTGAAATTTCCCACATATTTGAAAGAACTCCTTGAACTACTTTTCTTGCCATAGGAAGTTGTCAGATAAACATTCATCAGCATATGTGTGGCTGCTTCATTGAAAACCTAGGGTAAATGCTGGGGCACAACTTCAGGGCTTCCAACTCTTGCTCTTGAACTCTGAGGTGGAGCTGACTGTAGTCTTCTTTAGAAGAAAATCTTGAGACTCTTACTGGTAGTTATACCCCATGTTTTAAGGTCCGGAGAATGTTTATCTTCAACAAAGACACCTGCTGTGAGAATGAGCTGAAAGAACTAATTGGCTGGGAAAGAGACAGGGATGAAGCAACACCTCTGGCAATGCCTGGTCAGAATTCAAATGACAAGGTAACAGGAGAATACAAAAAAAAGATCCAGCTTGAAAAGGCAAATAATTATAATCTAGAGCACAAGAACAGATGGCTACGCAATCAATCAGTGAATAAATAATAGTACATTCTGACTTGATGGGATGATTGCATGAATTCACATGACACCCAGAACACTGCACCTTATATAGCTAAATACCAGCCACGAAGAAGAGCAGGATGTGGGTACACTTATGCCCTACAAAACTGAAAACACAGAATTAGCAGGTCTTATATGACTAAGCGTATGAACAACAGTTGTGTCAATGACTTTACATGTAGGTTATCAATTCAAGATGGAAGAACTAGATACAGAATGGCTCTGCAGCTGGACTGGCCTTTCAGAAGAGGAAAAAAAGCAGAAATGGAAACACAAAGGAACAAAAAGAGCAACTGGTATTGTGCCTGCTTCTGTGAATGGAGAGAAGCATATTGCCGCCAATGACATTAGCTGCATTCCTGTGCAGTTCTGGCAAGTGGTTTTTGTAATGTGTCACCCACTTTGCTCCTTCCATTTGATACTTCATAGTTTAATTTCATCTCCACTACTGAACAGTGGAGTTGTTAGTTATACAGTATTTCAGATGCCACTGCAAACTCAATTACAGCTTTATTTTGTCATTTGATATGTCAGTGGAATAGAAACAATCAAGGAGATTGACACTGATCATAATCTAAATTGTCATGCCCAATCCTTGACAGAGGCATGAGTTAGAAAAGGTGCCATTCATTCAAGGCTCCTGACTTTCCCAACTATCTTGGAACAAGCCCCAAGATGGTGGAGTTTTCATTGCTTGTAAATAAAAAAAATAGTCCTTGCTTTTCAGAACAGTATTTTCTTGAGAGAAGGATCACTCTTTAAGACTCACATAATCCAAGAGTTAACACTTGTGGCTATCCTTTTATAAGAAAGATATGTACAACATCTCAGAAACTTAATTATTTTTAATCATCACATTACATTTTCTTTCAGCATTCTTTTAAGGTGGTGTCCTGCCCTGTACTATAGGAGGTTTTATTTTTTAGTCACATTGGTATTTTATTTTCTATCTATTGGCACTGCAATAGCTTGGTGTTTCTGCTATGTTCTGCAACATGACAGTATTTGCACCATCAAGGTTGCTCACTTCATTTGAACATGCCCTATTAACACATACATATTATGAGATGAAATAAAATCAAAGGTAAATTAACCTAATTTTTGCACAGTGGCAGTAAAACCTTCATTCCTCCTGAATGTCAAAATAGGTAGTCATGTCTCAGAGAAAATGAGGACAAGAATAATCTTCTGTCTTAAAGAACACAAGGGAAGCACTTCAAAATCATTTCATAGCTTGTTCTCCTATTCCACAAATGGATTTTTCAGGATTGCAATGACAACGGTCAAATGTAAATATCTCCAAATACTGTTCAAATTTTTGCTGATAGTTTTGCAAAAAATGATTTAATGGCAGTAAGTAAACACCTATTCTTCTTACAAAAATTAATAAAGAATAAAGCACACAGAGCATAATCTACAGGTACTGGATATCTATCAGGAAATGAAATCAAGTTACTGAAGTATAATATATGGACTACATTACTTCATCCTGCATTATATAGTATATTAAAGCATTATGCTGCAAATTTATAGAGAAAGGACACACCAGCATTTACAAAGTCAAGAGTTTTAAGTAAGGATGCATTTACTGCTGTTAACCACTTCTATCCCAAACTAAGGCAACTATATTGTGACCACTGCCAGTACGCGAGGGAAGGAGAGAAAATGTATCTCAACAAGGCCAAGAGGGGCCAGACTCAAAGACTTAAAGATCCACAGGTTCCTATGTCCAAAATTATGATTCAAAACACAGCCACCTAATTACAGAAATAACAAAACCTTAGTAAAATCCTCCTCGTCGAGTCCTGAGAGACCCAAAATACTGTGCTACACAGAAAAGAGAGGTTATACATCAACCGTTGATGTTCTCTGAAATACGTAATCCATAGACCCTGACCACTAGCAGAGACACTTCTGTTTTCAGAGTGACATTAACAGCCATTTTCAGGCTCTGCCCCTGCCCCTTCTACTATATGCAAGAATATATGAAAGAAAGTATTCTCACATTAATCTTTGTTCACCTGCAAAATCATGCAACAAGACAAGAGTTTCAAGAGAGAATGAAAGAGAAAATGAATGAAAATAAGGGAAAACGAACATACAAAGTCTAACTGCTAGGAAATAAGCTCTGTCTTTCACTGAGAAGCCACATGAAGGTAGCTTCAAATTGTTCAAAACATTCATAGCTCCTGAGCTTGGACTCTTTGTTGTACAAACAGCACTTTCAGGGCCACTCAACATTGTCTGAATATTTCTTTAAAAGCAGCAGGGAACACTGAGGCTGTGAAAGGAGTGCTAAATGGCTGGCTCTGTAAATATCAGGAATGGGGATATTTCAGAATAGGATTACTGAATGAGGTCAACAAAGCACATGGATAAAGGAGATGTGGTTGAAATAGCCTAACCTGAATTTTTTAAAAGGCTTTTGAAAAATCCCTTATCAAAGGCTTCTGTAGAAACCCAACAGTCAGAGCTTTAGGGAAAGTCTTTTTGTTGATAAACAACTGGTTAAAAGACAGCAAACAGAAGGTAAGTAGGTTAGCCAGTCAGCTCTTGCAATGAAGGGAGGTCATTAGTGGAGTTCCACAGGGATTTGTGCAGGGGATGCAGTTCTTCGTTATATTCCTAAGTAACCTTGTGAAGCGGCTGAGCAGTGAGGTGAGAAAGCTTTATAATGATAGTAAGTTATTCGCAGTAATAAGGATGATGGCTTGCTGACTGTGAAGAAAGGTCCTTTTGGAAGAAGTCCCTAGGCAGTGAAACAGCAGATGAAATTCTTTGTAGGTAAATGTAAAGCGATACACAAGGGGCAAAAAAATTCTAGCTTTACATGTGAAACATTGGCTCTCAGCTGACCATTATAGCCCAGGAGCGAGATCTTGAGGTTATGATAGATAGCACCATGAAAATATCATCTTAGTGCCCTATATTGTCAACGTGCCCCCACATCTGCCCCGAATGTTAGGAACTATTAGGAAAGTAACAGAAAGTCAAGGAATATCATTATATCAAGGTAAAACCCCTAGCTCATTGACACTATGAATACCGTGGGCAGCTGTGATCTCCTGTCTATCATAAATAGAGAAAAATTGGAAAAAATGCAAAGGATACCAACAATGATAATCAAATACATGGAACAGCTTGTGTATGAGAAATAACTTATTAGGCTAGATATCATCAGCTTGAAAATGAGCCCAATTTGGGTAAGTATGATATATGGCTACAAAATCATAAACAAGGAGAAAGTGAAGTGTACAGGGTGGAACTATTTGCTGGCTCTTTGCTAAAGAACTGAAGACATCCAGTGAAGTTCATATGAAACTAAACAAACAAAAGCAGGTGATTCCTTATACAGCGACCTCTGGAGCTTGTTGCCAGATAATGCCCTGGGTGCTAAAAATGTGCCAAGATTAAAAGGGAAACTGAATTAAGTAAGATGGATTTCTATTCATATAGAGTAAAAATTGCTAAAGTTAGGCTGCATGGGAGGTCTTCACCAATGTACGTGCTGTCCATTCTCCACCGCTGCTAATACCTCTGCACTTAACATCGCATATTCTTTTGATGTTCCTAGGCTTAGCTGCCCTGAAACACTGTACATTCCAAGACTGATTCATACACTTTGCCTAGAGATTTGCATTGAAGAAGCAATCCCATTGTTCTCTTTTTCTCTGTCGATCTAAACACCCGATATCAGAAATTTGAAGTGTTTTCAGAGAATCTTTGCATATGAGAAGTACGAGGAGTTTGACCTTTCCACCAGTCAAAACCATCGTTACTGATTGAAGCATGCATTATACTTCTATATGGAAGCATTCATCTTAGTACGATGCAACACTGCATTTCTCTTACCATTTAAATGACTAAAACTGACTGTCACTTTTCAAAGGCAATTGATCAGAAACTGTCTGAATGTGCCTTCCCTCCAAATCCAATGTTGATTTTATTTTAAACTCAGACAATTCTAATAAAAGACACAAGGAATAAGCTGGAGTCTACAGATATTTTTTAAATTTCTTTGGCAATGGGGAACTTGAGAGAAGGACAGAGGGAAAAGAATGCAAATAATAAATGTCAGCATAGTAGGCAGCGAGCTGCAGGAGTGATGGACATTTTCTCAACATTATGTTGAGAAAATGTAAATTTGCTGTGCCAGGAATGTGACCTTTTTGAAAACTCTCTCCAATTAAACAGCATTCTGCTGCTACTTGGTAGATGAGGAGGAGGATAATAATAACAACAATAAAAGAATACACGAAACAAGTGACGCTTAAATGAATGTCATACAGACTTCAGTTACCAATGTCACAGTCACAATTATTAAAATTCTTACCTACAGTAATTATGAAAAAAATTTAATCTTACTAAAAATATCAGTTTGTATTACTTGTGCTTAATGCTTTTTCTGAACAATAAAAACACATTTGCATGTGCTTTATTTTGTTCGCAGTTAACTCTCATTTCCTGTCTCTTTTTCACTAAACAGATATTTGGGTAGCCAGCATTTCAGGAGAGAAATTTTTTAGCTTGGAAATAGAAGGCTCCGGGGAGACCTCATTGCAGCCTTCCAATACTTACAAGGAGCTTACAGGAAGGAGGGGGACCGACTTTTTACATGGGTGGATAATGGTAGGACAAGGGGGAACGGGCTAAAACTGAAAGAGGGGAGGTTTAGGTTGGACATCAGGAAGAAATTCTTCCCTGAGAGAGTGGTGAGGCGCTGGCACTGGCTGCCCAGAGAAGCTGTGGCTGCCCCATCCCTGGCTGTGTTCAAGGCCAGGCTGGATGGGTTCCTGGGCAGTTTGATCTGGTGAGCTAGTGGCTGGCAGCCCTGTCCATGGCAGGGGGGGTTGGAACTAGATGATCTCTGAGGTCCCTTCCAACCCAAGCCATTCTATCATTCTATGATTCTGTGATTAACAATTATAATCCAAGTGAAAAGCAGCCTCATGAACACATCTAATCTTTTGTACAAGTTTATTGTCCTAAAATCCTAAATTAAAGACAAATTTAGTCTGATAGTTTTACTTCAAACAGGTTCTTTTCAACTTCTGGGATGTAACTGGCTTGCTTGCTTTCTCTCGTCTCCATCACTGGCATCATTCAGTTACTTTTTCTTCTTTTTAATCCTTTTCATTAGGGTTGTCCATCTTGAGCATTTACTCTCTGTTTCACCAGACAGCAACTTATGTTGTTATTCCATAGCAAAAAACGGCCACCAGGTTGTCCTTACATAAGTCAAAGGCAAAATTCCCACTCAGAAGGAACAAAGTGGTGCTCTGGTTCACTTTAACTGAAACACTTTTGGACTCCCAATTGGTATTTAGTTAAAATACTCTGCCATTATGGCACTTTGCCTTTATTTGCCTTTGTTTTCTATTTCTCTGAGTTGAAACACTTGAATATTTCAGGAAATTGAGTTTTAGCCTTTCTTCTTTCCTCTCTTCCTTGAAAGCAACAAACTTAATCCTTTTTTCTTTTAAAATGTAATACTGTATTTCTTACCATCCATGCTGTGACGAAATCTCCCATCCAAGTCCCAACTGCAGCTACCTTCATAAAATTTTCATTCCTGATGCCCATGAAGTCTGTTATAATGTATGCACTGTGGAAACAAGAACACAGGTTGTAAGCTATACACGTTGCCTTAATGTGGTTACAAAGAATTTGCTTTAGCGACAAAATTTATGATTAAGTGTGAAAGATTTCCAATTTCCTGCATAATCACTTTTTCTGCTAGATCTGAGCCTTGACATAGACCTGAAATAGGATGGGTCAATTGCAATTAGAAATGGAAATGAGAACCTGATTTTACAGCCCACGTCTCTTTTGAAGGTGCTAAAATAATGATAGGTAAAGGCTTTAGGATTATATAAGGCTTCTAGAAATAAAAACTGTTTTATAGTTTTTGCCTCTTCCTCTGTACAAATGGAATTGCAACATTCTCAGTATTGGTGACTTTGCAAAATCTTTATGAAGAAAATGAAAATCTTTAACTTCTCTTTAAAAAGATAATTGGGTCACTCGACTTTTAACTCTACCAACGGTACAACCACATGTTTTTTAACACCATAGTGCAAATAAGCTTTAGAGATTTTCAGTGACAAAACAATGTATTTCCATAGCTATATTTTACTTAAATCAAAATGAAACACTTCCATTCTGTTTAAATGATGCAACAGATAGGATTTACAACCTTACACAATAATTTGACCTCTACTCTCAAGTTCATCATGATGCTATAAGGACAGTTAAGAAGGTAGTGTTGGATTAAAAAGTCTTTGGGAGAAAGCACAGCTTTTAATATAGTCATATAGCTTTTATAGTGTTTAGGAAGACCTGACTCCCCTCAGGAGCTAACACATAGAATAACGAAACTGGGTTTTCAAGATGCCTGGAAACTCTGCTTACATCATGCCTTGACTATGCAAGGATGTGCACAACCAACCCAGCTGCATGTAACAACTTTGTTGAATGTTGTATTATGCAAACCTTACCATTATTATATAGCCAATACTGTGATGTCTAGGGTCTAGCGGACAATATGTATGCAACTGGATCTATGCAAGCTGTTCCCACTGTTTAGGGTAGTCATACTAAAATCTAGATTTTTGATCAAAATACAAGGTCCTGCTCACACAAATCCATGCACAGCACCGCACTGCTACATAGATATGTTAATAAGTTATGGAGTAGGAATATTGATGTCAATGAATGGTTTCATACAAGATGGCGTACTCTAAAGGTTCTTTTGATTATACATATACATTTGGTGACCTTTCAGCTAATATGTTACTAAAAAAATACCATCCATTTTTTAAATCAGATGAACTGCATTTAAGTGCTAGCTTAGATTTTCTGTTGGAATTAAAAAAAAAAAAAAAGATAAAAAAAAGCTGTTTTTCCAAGCTATTTTTAATTATGTTTCATGTAGTTAGTAAGATCATTAATACTTTAAATTTGTTGTGTTGCAAATAAGAATCTAAGAACACAGCTATATTGGTCAGAGAGTCTAAAGTCTTTCTGTTCCAGCATTCTGGGGCAACAGCAAATACCTAGGGAAGACTGTAAGAATAAACAAGCATATACCTCCCAGATACATTCTCCCAGCCTCTCTACAGCTGTGAAACATCTAGAATTCCTTTTTTTTCTTGCATCTTGGGTATATCAGTCTTGTAATATCTTGTGAGGGTGAAAAATAATTGAGCCTGCATTGCTTAAGGAGGTGTCTCATTAACAAAAAAGACACCATGTGAATGTCAGTTGTAAGGACTGGCCCCCAAAAGCAACCTGGTATCTTTACCATTTTCATCAGCATGAAATACGTGCAAAAAAACATGGTTCTCACCTTCTTTTATTCCCATTTCTTATATGCATAAAACATTCTCATATGCATTATACATGATTACAGGTGTACAGAAACTAGCTGAACACTTGCACAACGCTCCTGAAAAACAGGCCACCTAGATAACTCCTACACCGCCATGGCTCAGAGTGAGCCCACCTGAGCCACACAGGGCAGGCTGATGTGTGGAAGACAGGTTATCCAAAAAGGCTGAGAGGTGACTGATCTTTGCATATACGTTTCAACAAGTAGAGGATATACCAAACTAGACATACACTATTTTTCAGGGAAATTCTCCATGCAGTCACTTGTTTTCATGAATGTTGACAGTATCTCAAGGCACACTATAAGGTCAGCTGAGCTGGATACAAGACTCAAAGGCATAGAAAGGCCTTGAAAGCATCAGATCATGCTAACAGTCCTTTTTGAAATCTGAAATCTGAACATTTGAAACATGAAAACATTCAAGAAGCTTGGTATAAATTGTGCATCATACTCTATAACTAATTAATGCCTAAATTAAGTATGCAAATTGACAGAGCTAAAATAACATTATTTTAAAGAAACTTGTAAGAGCATTATCTATGCATATTTTAACTATATTCACTGATTAAAATACAATTACAACTTTTTATATTTTTAGGCCTGTCATTATCTTATTAGTATGCCATTATCTTATTAGTAATAGTAATGAAATACACTTATTAAATATTAGCATTACATCCCACTCTGTGCAGTATTATTTTCATTTCAAAATGCAAAGAGAAGTTTGCTGTTTTTTTGAATATGGATTTTGGTGGATAAAAATGAAAAAAAAAAAATCCAGTTTTAATTTTCAGATTTTAATTTAAATATGAATGAGACCAGCTGATATTTTTTAAAAGCCATGCTTGCCTGATGATTTTACCAGAATATACATTTTACCTTTACCAAAAGTAAGATTAATTATATTGTGCAAAAATCTCCACAGTTTTCCTAGCTCTAGCTAGTGATAAGTGCAGTTTTCTTTAGCTTGTTTCTCTGTCTCACAGCTAAGACCCATGCCTGCATCTTGTAGGATGGCTAGTGGCCATTGGGTTCCAGCTAGCCTTCATGTTCAGCCTGGGTTTTATACAGTTTGTCAAAGGGCTTCTGCTTGCTTTGCCATCCTGTTTGCAAGGCACATTCATATTGCATGAGCAGCACAACCTAAGAAAACACCAACTCGAAAAAACACAACAGTTAAAGCTCATAACAGAGCGAAAAGCTCTTCAGAAACAGAGAGGATATACATAAATAATTAAATGCTGAGAAGCCCATACTGGTGAATACTATAGATGAAGCACAAGTCTGCAACTGGGATTTGGGACAAACTTACTATTAACCATTCACAGTAAAACTGGAAGCAACTAAGCAAGGGAAAGTGCTCCTTCTAGGCCAAAGCCTATGGCAGGTAGGCCACAGTTTTCACACAACACGGCAAAGCAAGAGAAAAGACCTGAGGCAGAAATGAATAGTTCTAAAACAGCCCAAAAACAATCATCATCAGGTGTTGTCTACATCCATATTATTGCAAAAGTTAAATTAATAACAGGCAATCAGAAAAAAAGATGTACGAACACAATGCATTTGATCACTTTCTTGGAGTTAGCTCCAGAATATGCACAGGACAAAGAAACAACAGCACTACCCCAGAAAGAAAAAAAAAAAAAAAATCAAAGAAAGAAAGATTTCACAGGATTTTTATTTCAAAGAAGGATGTCACTTCAGCAGCTGTCGAAATGACTAACAGTCTGAAAGCACATGGAGCATTTTTAATTTTAAGTTGGATACAGATGCACAACCTACTGTGATGTTATCAACATTGTCACAGGCACAGAAAGAAAAGCCACAGCTGAAAGTCAAGGTAGAGGTGGTGTCCTGACCATCACAGTAACCGAAATGTGGGATTTAGCTTGAATTTAGATACTGAAGATTATGAATAAGCCAGAGATCCAAACTCTCAGTGAAGCCCTAATCAGAATAGTCAGTGGAGATTACAGCATGATTTGTCCTTACCCTAGTGTAGACATGCTAGGTGAAAATTTGTTTACCTCGTTACTACAGGATGGCTAACATGTCAAAACAGTATGTTCATATAACAAAAGTCATTGCTAAATGTAGGCAACTAAATCATTCCAAGTACTGTGACATGTCCTGGCCTCCATTTGATAATCCAAAGGGGTCTGGATCTCTTGTAAATCCTGTGATACAACTGACAGTCCAGGCACATCTGAACTGAACCCAAGATCTCCATGGGCTGCAAGAAGAGCATTGACACTTACAGGAGGTTTTAGTTGCCTAAGTGTAGGCGTTTAATACCGTTTTAGGGACCTTG
>VXAV01001780.1:125016-135982 GCA_013399715.1 Alectura lathami
TCGCTAGCAACCTATAATGAAAGTGGCATTAAGGTGTAGCTACCCACCAGTTGTACAGACAGCACTACAGCTTGTCACATTGTTACTCAGCACATGCTTTGGAGGTATGGATGAATTTTTTTCTATGGCACCAGAACAGAGAGAATTAAGAGGCACTGAACCAGCTATTTTGCTTGACAGGGTGTCAGAGAGGTAACTGCTGCAAGAGGTACAGCAGGCTAATCTCCAAGACACAACAAAACCAGCATTCAACAATGCCTTGACCACTCCAGGGCTCCATTGAGACAGATCCATGGCACAGTGTAGGACACCTGAGACTAATGGATTGATGCTGCTGCTGAGCACTGCTGGTTGGTAACTTACTTATACATGTTTTTGAAATCAGACAACAGAACTGTGATTTTGAAAACCTCTGCTCATCAGTCCACAGGCCCGAGGGCTGCCTAACATTCTCTGGGAACCTAGCTTTTAAGTTCCCAAGCCATTTAAAGCTCTGCTGCTGGGCATGTACAGGAGCTTCTCTCTCTCCCCAGGAATAAGCAATTTGGCTTCCAGCTCACATCCTGTATTGATTGATATCCATAAAGTAGTTATTCCTCCACTTGGTTTGCCTGCAGAGCTCCATCTGTGAAGTGTTTTGCAAGCCTGTCTAGCAGACAAGGCCCATTGAAAAAAGCAGCAAACACATTTCTGTTTGTAAATGTAGAAGAGGTGTATGCAACTAACTTAAATGAGAGGGAACACATGAGATCCACTGACTATTCCAGGGAACACTGGTTCAATCCTTCTCCAAGTCAGAGAACTGCATCTCACTGTCAGATCCCGTAAGAAAAGTAAAGGTGAAGACCAGCTCCTTCTAAGAGAGTGGTTTAAGTACCTGGTACTCTCCAGAAGGATGAGAAAATCTGTGTTTCAATCGCCTTCACATGCGGGGTAACTGAAGCTATGTATCCAATGCTCCAATTGCTGGATTCAAGAGTGGGGTATCCCTTCCCAACCTTCATATACATGAAAGGAGCTTGCTTTCTTCTGTTTTTAGAGAAGTGAAATGGATTCCACTGATCAAGACAGGAGTCTAGATTAGATCAAAAGTAGAGTGTAATCAAAATGCTTAATNATATTGATTGCCCTTGATATAGCTCCTTTACTACAAATTGAAGAAATTCCTTGCTCACTGCATGGGTTTTCACACATCCTGTGCCAATAATCCTCAAGCCCAATAGATTCTGGACTTCTCTTTAGGGGCCAGGTGATATCCACACATTAATATTTGCCTGAAGTCACTAGTCTTCCTAGACTGTCTCCATACTCTATGGATTTGGCAGCAATTCAGAGCAGGAGCTTTAGATTATTTTCACTAATGGCATCCATGAAGTCCAACAGCCTGCTTCTAAAGGATTTGCAAAATGTTTCTCTTAACGGCAGGGGTACCACCAGGGAAAGGAGGAGTCTGAATCTCTACTGAGAAAATCTTAGGGACCTGCTGAGGACCTCAACTGTGGCAAGAATGCAGGCTCCTTCAGCTAAAGGCAATCTTTGTGAGTGTTGGCACATACTCCTCAAGAGTTTAAACGACAGAATTTGCTACACTTACATTTCTTTTTTTGGTCAAACCTTAACTGACTCAAAATCAGACGAATTAGTGGCTGAGTTGGGAACCGAACCCAGAATTCTTGTCTCTTAGATGAGCAACATTCCCCATCACTGTTTTAAGTGCTTTGATGCAGAAAACTCTGCTACTCCTACAGGCTCCAATGTGAAGCACCTCCTATAGATGAGACTGCCTGAGAGAAAGCATAAAAGATGCCTGACAAAAGAGTTTGACAAACTGTTTGATTGTTCAAATGTATCATATCCATATCTTTTTCAAATTTTCCAGGCTTTGGCTAATCTCGTGCACTGTGTATCACTACATGCATATTATATTCAGTCAGACAAAACAAAAGACTAGAGTGCATTTAGCATCCTTCAGTAGCAAATAGTGGTTGCACCACTTAGCCAAGGGCTTGAAACACTTCTACTGCCATTGTGCTAACAAACAAAGGCTCAAACTAACATATACAGTTGTACCAGCTCCCCTCCACACTCATACAGATACAGCAGTTTATTTACTAAACCACAGCAGTTTATTTGTAGCTGCTTATGCTTCCACCTAGACTCTATAACAACTGTGTAAGTTCTTTTACTGAAGCAATGAAATACAAGGTTGCCTCATATTTTTACAGAGTTGTTTGACACTATGGAAGAGGATTAAGAAATTTATGTGCTGCTAAATGAATAGTTTAGTGAAAATTGTTTTAGTGGGCAATCAAACAAGTTAGAAGAACCACTTTGTTATTTAGTACCTTTTCTTATAGGCTAGAAAAATTCTGTAAATAATCCACAGAAATGTGGGATGAGCTAGAACAGGACATTTTATTTAATTCACTCAATTTGCCTATATGCTATGATATCAAAATAGTTTAACAGTAAATGTTCCAAAATTCTAGCACTGGGGCCAAGCAGCACAAATAGGACAAAAGGCATATCCATTCTGAGGGTTTAAATTAGATCTTGACTCACCACACAGTAAAACACTCTGCAGACACACAGCCCTTGATGTATTCAGCAAGTGAAGGACAATGGGTTTCAACAAGTTGTTAAACAGCAAGCTAGATTGAACATATGAACATTGAAGAAAAACCCAGAGTATCTAAAATGTAGAAAAATGCCATAAACTCTTGGGTATGAGATTTTTCTAACATTTTGTTAAATGCAGTAGGATTGCTTCATCTTGAAATGCAGGTAATTGTTTGGCAAGTGACATTTCATAAAATTACTTACTAAAATTTGAAATTAATTTTAACAGAAACTAAGGAATATAATAGGCAATGTGTTTGAGAAGAACTAGATTTACAAAGTGGTTTGATTACATTTAAAACTTCAGTGAATTCCAGCAAAAATTTTGTACTTTCTGTTTCACACATTTTAGCAATTTTTGGTAACAGCTCTTATGTATTAGCAGTCAATGAAACTTTTAAAATACATATTAATCATTACTTAACATATTAAAACTTCCTGAACCATTGCTAAACAGTTTTAAAAATAAATTAAAATTATTAAATTCCAGAAAACTGCAGACAAAATGTAGTAAGTTAAAGAAATGGAAATGAGTGAACAAAGAAATCATAGAATCATAGAGGTTGGAAAAGACCTCTAAGATCATCTAGTACAACGGTCAACCCGACACCACTGTGCTCACTAAACCACGTCCCTACGTGCCACATCTACACATTTCTTGAACACCTCCAGGGACAGAAACTCTACCATCTCTCTGGGAAGCTTGTTCTAATGCCTGACCACTCTCTCAGAGAAGCAATTTTTCCTAATATCCAACCTGAACGTTCCCTGGCACCACTTGAGGACATCTCGTCCTAGCAAATGGCAGCCGAGAGTCTCTGCTGAAAGATTTTTAGCAATCATAACTGACAAGAGTTTGATCTGACTCTGAAAAAGCATTATACGTGTATAACGTAAAACCAACTTGTGAAAATGTCATACAAATTTTTACATGCCTTCTTTCACCACTTTATTTTCAGGAAGCCGCACTAACATCATGCAGCTGAATGACAAGGTGAAGGACTCTCCCTTTAGCATGGACTAGGGGACTCCTAACATTTTGCTGAACACTGGAAGGCACTGCAAGAACCTCTGTATTTGTGACTGGAATGAGACAAGGTGCTTCACTACAGTGAAAGCTGTGAGAGTGTTTGCTTTTTTAAAGCAACCTCTTAGATGGAGTTTTAATTTGAGAACTAGAAATACAGTTGAATGCAACCTGCATATGGATGCCCATTTGTAATGCAGTGGAGCTATGACATATGAATCAGCTTACAATTTGCATCAAAATTAGGTAAACGTGCAGTGGAGGAGCAAAACTGCTGCTAAATAGGCTACAAATATTTCTTTGCAATACATGAGCACAGTGTGGTAAGGTTTCAATTTGACATTTTTGTTTCCAGAGTTTTGCTGCAGAGACATCAGAGTATCTGCAGCAGCACAGACGCAGGCTAGAAGGCTATTTCCCTGACACATAGACTTTAAATGACAATTTCAAATCCAGTCACATTACCTTTTATATAAGATCTAAGGTTATTTGATTTGGCTTGTGTGCTTGTAGTGCCACTGCTACTGGTACATGTCTCTTTTGTCAAAGTTATCATGAGAAAAAGTGAGGAGAACTTTATTGTTAGTATAAAATGGCAGGCCATATTTTCCTTCAAGTGATGCTTTTAATATACTGGGGAAAAGCAAAAATATTAAAATATGAAAATATTAGCTTATTTTCAAAATGCAAAACCATTCAGTTCTAAAACTGAAAATAATCTTGGGGCTTGGTTTGAAATTTAAGTTATTTATATTCAGAAACATTTAGCTTTATTTTTTTAAGCTCTACTGTGATCATTCCAGATTTCTTTTTAATGTATGTATCATAAATATTTTCAAGATTTTAATAAATTTGCTGGTTCGGGACACAAATTTTTTTTTAATTTTCCAAAATTCTTG
Organism: Alectura lathami; assembly: GCA_013399715.1. NCBI lineage: Eukaryota > Metazoa > Chordata > Aves > Galliformes > Megapodiidae > Alectura > Alectura lathami. Next base: position 129,562 of record VXAV01001780.1, read on the forward strand.
TGAGACTGAAAAAAACATTTCATGTCCAAATCACTTTGGAATAGCATTGTGAGAGATTTTTTTTTTCAGCAAAATGTATTTCTACCTCAAACTATAACACAAAATAGGGTCAGCTATTCCTTTAGGGGATTGAGAGTTTAACTACAAATAGGAAAACATTCATACTTCAGTAAAAGTCAAGGTAATTTGAGGCTTAATTATATCTGTGGAGTATCCAAATTGATTTATCCGCTTTAAGTTTTCCATTTAATTGTTTCACAAGAAACTTCTCGTGTTAACTTAACCAAAGCCAGAGGATGTAAGTAAAGTTCTCAGACAGTGTGGAAAATAGACTGTGTAGGACCCATAATGACTATTTTAAATTATCTGAACATATCAGGTATTACGTATCACGATCATTAAAACAGTGAATAATACTACAGAATGCCAAGGTTGTAGAATAGGCAATTCAACTAAGCTAATATTTTTTGAAGTATTTCTTTGAATTTTTCTCTATAAAGACAAGTAATATTTAAAACGAACAAGTCAGGAGCAAGAGCAGTAGGCGATAACATCCGAGACTGAATGGACAGGCAGCATGGGCAAAGTCCATCTACTTTACGCAGCAGAAGTGCACTAATAAAGGAACAGCAAGTAGCACCTTCAGCGTATCTTGTAGGATGTTGGCTGAATAAATAGGACAGAGATTATTGTAAGTATACGTATTATAAGTAGATATTAGGGTATTGAAAGATCCATCAAATAAGCAGTTGGTAACAATTAAAAAGAGTGAGTAAAATCACAGAAAAAGAGTAAGTTGGAAAGAATGTCAAGGGATGATCTTATTCAACCCTGTATACTAAACAGGGCTAACTGACATTGGATCAGATTGCTCAAGACCTTATTTACATAAATTGTTTTAATATTGTTTATTTTAAGTAAATTTATTTAAATTTATTTATTTAAACCTAAATATTTATCAAAAACAAAGCTTACCCAACTTCAACATCTGAACAAAAAGGCGACTAGGGAGAAAGTGCACTTTACAATTGACTGCTATAGTCTTCTAGTTCAGAAGGTCTCTTTTTACTATGGGAAGACCTCACTCACATAAAACAGCGCTAAAGCAGCCAAGGATTTGGCACAGACTATGTCCATTAAAACAGCCAAGATTTTCCTCTCCCTATCCTTCCATTAGTGTTCAATAAAATAAAGTATATGCTACTATCTACCACACTGAACAGTTTGGAGAAGGAAGACCGCACTCCATTTTTACCTCACATCATTACATAGCTTAGCATTTGTTAAATATGCACCTCAAAGTAAGACACATGTAAGAAATTTAAATTGATGTAAATAATACAAAAGTTAACCCTACATATAAAGCATAATATGCAGAATATGAGTTACTTTTGACATTGAGAGAGAGAAGTCAAAATGACAACAGTAAAGTTAACTGAGAACACAAAATGTGTCCCCTAGAGGATCTATGAGCATGTAAGCAAAGCCTAAAAAGTGAAGCAGAGGCTCTTGGAGAATCTTACTAGGAGAAGATGTTTGTGTCTCTCTGCTCATTTGATGCCTTCACAGACACAAATGGCTCTTGCACCTACACCATGTGTTCCATGTGTGCGTGCAAAAGGAAGGAAGCAAGGAAGGAAGAAGCATAGGGGCATAGGAGACAGAGAAAACTGGACTGGCAACTGCAATGGAAGGAAAATGATAAAATGAGTGTATGTAGAAAATCATAAATACATTTCAAGCACAAGATATTTGAAAAGAAATTAAGGTGAAAGTCAAAAATGAAATTGACATTGTCCCAATCCTAAAATGATTTTAGAAAAGTGTTTAAGTTCAGCTGTATTCTGCTACTCCTCTTGTAAAGATTTAACTGTCCAGAATCTCAGCATTGCAGAGCAAGTTTCACTATGGTATCAAAAAGATAGATGCATCCTTCCCTGAAAAGCACTCACCTAAAATCTTCATTTCAAACAAATAAACAGGTCTGTGCTTTCTATAATGTTGTTTGAGTGCATCTAGCTGCTTACTGATGCTTTGCTGTGTGTAGATAAAAGGAGACTGAAACTACAATTTATTCAAGGAAATGAAAGTATATGCCAGCTTGGAACATTATCATGCAATGGCAGTGACAAATATGCAGGCTCTTATGAAGACCAAAAATGGTATTAGTATGTCAGCCTTACTAGGCTTTTCAAAGAACTACGTTGGCAGAAACAATAATTCAGCCTGAAAAACGAAGACTTTATTCGTATGGAAGATGGATATTGCAATTTTATACAGCCAAAAAAGTACCCTAAATAACAACTTTCTGAACAATTTTCTCTGTATATGTTTCATTCTAAAATGTTGCCCAAGTTCTACAACCTGTATACACATGGCCAGTACTCTGTGCCTAAATCAAAATGAATTAGGAAAATGAGAAAAGTTATTCTTCAAAGTTGCCTACAGGTGCAAAAGAACTGGAAATATCTTTCTGTTATGTATTCTTTTACGTATATTGGTGTATACCAGTCCCGATGCAATCCATAATACCAGACTGAGATACAGAAACTGTTGGAATTGTTAAGAAATAAAAATCTACTATGCTCAAAGTACCTTTGAGAACCAGTGGAAGGAAAAAATGTAATAAAAGCTCAGAAGTTAGTCTGAGGATTTGGTTGACTTGTCTTGTAATACAATAACAGCAGCAGATTGCAGAGCAGATGGAAAAGAACTAGTCTTCAAGCAATATACAAATTAACAAATTGAGGAGATTGCTTCTTTACTGTATTACTCAAAATTGTATAAAGAACAACTGGGTCTAGGGCCAGTCAGTTGACAAGAGCTGGCATATAATTATGGCAGAGAATTTCACATGGAAAATGCAGGGAAGACAGCCTGTTCTTCCGCTTGTCTGACAAAGCAAACACTTTTACTAAAGCAGCCTTACCATCATCTGAACCATATTGGCCACACTGACCATATCAGCCAAAAGGGTTCACCACTGAACATGCTATAAATTTGCTTTAGAGTCTACTTACTGTTATATTCTCTTGTCCTTACACTACTCAGTATTTAAATAAAACCATCACTGAAACAAAGGACACACACTGCCAGAAGTTGTTTGCAGATTTGATCCTCAAATCAGCATACCTCTGTTGCATACTGTCCACTTTACAGAACAGCCTTCTTTTAATAACTTGAAAATGAATGTCTGAACCACATGCTGCAAGTATTTGTTCAAGTGCTATCACCTGTAGTACAACTTAGAGACAAAACTGGAGAAAAGACAGAAATCGTGGAGCGAAATTCATTCTAATGAAGAATACTCTCCTAATTTTTCCAGTCATCAAACTATGGAGATAACTAGGTATATACACATGCGTATTTGATACTCAGACACTAATCTTCTATATTTTGGCTATATCTTTCGGGTCAGTTAGTTAAAAATACTGGGATTCATCTCATGTAACTTTAGACTTTTTAGAAAAGTCTCAATTTCAGCTGGTAATTCCAGAATCCCCTAGAAAATTCAATTTCTTTCCATTGTCAGTGTAGAGAAATAAACACTTTACAGATGCAATTCATCTGACTTATCTTAGACATTTGCACTGGATCTGACTGGGACAGAGATAATTTTCCTCAGAGTAGCCCATATGGTGCTGTGTTTTAGATGTGTGACCAATGCTAACACTGTAATGCTGTAGAGGTAACCGACAACAACATCTCAGGATGAGATTAATAATCTTCTGGAGATTTGATTTCAAGTATTAGCATTATATATTATTATTAGACTAAAGTTCTAATGCCCATAAAATATACTTGCAAGTTTACACACATCACCAAACTGCAACTAAAACCAGTGAAACTAAAGCAAAATATATAGAGCCTGGGAAAATATAATTCTAACTGAAAAAAACGTGTCTTTTGTTTAGATGTAAGGTTGAAAAATACATTTCCACATAAAGTAAAAAATTACATTATGAAACATTATGAGTAAGAAATCTTAAAAGCAATTAGTAAATTGCAATTCAGATTTCATTAAAATAATAAATTAAATCTAAAGTTGAAAAGATGGTTAGCAGGGCACATAGAACCAAAATTAAATAAACGATAGAGTAAATGTTCTATCATCATTGATGCTCATGATGGAAAACATTTCAAAGAACTCCTGTTCAGTGATAATGTCATCCGAAATAGTTTTGTAGTGTCTGAAAGTTATCATTCACATGTCACTGGCTGACCTAAATTGCGTCATAATAAGAATGCCTTGAGACCTTTACACTGGATGCACGTAAAGCTTCAGGAACAACGTTAATGCATTTTACGGTAAGTATTTCCTTAGTTTACTTCTTGATTACATGGGAGATTTTGTAATTAAACTGATATTCAACAATGATGAATGGCAGAAATAGAAGGCTGCTGGAAGGCTCTGCAGAGCAATTAAAAATCCTTCTCTCTGCTCAGAAACAACCACCACTGAAATTCTCTCTGCATTCTGAAACTGATCTTGTAGCATGTCAGAATGGTTGAAGTGCCTGCTCTGAAGGAGATTAAGACAGAATGTAATTCTTCTCTTAGAATGCATCTCTTAAGCCTTGTACAATAATATTTTGTTTAAAAAATGAAGATAAAGGTAATAAACAGCTCACTTCTAAGCATTATTTGCGCACCATGTGAATGTGAAAGGCAGAAAAACGCTATAAGACCTAGTCGATAGAAACTTCCGGCTAGAGGTGGAGCTCGACTGAATTACCATATTTCGGGATTCCCCATTTTTAATCAAAATTCAAATATCTGATTGAAAAAAAACTTTGACTTTTTTTTAATGAATATTTCACTAATTGTATGTGAGATATCATGTCCACTCTGTGTTTTCTCAAATGCATTTTTCCAGTGCTCACAGGAAGAGAAAAAATATTAGTATCTAAGGATAGGTCACATGACAAAATCCTACATAATACTCCATAACTCCTTTAAATATACGCACTGAGTTTGGCTGCAATTAGTTAACTTTGCATCTCTGCATAGAGTTAACTTTTCTCACAGGAGCAATGTAGAGCCGTGCTTTGCGTTGGTGGCTGTTGATAACCCCCCAATGTTTTGCTGCTGCTGTTTCTGAGCAGTGCTCCCACAGCATCAAGGCTGTCTCTCCAAATGCCCCTCACAAGGCCAGTAGGCTGGGGGTGGGCAAGGGGTAGGAAATGAATTTCCTCTTTTTGCTATGCATCTATGTTGGGCTTTAGATTTTGTTGTTACACCGCCCTTATCTCAGCCTACAAGCTTGTTCATCTTATTTCCTTCTCCTGTCCTGTCAGGAAAGAGGAGTGAGAGAGTGGCTTGGTGGGTGTCTGGTGTGTCAGCCCACTACAATATCCTACAATCATGCTGACTGTCTACTGCCCAGCTAATGCAACAAAAGTTGCTCGCAAGTGATAAAGAAAACTCTGGTTTCATTTTAATAGTGCTTTAAATATCGCTAAAACAATATTTCTGATACGAATCAAAATGCAAAACTGGCGGAATTTTCAGAGATGCCAACACCTTTTGAACGTTGCCTTCATGTATATTTGGTTGTCAATGACATTGTTAAAACAAATATAACTAGCGATTTCAAAAATGTAAATGATCTTCATTTGTTAACATCTCTTATTTACAAAACCAGTGCCAACAACTTTGTAAAATTCCATTTACATATTTTGTTCAACTCACCTTAATCTAGTTAAAAGTATTGCATTTCAAAACTTATGAATCAGAAACCTTCACAATATCCTATAATCATGTTTATGGCTAATTTCTCTAATGAGAAATCTTAACATTAACAGGACAATGTAGTGTAGAAGTTCTGCTACATAAAACTAATAAAAGAAATAGCCCTGTATTCATTTATTTCCTGTAATGTTTAAAGAACCTTTTCTTGTCTTCTTCTGAAGGTTGTTCATTCAGTACTCTATCACATTTATGAACTGAAATTCCATTTCTTTTCTTTTACTGCAACTGAAAACAAAATCCTCTGTCAGATTAGAGAAAAAAAGAATTCACTGTGTCCCTGCCCCTTTTTATTTATTGGTTGTACAGGTACATTGTGCACTACATTGAGTCATCCTGTTAATTTCCTCTAAGGTTACATCTCAGAGCCAGCAGGTGATCTGCTTCTTGCAGGAATCTAGTTCTACTTTTTTACAACCAGTTTTCACATTTCCCATTATACCAGAGAGCAGTCATTTGCCAGCACTTAAAGCTGACAATAATTTGCTCTTTTGTATTGACTGGAATTCAGCTGTTCCATAGGCAATTTAAAAAAAATAAACAATAGTGAAAAAGAATGAATTTTACATGTTTTCTTATTTTTGTACTTCTCATGAAAATATAGAATAATTTAGGTTGGAAGGAACCTCTGGAGATCACCCAGTCTGGAGATCAGACTCTTCTCGGTGGTACC
>VXAV01001781.1:10239-21459 GCA_013399715.1 Alectura lathami
TGACAAAAAAAAAAAAAAAAAAAAAAAAAGAGGAAAAAAAAAAAATGATGAGTGACTTGACAAACTGCTCTAAAATAGAAATCCACGGGTAATAGGTAGAGGAAGTGCCTTGTTAGCAAAGGGATGGATGGGATGAGGCTGCCCTGCAGAGCACAGGGCAATGCGTGATAAGAACAATCATCATGAACATTGTGACAAGGCAATTGTAAAGCTTTTACGTGAGACACAGAAGACAGTAAACAAGAAGCAGTGCTCAATACAGAAGGGGGGTGAGCTCCAGAGAAATGGACAAAGTGGCTGGCTCAGCTATGTGTTTCTGCCCATGCCATTTTATTTTCGGTAGTAAGAATGGGAATTTTGTGAGCCCCGTGAGACCCAGTACATCAGCCCTTTGAGCTCTCCCATGGCTCTGGTGTGATGCTGCTCTGCTTTGACAGGATCCTTCCAAGCAGCCCTGCGTTCGTCCTGTCCTTTTGTCCCAGTGTGCCCCCACCAGGATGCTTCCCAGAGACCCTGCTCATCAGTGAGGTATGTGACCCAAGCCTTGAAGACACTGACCACTCCAGCCGGAGCACCACTGACTCTTAAAATATTTAGAAAAACACAGAGGATCAAAACTCTATCTTGCAGAACTGAGTGGAAATGAAGACTTTTTGCTGCAAATCAATATGTTTATTAACACTTTGTAATCTATTAGAATGCCTGTAACAAATGTCACCCATATACAGATAAGTTCAGTGATTAAAAAATGACTTATGGCACTTGTCTGATCAGTTGCACTACTTTGGTTAACCAGGCAGAAATATTTAAGTGCCACTTCTGATAGATACTAGGAAAGGGTTCAGTTTAACCCAATTAATAAAATAGCTTGTTTCGACAAAAAAATAATTGTTCTCTGAGAATACATGAATTCAACACTGCTAGAAAATCCCTGCCATCTGACGTAGAGGGATTTATAGGTTTAGTGGAAATTGCTTTCCCCACTGTCCAGATTAAATACTGCAGGATGATTTTTTGTATGAGTAAACATCCTTCCAATAATGATCAGACCGATAATGTCTTAAAAAGAGAAACAGGATCTACATTTTGACTTTCTTCTTCTTGTATGGACTATTTCTGGATACAGAACCTTCAGGTAACATGTTGACTGTCCATAAAATGCATTTTAGCATCTTCCTGCTGTTGTGGGGATGGGTTTTATCCACTGAATGCAGAATCCACCGGCAAGGAAAGGAAATACATGAGGTATACAAAAAAGGCAGGTGAGTTTCCTTTTTTTTTTTTTTTTTACATTCAGATAGCTTCTGTTTGGGCAAATGTAATGTTTCAGATCAAGATATAATGTCTATCAATTATTTTGAATTTGCAGTTTGTGATCTATTGGTCAAAATATTTTCTTTTGCTGGTTTTGACAGTCAGTAAGTCTTAATGCATTTTCTATAATGAAATCATTATTTCCCCTGAAAAAATGGGTTTGTGAGATATGTCAAAGTTTGAGATGATGCAAAAAAGAAGCATTGGATTATATTTATTGTGGTTAAAATGTGGTAGAATATTTACGTGAGAGTAGAAAGGAAACTCAGGTACTTGAGGATTGTTGTATTCACTGAAGATTAAATTGACTGGAGACATGGACTGAAAAGATTCAGAATTTATTTTCTAATTCCCCTGCTGGTTGTTTATAGAGCTTTTGAGGGAAAAAAAATGCAAACCTCAAGGCTATGGTCAGTTCTCAAAGGAAACAGAAAGAGCATTCAGGGTATTGAATGAAGATATTCAAAATGAATGAAAATGTTCAGCCTGTTCTTCCCTTTCCTCTTTCCAAAAGGATATGGGATGTTTTTGGATGTTCTCCTGCTGTCTTGCAGACTGTCATTTTAGGAGGCTTTGAGTTGAGGAAGATTGTTTTCTACAACAGAGTTTTGATTACTTGTATTCTGTTTGGGGAGTATTTGGAATTTTATATGAGGATTTTTATACTCAGACTTATTACAAGGTCTGAAGAAAAAAAAAAAAAGCATTTTTAAAATGTTGTATTTTTGGAGGATGTAACTGATCACTGTTCAATTGCTGTGTTCTTCTGCTTGTGACAGACTGAACCTATGTCATTCCTGCTTTGCTCTAGTCACTGTTTCTGTTCTTTAATGACTTCTAATTGCCATCAACACTGTACAGTGCAAGGGGGTAGAAATGCAGTGCCACAGTCCAGAGGAATTCAAGCCATTCCTGTTAGTTTTCAGGAAAAATTATTGCACGGTGGAAGGGAGGAAAGCGTGATGTCTTTTTATTTTCCAGTGTTCCCTTCTGCCTGTTGCTTAGGAAAGGAAGGCAGGGCTACATTATAGAGCGACAACAGTGTCACGGTGGCACTTGAGGGTCCCCGAGCCATCTTGTACACAGGAAATTGTTTTAGCAGTGACGCCACTTTTGTGGAGGTATAAGTGGCAAAATGGATGCAGACGCTGTGCTCATGGTCAGTCTCCAGGGATGTGTTGCCAGAATCGGTGTGAATGGGACAGCCACAAGACCTCTGTTCTCACTGAGGATTGGTGGCGGTGGCAGTGGCAGTGGAGGTGGCTGACCATGGCAAAAGGAAGGGGTGAGAGGTGAAGTACCAAAGTCTGAACTGAAAGGCAGCCAGCAGAGAGGAGTGCATACATCAGCCATGTTCTTGTCCAGAATCTTCAACACCAACCTCCACTGCGCCAAACACTTAACAGCATCTGTGCCATTAAGGAGCATTGTGACAAATCAGAGCAGAAGAGTTAAAATTACATGAAAACAGAATAGAAATACCTATTCAGTTCACACAGGAGCTGCTGCTTTACTCATGCATGGTGCACACGATGTAAGTGTGCCAGCAAAAGCCCCCCAGGCCAGCCCGAGGTGTCGTGGCTCCCACACTGGGTCCACCGCCCTCGCAGCACGCCCACACTGGGCCAGGAGGCATTCGTGGCCTACTTGTGCCTCGGCGGAGCAGTGCTGATGAGCTAAGGAGGGCTGCTGGGGCTGGGGAGCAGCGCTGGCGCGTGACAGATGTTGTCCTTCAGCAGCATGGCCCCAGTACGGTGCTCGCTGTCCCTGTATGGGATAGGCCATGCCAACCAGTGGTCCGACAGCCCTGTCATTTGTAAGGTCAGAAAGGATGACGCTGGCTATCCGTCCGGTTTCCTTCTAAGTACAAGCGATGAAGCCTGCTGTATAAATAGTACTCTGTGAAACCTTAATTTCTGATAATTACCTTCAGTGTCAGGTAAACTTAAAATAATAATAATAGTATTTTTTAACTTCAGCTTTCATATATTTGCTCCTATTCTATGCTACCTTGTCCCTTCTCCATCCAGGTGTTTGCAGAGTGGATCAAGCCCCCTTTCAACTCCTCCTAGATATATTCAGATCAGGCTTCTTAAATTACTCATCATAGGATGTTTCCCACACCTTGGTTCTGTTCCTTCACTGCTTTTGCAGGCTTGACAGCAGGACTGGGTGCAGTATTTGCACAGGGCTCACACAGGTGCTGTCACTCCTGATAGCTTCCTAGTGCTGTGGTCATGGTCTCCTTCGCAACCCTGCAGTGGGAAATGACGTTCACCCAATATGGCTGAGCACCTGGGAACAGCAGGGCTCAGGCCCCTGTCCAGAGGTACAGCCAGTTCTCTTTGTTGTCACATGCAGGACTCTCCGTGTTAAAATGCTGATCAAATGAGACTGTTTTGAAGTAGGCATGGCTCCTCTGCATTTCAAAGTCAATGCCTTTTCCCAGCATGCAATTAGAGCCTGGGAGAAAGCCAAAGCACGTGGGGGATCCTTTATAATATCAGAAGAAACTTGTAGTGAAGATTTCTCCTGAACATTTAGATATTGACTCTGCTTCCCCTCTCGAGACTCAGCCCTGAAGAAGTTACAGCAATTTACTTCATTACTCCTCTTCAAGCACTGTTATCTCTTGCTCCACAGGGCTTGTGGCAAACACTAGGATGGAAATTCATCCCCCACTGCAGCCTTTGTCTTCTGAAGAGGCTCGCTGGATGCTGATGGAGTGAATCCATCTTAAGTGGAAAAGGCAGGCTTCACATGACCACAGCATGCTCAGGCTGGCTCAGTGTGCACCCATGGCCTTTCTAGCCTCCAGAAATCCTTTGGGGGAATGAGATCATTCCCTTGCACACCTGCCAGAGCTCAGCGCCAGCCACTGGTGCTGGCAGGGGGAGTTGGCACCTGCTGTAGAGACCTGCCACCTTGGGTGTGCTGCCAGTTTCCTGCTGTCCTTGAGACATGTGTCCAGCTCTGCTCCTGATTCTCACGGTGCAACTGAGAGAGGAATTAGACAGTTATGGTTTGTCTCTTTGCATGGTGCTGTTCTGCAAGTGTTAGCTTCTTCCAAGGAGAGTCTCTTGCTTTGCACTCTAATTTCAAATAAAAGCTCACCATTTTCCCAGCAGTTGTCAGCCCCAGGACTTGTCCTTTCATCCGTCCAAATGCAGCTGATCCCACAGCCTTGGCACTCCTGCTGATAGGGTAAATGGGGTGGACTGGGACTGCGGTGTCAGACATTGTCTCTGTTAGAATTTTTGGCACTGCAGGTACCCCAAAGCAGCTACCCTAGCATGAGGTAGGACAGCCTTGAAGAAAGGTGAGGAGTGAGCCATGGTTTTCCCCATGACAGTTTACAGCAGCATGGTCCTTTGGGGACTGGGTTTGGATGACAGGAATTTTGCAAAAGGTCACAAATAATTCCTTAAATATAGCTGATGAGGCTTTGGGACACAAGGCAGAGTGTGACAAAAAAAAATGACAAATAAACATAGGTCAAAGTATGTATACACAGTGAAAGCAGCCATGTGGACAGCTTTATTATGCAAGGCTTTCTATAGAGCCCTCCAACATTGTAATTCACTGTAAAAACATCTCTGTACCTGTCAAAGATTCAAACACTGATTTTTGCTTATCTCCAGGACAAATAACCTCAAAGGAATTTCGCTTAAAAGAGTAGCACTATAAAAAGAAGACCTTTTGCACCTTGCAGACCTGCTGACAAGTTTGCAATAAGCCATGCGCAAATCCTGTAGAGTTTGCAAAGCTAAATTAACTCCTGCAAGATTCGCAGTGCCAAAACTCCTGTGGTCCAAGCTGGGACCCCAAATGCCAGCAAATGTCTGCTGCGTTCCCAACTGCTCAGGCTCTTGGATAGCCACCAGGCTGTGCAGGGTCACTGGAAGGATCGTCTAAAGGCCACAAAACCGTTATGCCAACAAAATGGCCAAAGCCTGCATTGCTAATTAGACTTGCAGAATCTGCTAGAGAGGATGAGCAAAAGAAAAAGAACTGGCCTGGAGCTGAGCCCAGGTTGCTCTGCCAGAGCTAACTGCTGGGGGAAAAAATCTCTTTTAACACTAAAATCTCCCTGGACTGCATTATAACCACCTTTCAGACAAACAACTCCCAGCAGAAGAGATTTAACTGCACAAGATTTACAGCTTGTGTTTGTTTAATCTTAGCTAAGAGATTTGCTCCATGTTTTTCGTCTTGTCCCTACCATTCCCTGTCTGTGTAATAATCATTTTGCCTCACTGCAGTCTCCAAATAGCAACTCATTTTCTGCTCCTCTAGATCTCCCTGTCCACGTTTCTGTCAGTAAGGGCTATCTTTCACAGCAGTTCTGTGACATTCTCTACAATAAGCCCTCTCTGCTTGTTATGACAGGGTCCCCCTCATGGCTGAGGATCTTTCTCTCGATGGCTTTTTCAGAAGTTACTACCATTAGTGACACTTCCTAAGTGATGGGAGCCATCCCGCATCACTGTGGTCATGGTTGCTTCCCACTCCTTTCTCAGCATCCTGCTGAACATTTGCAATGTTACATTGCCTTGCTTTTGTTCAATTTGGACAGGATTTCTGTGCTACCATCTCCTCGGTACCCTGGCCACGCTGTGTGCAAACTGTCTGCACACTAAAACACACGTGGCTATCTGGGTACTGAGGCTGCCTCCTACACACAGGGCAGCTCAGGCCTTCATGGCTTCCAGAGGTTTTCTCTGGCCTCATAAATTCATCCACGAGCCCTAACAGGATTTCTTCCTTTACCTCCCAGCAATCCTTAAGCTGTTCTCTTGTCCTAGAGTTTTGCTCTTGTATGTTATCTCCAGGATTGATCCTGAAAGCATTTATTTGCATGAACAAAGTACTAATGCAAGCTGTCTTTAGATCAGAGCTTCAGAGTGTGCGATAAGCCTGTGAAATGCCCCACGACAGCACTGTCTATGTGGGCACATCACCAGAAGCGAGCCACGTCCAGCAGGGCGCTGAGCGCCCGTGGCTCCCAAGGCACTGTGTTTCCAGGTCAGCAGTCCATCATGTGCTCAGCACCACAGGCACCGGCAGAGCCTTGGGAGCAGCAAGAGGCCCACGCAGGCTTCAGGCCAGTGCAGTGGGAGTTTCTCCACCTCCCCTGCTGGAAGCTTGCCTTTTCTTTTCCTCCTCTCACCACAATCTCCTCTCCTCCTCTTCTTTCCCCTATGCCAGCTTCCTCCTCTTCTCCTGCTTGCTCTGTCTTTTTCCATCCTTGACTTCCTCTGCCTCCTCTTCACCTGCCTCACCTACTTGCCCCAAGGCACATCGTTTTTCCCTGTAACACAACTCTGCCAGGATTTCTCCTGCTGCTTTTATCCAATACTATTCTGTAACTTCTTTCTCTCCCCCAGCAGCTGCTGCCTGTCATTCCTTTTCTTCCATTTGCCAGAAACTATTTTCCTCTGTCCAACAGTACTCATTTTCTTTATTATACTATGTTATCTTTTAATTCAGTATTTCTTTGCTATTTCTCTATTTTTTCCTTTCCATCCTTGTTGCTTTTTCAAGTAACCTCAATCCCATAAGACCTTTTTCTTGCAAATCTTTTGTATTTTTCTCAAAATCCAGCTGAAAGTGTCCTCTCTCTTCTTATCATTAAAAATGATCCTTCTATGAAAATGATAGTTTCTATTTTAATCAATATCACCAGGCTCCATTTGTCCTTTCTAGAACTTTTTCTGGGTCTACACTCTGCATAGCTTCCTATCTATTCAGATAATTTGTGTCAGAAAATTGTCACTACTGATATTTCTGAAGCTTCATTCATAGAACCATGTACTGTGCCTCTTCACTAAGCCACTGATAAAATCTCCAGGTCATGCTGCCACCATGTAACTTGCTCTGGATCAGCAGCTTCATATTGTCCTCTAGCCCACCATTACTCCAATGTGTTTTATGAGCTGGTATGAGGAAACATAACGGACTCTAAATACCTATTTGCAGCCAAGCATAAAACAAAACAAAACAAAACCACCAAACCAACCCAGGGATCCTGCAAGGCTGTTTGCCCCCTCGTGTCTACATATAAATTGTTTGATTTTCTGATTCAAGGGTTGGATTCACACCTGAAATGATCCTTCTGGTCTTTCTTCTATAAATGCCCAGTCGCTGTTCAAATTCATTTGTATTTTGGCACCCTCAGCTTTCAGTGGGAGTGAATTTCACAGTAACATGCTGTGCTTCTCTAATTCCTTTCAAGTGTCTTCTTGTTATGTGCTGTGAAAAGCTTCGAGTAACAAGTTCCTGTTCACCTTCACCATGCCACCCTTCATTCTGCATAATTATGCCATATTGCTTGTCTGTTGCCTTCCTCCCCTTCCGTAGAGCCCTGTTCTGGTTGCCTGGAAGACCTCCCCACCAATTCTGTGCATTGAATTTTATTTGATCTATTGAGTAACATGGTTCCTTTCATAGATTCCCAGGAGACTATACTGAGAACCTTTCTTCATATTGAAAACTCTCCATTATTCCTTTTGTTTCTTATTTTGTAATCATTCACATACCATTCACATGCTAATCTTTGGAAAAATAGCTCCAAGTGAAATCTGAGAAGTTACAAATTTCTCCACTGGGCGGGTTACCTACAACTATAGTAAAAAACACCAACATGAGGTAAATACAATAGATATTGAAGAAGCTTGTGGAACAGTCCGACTTTTCTTGAAGGATGTTATGCCCTATAAATATATCAGAGTTCTCTAAAAAGTTAGTGAACTTGCAGATAAAGGTGATCAAGATGACACAATATACCTGAGTCTCCAAACTGCTGCTGACAGGCCTTCCCAGAGGCTGGCTCTTCTTGGAGATCTTTTTCCAAAGAAGTGTAAAGTTGTCAGCTTTTCTCCTGTGCACCAAGGATAACTTAAATGCTGGCTCAGCACTTTCTTACTTGCTTTTCTTCTGGGTAAAGCCTGGCACCTTCTTACTGTTCCAATCATAGAAACACAGAATCATAGAGTGGCTTGGGTTGGAAGGGACCTCAGAGACCATCTAGTTCCAGCCCCACTGCCGTGGACAGGGCTGCCAGCCACTAGCTCACTAGATCCAACCGCCCAGGAACCCATCCAGCCTGGCCTTGAACACAGCCAGGGATGGGGCAGCCACAGCTTCTCTGGGCAGCCTGTGCCAGCGCCTCACCACTCTCTCAGTGAAGAACTTCTTCCTAACATCCAATCATGAGATCTGTCTGTGATCCTGTGCAAAAATTAATATTTCTTAACGTTGACCTAAAAGTGAAATTGTTACAATCCTGTATTCTTTTGTAGTGCAAACAAATCCTTAACTGTTAGGTTTTTGATTGCCCTCATAATGTTTTCATTTTATAAGTAAGGAATTAAGACAAGCGTAGTGCTGCTAATCAGCTGGTTATTCCCTGTCCTGCATTTGTACAATTATTTTTCTGTATTCCACAGTTCTTTTTGTTCTCTTTTACTAACATTCATCTTTTAAATACCAGAACATTCCTCCGATGTGTTGGGGCTGCTTTGAATTCTGATTCTAGACCTCAAAGTGTCTGTATCCCTTTCAAGCAAGCTGTCATGCAGAAGATTTATCATTCTGTCATCTGCATTATTTTTGAAAATATTGACTAGTTGTTCCAGGATGATATCTGTGAAATGTCATTTAACGTCTCCCCAGCTTGACAGCAAAGTAATTGCAGTTGCTCTAACCGTGGTCTTCCAACAATGCTCAAAGTCACAGTTTCATCTAAACTGTACTTCTCTATTTTAGTAATGAAATTTTAAGAACCTCACTCAAATATACTTTCCTCTTGCTTACACTAAGGAGGCCAGTTATGCCATCACAAGGACATTAGAGCAGTTTGACGTCAATTATTGTAAAGATTCACATTGAGTGATCTTTAAAATCTCATTATCCCTGGGGGGACATACAAACAGATCATTAATTTGTCCTAGTTTCCCTCCAAATGTCAAAACTTCAACATCTTTTTTTCTTCCCTTCTTAGAACCCGTTTTTGTGTTTGCCTTCCTCCTCTTTGGGGTATTTTCCCTCTGAGAGGTACCTCAGAGGTACCTGCTAATGGCTTGGACACTGTATCAGCTGGCACTCATGGTGCTCCTGGGGAGGTGCCACTGGCCGCAGTTGGACACCTCCAGCTTATCTACATGTTCCCTAACACGCCATTCCCTGAAGTCAGCAGTTCTTCAATGACTGGGGCAGAACCACACAGCAGGCTCTGTGTCGCCCCATGAGTTGCTCCTCTTGCATTCAAGCTTCTCATTTTCACTTTGCTGAGCCCTGGCTCCGTGCCTGCCTCCTCAGCTGACAGGACGGACCTCAGCCACGCTCCTTCTGCTCCCTCCAACCCTTCCTTCCAACCCATATAATATGAAACAGCACAAATGCAAACCCACTAGCAGCAATTTTTGCTACACATGGGGAATTTAATTTTTGCCACCTCAGGCATAGTGCACAGACCTCAGGCGACATGTTTCTCTAAATAATCAACAGGTATAGGTTTATTCGTTATATTTTACTCTTGCCAGCATTTATGACCAGGCAAAGAAAGAAGGAAGCACAAAACCTAAAGGGTGCTTATGTGTCTTCTGCCTTAGGATGTTTTGAATTCTACAACTGATCTATATTCAAGTAATACTGGATTAAAATGTCATTCTTATTGAATTTTCTATATCACTGAGAAATCCCACTGTTTCTCAGACTTTGTGGCGCGAACACAGAAAACAGCTCTCTCCCTACTTCTTTTTCAAGGACGTAACCATCTGCAATAGCAATAGGTGATCTTTCTACACTACCTTTAAACCTACTAATCAGGACACATGACCCAACAGAATTACAAGCAAACCAGAGCTTGCCAAATGCCAAGATGCAATACATTTTGTGATTAATTTTCCTCAGTTTTTAGTGGCTTGTCTACAGCTCACAACTTTGTAACTCTCCCAGTTAAGTAAAAATTGGTGTGCTTCCATCCACATTATCCCTGGCAATTAGTATTTTGTACACTGTATCCCATATCTTGCAATGCATGCCACTGGATTCTTATTCAGTTTATATTTTATGCAACTTCCTCCTGTTGCAAGTTTGCCTTTGCCCCTCAGGGTGCTGTTGCCTGGTCTCCTGGTTTAGCTGTCTCACTTTTCCTCCTTCACCAGAGCACTTATTCAGGCTCTGAACTGCCTCCCTGTCTTCCCCCAGACCCGCTACACCACCTGCCCACCAACACCTCTTGCCTACCCTGAAGGTCTTCTGAATTCATTTGCAAGCCAAAGGCATGTTATGGGAGAGCTTTATGTGATCCTCCGCACCTCAGATCACTTTCTTTCCCTTGGGACCATGCTGGGCTGTGCAAGTCCAAGGCCAGGCAGCATCTCCACCCAGCACCACTCCATGGTGAGAATCATGGAATCATGGAATCATAGATTGGCTTGGGTTGGAAGGGACCTCAGAGACCATCTAGTTTCAACCCCCCTGCCGTGGACAGGGCTGCCAGCCACTAGCTCACTACATCAAACTGCCCAGGAACCCATCCAGCCTGGCCTTGAACACAGCCAGGGATGGGGCATCCACAGCTTCTCTGAGCAGCATGTGCCAGCACCTCACCACTCTCTCAGGGAAGAATTTCTTCCTGATGTCCAACCTAAACCTCCCCTCTTTCCGTTTTAGCCCATTCCCCCTTGTCCTACCATTATCCACCCATGTAAAAAGTCGGTCCCCCTCCTTCCTGTAAGCTCCTTTTAAGCACTGGGAGGCCGCAATGAGGTCTCCCCGAAGCCTTCTCTTTTCCAAGCTAAACAATCCCAACTCCCTCAGCCTTTCCTCATAGGAGAGGTGCTCCAGCCCTCTGATCATTTTGGTGGCCCTCCTCTGGACCCGCTCCAACAACTCCACATC
>VXAV01001781.1:21834-33443 GCA_013399715.1 Alectura lathami
GTCATCAGCAAACTTGCTGAGGGTGCACTCCATCCCACAGTCTAAGTTGTCAGTAAAGATGTTGAAGAGCACCGGTCCCAAGACGGGCCCCTGGGGGGCACCGCTCGTGACCGGCCTCCACCTGGACGTACAGCCATTGACTACAACCCTTTGGCTGTGACCCTCCAGCCAGTTCTTTATCCAGCGAACGGTCCACCCATCAAATCCACGTCTCTCCATTTTAGAGATAAGGATATGGTGCGGGACCGTGTCAAAGGCCTTGCACAAGTCCAGTTAGACAACATCCGTCGCCCTCCCTTGGTCCACCGATGCCGTCACTCCATCATAGAAGGCCACCAGCTTGGTCAGGCACGACCTGCCCTTGGTGAAGCCGTGCTGGCTGTCTCGGATCACCTCCTCATCTCACATGTGCCTTAGCATCTCCTCCAGGAGGATCTGCTCCACGATCTTTCCAGGCACAGACATGAGGCTCACTGGCCTGTAGTTCCCCGGGTCTTCCATTCTCCCTTCCTTAAAAATGGGAGTGACATTTCCCTTTTTGACGTTTCCCTTTTGGTGAGGGGACACCCCAGCTCATGCAGGACCATCCAGAGTGCCTCTGCCCCTGGAGTCACCATGCAAAGCACTGTTAGAGTCTGGTGTTTCTTCTCTGCTCCCCTTCAGCCTCACCTAATTCATAGGCTCTGCTGCAGATTCAAGCTCTCTTTGCCTCTGTTACTCTTTTTCTTTGCAGAAGCCTTCTGTGTATTTGTGCATACAAGCCACCTCTCCATGAGCCCCTCTCCACGTCTTCCCCATGCCCTTACCAAGTACCCCCATCCTGGTTTCTGCCTTAAATATGATGTTGATATGGAATGAACCCAGTCTCTCACCAGTAATAAAACAGAAGAGAAACAAAACCTAGTCAAATATTTCCCAGGGCAGTGGGCATCTCTGCCACAGCCCCTGGTGAAAATGTTCCTGATGATGCAAGTAACCAGAGGGGCAGAGATTATGTCACAGCCACATCTCAACAAACTTTCCTGGGAGAAGATATGATCTGACATCTCATCTCTGATCTCCCATCTCATTTCTGATCTGCCAGCCTCTTTGCAGACCTGGTGCCATAAGGGATGGAGAGGACAGTGTCCCAGTATTTAATTAAATCTGTTAGCAATGTTACTGTTAAGCCATTCTGCCAAACCCACCAGCATCATTCCTCAAGGACACTGCCACTTGGACCTAGGAAAAACTGTATGAACTTGGCTCCATTACTTCCAAATTCAAAGTGGTTTTTCAGACGTTTTCACTGAGTGTGGACATGCTGAGTCCCTGAGGTACTTGCCTTGATCCCATCACCTGGATATCCAAGTGTCACAGCCACTTGACAGCTCCAGTGATTGTTCGGCACACAGGGAGATTTCCAAGCCTGCAATTGATCCTGTAACAGAAATGGAAATTGTTCCCTCACCCAGGGCCAAGTCACTGGCAACCTTTTCTCTCTGCATCTCTATAATACATTTCAGCAATCTACCTTCACTTTTTTCTTGCTTTTTTTTTTTTTTTTCCTGAAAAAATTGAACTGTATTTTGATTTAATTCCTCAAGCAAGAAATGTTCTCAGATCCTAATAAGATTATCCTAAGAGTGTAAAATAGGTCATCATCTACCAGAGGTACATTGCCTCCTGTAGAGAAAATACAGAATGATTTAAAGATAGGAAATATGTCCTGCATAAGTAATTCCTTCAAAAAGCTAAGATGCATAGTGACTTCTCTCACACTTGTCTTGGTTGCCTTCAAAAGCTCTTATTTGAAAGATGAAGAATATTGTGGGTAGTCTGGTGGCCAGTGTGAACCTGACACTCCTCTGGCACACATCCTTTGAAGCCAGGCATTTGGAAATTCTTGCTGGGTCCATCAGATGTTATGTTTGGACTGTCTCTTCTGAAAAACAGACATGGTTATGCCTAACTATGTGATTAATTCTCTTTGCTGAGTTGGAGGGACTCTAAATTCCATAGTAAATCTCAGGGTTTTTTGTGTTTGTTCGTTTGTTTGTTTGTTTTGTTGTTGTTTTGTTTTGTTTTTAAGTAGTAACTGTCTTTTGCCTTTTGTATGTAAAAAAAAATTCTGTTCTTTTGTTGATTTTTTTTCCCCTTAGAAGTCCTAAGGTTTAGTCATCTAGTGGGGGTGCCTGGGGGGGCAATGATAATTTTGGAGGGGTTGCATCACCCAGGTGTCATCAGGGACTTTAAAGCTGCTCTAGCAATGCTCAGGGGGAACAGTGAGTAGACACCAGTGTGCTCCAGTGGTGGCTGTTTTTTTTCATAAAGCGTCTCTGTGGGATCTGAGAGGGCCATGAAATGCCTTTTGGAGCTACAACTGTTAGGAGTTAAATAAATAAATAAATAAATGTTCATTTTGCTGCATATTTTACCTCCAGAGCTTTTGGTTGGTTTTAAAGATAGCCTGTCATCCAAACAGAGGCAGTAGCATTACCATCACGTTGTGTGGCCACATTGGCAAACAGTTGCACCGAGCAATGTCTGGATCGAATGTCGAGAGTGCAGCTATCTCCTGCAGAAGCTGGGGAAGGCAAAGCACCTTTCAACAGATTCGCAGCCCAAGTGGGCAGACTAATTAGGTCCCATAACATTGCTGTTGATCGCTAAGCCAGCAGAGCATTCCCCAGAAAGCGGAAGAGAAAAGCTGTGCATTATGAAGAAAGAGATGGGGCTTCAAAGCACAGTAACTGGGGGATGGCTGGCAATAGGTGAGAATGTTTTGCTGCTGCAGGAGGAGGCAGAAAAATGAGGAAACCTTGGTAACCTCACAGTTGTGACAAAGGGAATGAGATCAGTGTTAAGAAGTGAGGGAGCTGAACCAAAGCACAAATGAACACAGCCTCCTGTAGTGGCTGGGGCATGGAGTACATTTTGTCCTGGTTTGTGGTACAGAAATTAAGCTTAGTTTAGGGACTGTGCAGAATCACATGGAAGGGGAACCACATGGGTTTGCCAGGTGCAGAGGATGGGGAGGATTTGGCCATGAATTCTTGGTGGTCAAGTCTTGAAGGCTTCCTCAGCAGTTGGGATAGGATCAGGCCAATGCGAAGCATTAGATAAACTCTGCAATGAGGAATATAAGTTAGAACAAGCACGTTCATGGCTTGCTTCCTCTCTGTTTGAATACCAACCTTATTCCTAACCAGCTGAGAGAGTTTACTGGGGCACTTTAAAGTCATGTAAGTAGGTCAGTTCGTCACCAGAATCTGCTTATACCCAAAACAGGTGATATTACTTCCTGATGGCCAGCAAACAAGAAGTGGGCAGCAGCAAGACACATCAGTGGCAGCCCAAGGGCATATCAACAATGCAGAAATCTCCAGAGAGTGCATTTTGCATTTGTAACTGCGTTTTGCTGCAGTTTTTTGTCTGCCAGTCTCAAGAGTAGGACTTTAAATGTGTGTTATCGGGCAAGAAGTCTCATTAGTAGAGTTGATTAGATCCAGTGTTTATTTCAGAGATTAGCTCATTTCTAAAACTTTTAATTAAAGATGAGTTGGAGGTGTTACATATTTGATATACTATTTTTACTCAAGCTAGCAGTTACATTGCTGAAAGTAATATTATTTCATTTAATGACAAAATAAAACCAGGGACATCTGTGAGACAACATGATAACAGGAACAAATATTTCTACATTTTCTTTGTTATTTTTCCCCTGGAATACTTTGCAAAGGTTTTCTTCTCGTGAAAATATTCAACTACCTCAGCTGAACTGATGCAATGTATAAAAAGAACAGCTTATGCACGCTTTTTCCTGTTCTTCTGTGGGTTTGAGTATATTGTCTTTCCATTTTTTTGCCAGCATGCGTACATCTATAAAAGTCTTTCCCTACACAAGCAAAAAAAACAGAGACTACAAAATGAGGCTGTTAACATGCTGCCCTGTTCTGCTAGTGGTCGAGCCAGGATTTACACATTTAAAGGCTCATTGGTTGTTTTGTCCCATCAAGACCACTGACGCAGCAGGTCCCCTTGGAGAGGACACTACTGGGTAACTGGCATGAGGTGTGACATGGTGGGTGAGACCAGGACCTCCAGAGCTCCAAGGACAGAGCAAAACCCCTGCTGGCAGAAATGTCCCAAAGTGTTTTCTCTCAAAAACCACCCCTTGTCTCTGCCCTCCTCAGCCAGAAAAAAAGCAGTGAGCAGAGGGAAAAGCAGGTAAGAGCCATTCTCCAGTGCTACAAAAGGCACTGCTGCATGATTCCTGGTTTTCCTCCCAGCCGTGTTTTCCTCCCAGTGTTGTTAAGCAGGGTGGTTGGAGCTGGGGATCCCTGTGGCAGGCTCTTTCATCTCTCCCTTTTTTTGTCGCTTCCCTGCAGCCGGCCCCAGCGGCAGAGACGGGAAGCCCACGGCGAGGCGCACAAGCAAGGCAGGTAGGTAAAGGCCCAGGCACTGCGTCTTCCATGACAGGGCCAAGCAGAGCAGGGGGAAGCAAAACTATCCAAAGCAATTAACAACAGTCTAGCACACACATCTTAAATAGGATTCATGCTGTTAACAGGGCTGAGCGAGTCCTGCAGGAAGCCAAACTTCCCTCTAAGAACTGGGGTGGGATACCACGGCCATTTCGCATGTCCCCTTGTCTTTGCACAACAGTGCTGCGTGATCTGTGTCAGGCACGGGCCAGTATTTAGGTCAGGTATAATCCCCTCCACCCAGGGTCACTGCTGCGGCCACCAGCACCTGCCTGGCATGGCATGGAGCAGAGCCACAGTCAGACATCTGACAGCTGGGGGGCTGCTCAGCCAGACCTGATCAGTGTGGAGGAGCCCCAATACCTCCTCTTCCCCCAAAGCTGTAGAGCCCTGCTTGCCCAAAGGGGCTTCTACTGTTGCCTCTGGGGGATGTTTCCATTTTCAGAAGTGAAAAGTTGTAAATTATGTCACTTCACGCACAAAAAAAAATCCTCCAACTTTCCCCCTGCCCCTCCCAACTTATTTTCAAATGATCTACCAGAATCATGGCAAATCCAGCTGTTTTACTTGAAAGATACTTTGACTTCTTCTGTACTTTGTCAAAGATTGTAAAAGCAATTTAAAAAAAAAAAATCAATTTGAGTTGGGAAAAAAAAAAAACAACGCATAGTTTTAATCTTCAAAAGGAAAAGACTTTAAATGTTTTCTTACAGAAGAGAAGTTTTCACTTTTCTGTTCTGATTATATTTCTGTCCCTCTTCACCAAGTTGAAAATTGGAAGGTTTTGAAGGAAGAAGACCCAACAATAACAACTAAAATTAAATCCTCATTCTTTTTCATGAAACAAAATATAAACTATTGGTTTAACAACTTGATTTAAAATACACAATGCCATTCATATCTTTTTTATGAAAACTGAAAAAATAAAATCACTACTCAATACTGAAGTATTTTCTCTACCAGCTTCATAATTACATTGGAGTTTTCAAGTTTTCAAAATTAGCCACTGTAATAAGGTAATGGCCAAAAAACTAAGATGAGCAAAAGTGCTTTACGTTATTACAGCCAAAGATCAAACTGAGCAGTTGAGTTCAGTGACAGCAAAAATAAATAAAAAACCCCTACATCCATAAAACATGGGAATAAAATTTCAGAATGCAGAAAGCCTCCCAGTACTGCCATTCCTGCAAATAAAAAAGGAGACTTTAAAAAATTCCTATTAGGTGTAGAAATGTAGTTCTGAAAATATCCTCCTTATATTCCCAATTAAACTCCTTTTTAGGAAATTTGCAAATGTGACCGAGGCCAGAACAGTGATGTGATGGAGTCAGGCATCTGTAAAGTATTTGATGTATACTCAGGATTCAAACTTTAACGGCAGACAGTATCACGCAAATGAATTACACATCCATTGTAAATAGATTAAAAACTGGGGAACTGGTATCTCAGAATCTCATTGTAGATGGAAGATTTTTTTCTGAGCAAGTTGCTTGAAATAGAAATGTGAAGAAATACCTTATCATCTGCTGTTATTCAGTATTTTTAGTAGCAGGCTGATAAAACTCACAGAGCAGTTGCTAGCAAAGCTTACAAAGAGCACAAGGCTTACTGGAGACCCAAGTGGTTGTAGGATTGGTCAATCATCCCAAACAACCGAGGCCATAGCCTACCCGGGCAACATGCAGAATGCACGTGCATAAACCCATGGTCATTAGGCGTGAGGACCCAAAGGACGAGGGATAAACTTTGGGAGGAGAAACCCCGTGAAATGTATCATGTAGAAGCACACGCAAAAGCAGGGAGCAAGAAGTGTGCTTACCACCGTGTGTGAAATGGGAGAATCAATGTGCAGTCCCAAAAAGCCTAGGAAGGGAAGGGACCTTCCAGGGATGGGATCTCACCCTTTGTGACCCTCTCCCTGCCCCAATGAGAGAAACTCCACTCCAGCCCAGTCGTTAGGGGAACAGAGCCTCCCTGCTCTATTGGTCAGGGGCATTAACTTTGCCCCTAGTTTTGATCCTGACTGTTCTGTACCGTTTGTTCTTAGCTGATGTTGCAGTTTTGTTCGGCCCTTTTGCCTTCTGCTGACTCACCCACAGAGCCATGCATCCCCCCACGGAGCTTGCCTCCATGGCTCTTCAGCGCTCTGCTGGCCCTTCCCTCTGCCCATGTCAGGGATAAAGTGCCGCTCTGAGCATTGGTGGCCACGACTGCTCACAAATGTCTGAGGCTTTGCCAGTGAACGGGTAATAACATCCCCTTGCCTCGGCTGGGTATAAACCTTCCCTACTGCACACTTGCAGTTCCACGGGTCTTTCCACAGCTCAGCATTATGGCCTCTGTCTGATACACAACTAATTCCCTTTCTCGTGTGTCATTGCCTGACAGCTGAGGTTCCTAGGCAAACCCTTTGATACTAAACACTTTTGAGTTACTTACCTGCACCCTGTGCCTGCTGCTTTACTTCTCCAGTTCACTTGCTTCCTTCTGGATGTTACAAATAGGAAGAACCAGGACAATGACTGAATATCTGGGAAATGAGCTTTTCATCAAGACAGGAAACATGTAGTAGATTCATTGTTAACAGAGAGAATAGAAATTGTTTTATTTTGGCTTGCAGGCTTGATATTTGGGAGGTCCTTTTTATTTAACAAAATAGGAGAAAAATGCCATGGTTCAATCAAACAAATTCAAAGCAGAGGCAAGGACCACCTTTTAAAATGCCTTAGGGATAAGTAATGACTTGAAGAACTCACCAGTGGATGTAGGAGACTCTTCAGTCCCAGAAATTTAACTGAGACCAAGCATCTTTCAAAGATACTCCACTCTGTAGTTCAGGTAAAGCTCTGGGTTTCAGGGAGGAGTCACTGGTAACACCTCCCTGTTAGGAGACTTTTGTGTTGATTTCTTGTGATATGACTGCCTGAGGGCCTATGAGAAGTACAGCATGGTTAAGCAATTTCACTTATGAAGGGTTTTATCACAGGAAAATATTCCCTGTTAAGTTTATTTGTTGTTCTGTTTATGTTTGATCTATTGCAGACTTGCCTTCTGTGTACTCAGATAAATGCTTCTTGGAGCGTATCATCTTTTTTTCAGACGGAGAAACAGCG
This sequence comes from Alectura lathami, assembly GCA_013399715.1. NCBI lineage: Eukaryota > Metazoa > Chordata > Aves > Galliformes > Megapodiidae > Alectura > Alectura lathami. The sequence goes on from VXAV01001781.1 coordinate 29,414, forward strand.
AAAGCTTTCCTCTTGTTTTTGAGCTCTCCTGCTGCAAGAGCAGCTGTCATGTGGCTGCTCGGAGTGCAGCAAGTCTTCACTTACATGACAGAGCTGAGATGAGCTGCTCCTGGGGCTTCTGCTCCAGCCAGAGTGCTGAGGAGCCAAGCAGCACTTTTCACCTTTAGAGTTGGATTTGGGAGAGGAGCAGAGCATCCTCTGCCCAGTGCTCAGTGCAGCTCCAACAGCTTCTGCAAGGACCATCACAGACTCTCTAGTCTTTAATACTCCTTTTTATCTTTGTTAGAAATCTGGAGCAGGAGCTAATCAGTTTATCCCCAGTAAGGGGATGGCCTGCCTCCTGGCCTGGTTCCCAGCCTACCTCCATTTTGTTCCTGGGCAACAGCCAGTAGCTTATTTTATATATTGTTTCCCTAATTCCTGGCCTCACATCTTGTCAGAAATCAGTGTCAGAAAACTTTCCTCTTATTTCCATCTCCCCACTTTTCTCCAAACATATTTCTCTATGCCATACATTTGAATCACTGTATCCAAACTGTGTTGTAAGCACAGGTAATTTTACAAAGATAAAAAGTCACAAAACAAATATTTTCTTGGTGTGGCAGAATTATCAGAAGTGCCTAAATGCTCTGTAATAGGTGTGGGCATCATTTTGTGATGACGTGCTGCCAGCCATTGCAAGCATTCACATGGCTATGGCTTAAGGGGAAAATGAACACGACTAGTTCCTGGGTGTAGGACTGGAGTGAAGTGAGCGTGTACCTCTCACAGGCACTGTGCAGGACTCATAGCTGTGTTTCTCTCTTCCCAGTAGCCCAATCCTAAAACGAAGCCCTGACATCACCAAATCTCCACTGACAAAGTCAGAACAGCTGCTGCGAATAGATGACCATGACTTCAGCATGAGACCAGGTTTTGGAGGTATGCAACCTGCACATTTGTCACTGTTCCTATTTTATACCGTTGCTTCTTTATTCTGTAGCATGTAGTCAGGCCAACAAGCAGATCAACAAGAAGACACATTTCTGTCTCTAATTTTATGTTTTTTGTTTTGGTTGTGAATTCATGGCATGCGTGGGGGGACAGGGGTGCAGTGAAATAGTTTTCTTCCATAGTTGAAGTCATGGAGATATGATTAGGGCCAATGTAATATTCCTAGTATTCAGTGACACTTTCTTCTGATAAAATCTACAAACAGACCTTACATTTATCCTTGGATGATGGGGAAATTCTACAGATCTGGCTTACTATGGCAATTTGTGTGCATAATCACATCAAGCAACATGCTTGCAATCTGGCCGTTTGATTTATAACACATAAGAAAATATTTTGACTGCTGTCTGTTAATGCTTGCTCACAGTTTTGTGGCTGTATTGTACAGCAACCAAAGCTTTAAGGGAACAGGATGGAGAGAACACGTTTTCTTTCAGCCTGTGGATTAGAGAATGTTGTAATTTATCTACCCTTTCTGGCTGACAGATGGTCATTCAAATCCAGGATACCATTATATACTCTCATGGAAGGTTTTATTGCTAAATGCTCAATATACCAAATACCAGCATGTTCAATTAATTTAAAAAGGTTTCAGTTTCATAGCTGTCCGCTGATGTGAGCAGTATTTATCTTGACTGATCTCTTGTACTCTAATTGCCACAGGTATCCGAGGGGCTGGACAAAGTCTAGAGGAGGGGAAAAAATCAAAATCCCATTTAGGTGAGGTCACAGCCAGACCTCAGGAGCCCTTGGTTCAGTGGCACACCCCTGTGTCCTGTGGCATAGCCCTATCCATTACCATCTTTTCCACAGTCAAGCACTGAGTGGTGTGAAAGTCAAATACACAGAGCAGTTCTCAGGGGTGGTATTAGCGTAAGAGGGGACAGAGGAAGAGAGGGAAACATTCAGAGTACCTCTGCCACATCCCCTTATCTGTACCATCACTGTGCAAACAGATGCCGAGTGGACATCTATCTGATGAGCATTAGCCTTGAGTGCTAGAGAATTTACTTATAAATTTTGAAGGGATGTAGGATGTAGCAATAAAAGGAGAAAGACAGCAATAGGTCAGCCTCATTGCTGATTTTGACTGTTGTTAGAATGTTACAAAATCCAATTGTTACTCTACTGTTCCTATTTCAGACTGAACATTCTATTTGATTTCTAATGTGTGAAAGCCTGTGGATTGCTTTATCCTATCAGGATAATACTTGCTCAACATTTGTTTTTTCCAGGTCCTGCAATTCCTGTTGGGGTGGATGTCCAAGTGGAAAGTCTGGACAGCATTTCTGAGGTGGATATGGTAAGTGTCACAGAGGGGCTGAGGCTGGACCAGACTGCTGGAACTCATCTAGCCAAAACAGGGCCAGACAGTGCAGGCTGCTTGAGGCTCTGTCTGGTGGCTTTGAATATCTCTATGGCTGGAGACTCCACAGCCTCCTGGGCACCTCGTTTTAAGTGAATCTGCCAACAGGTACTTCCACTGACCTCAGGCTATCATTTCATCTCTCTAAATGTCTTGAAGAAACAGGAATAAAAGTCAGTCTGACATTTTCTTTCCTCTAAGACAAAATGATACAACACTGCCAAAACTGCCCCAAGGGATTTAGGTTTTTACATTTTCTTAAGCAGTGATAACACTCAAAAGCTCTGAGGAGACCAATTACTGTGTTAGGTTTAGGTCACTTTGATACACTGCAGACAAGGTTTCACTTTGGCTGGGCTCTGAGGTGGTCAGGAGCCAGGTAGGTCCCTGCCAGAATCCACCCTGAGAGCTATACTGGTACAGACTGGTAACTCCTGCTCTCAGCAGGGCAGCTAGAAGGAGCAACAGTGTAGAAAAGTTTGTGAGAGCATAGCTGTTATGTGGCAGCACCACCACAAGAACAGGAATATCCAAAATTTCAATGGCCCCTCACCTCAGAGGAAAGTCCGCTCCTTTCAGCGAGCTACCCATCTCACTGGGAAGTGTATAGTCATAAGGCAAGAATTTTCAGAGGGCAGAAGTTTCTCCAGAGACTGTCTCAGGATGTACAGGACAGTTTTATCCGGAGGAAAGATGGAAAGAAGAAGAAAATGTTTGTTACCTATTATAGGAAACGAATTTGCAAATGTAGTGGGAGAGAAAACAGTGTCTCTGAGAAATGGACAAAAAAGAAGAGGGAGAAATGGTTGCTGCTTTGGAGATTTTCAGATGATACATTATAAATATCATGGCTCCCAGTTCAACTAGCATAAAACTAGCATTAATAAATCATTTCTAGTGAAAGGTGAAAATACTTGATTTTTCCACAGCAACCATAAATGTGACTTCATGCAAGAAAATGGGGCATTGGTTTCACTCTGAAGAATAAATGTCTGTAAATTTATTACTGGTTAAAGGACACGTTACCAAGTAGGAGTCAATGTGTTTCCCAGAACTGTCTTCTTTAAATCTGTATGTAGGGAAGAGCTGTTACAGAACGCTGTAGAATGGTTCAAAATAAAGGGAAGAAACAACATGGGCAGTGGATTTGCAAGCCTCAGATGCATGCAGAATGAAGCATTTCCAAGAGTTATATTGGCTTCTAATATAACAATAGCATAGGCTGCCGTTAACAAGTCACTTCTACTTAAAATATTATGTTTGAAAACGCTTCAAAACTGTTGTGGAAAAAAAAATCCAAATCTCAATTTCAAAAAATACTCCAAACACATCTGGGCTTCATTTGCTCCAGACACCACAGCAGACTGGACAGTCTTCATAGAATCATAGAATTATAGAACCAGAAATGTTGGAAAAGACCTCCAAGATCATCTAGTCCAACTGTCAGCCCATCACCACCATGCTCACTAAGCCAACTCCCTAAGTGCCACATCTACACGTTTCTTGAACACCTCCAGGGACGGTAACTCCACCATGTCCCTGGGCAGCCTGTTCCAGTGCCTGACCACTCTTTCTGAGTAGAAATTATTCCTGATATCTAACTTGAACCTCCTCTGGCTCAATTTGAGGCCATTACTTCTTGTCATATCACTGTTACCTGGGAGAAGAGGC
>VXAV01001782.1:2195-22913 GCA_013399715.1 Alectura lathami
GACAATATTTTCCCTGATACAAGGGATGAATTCAGAATGATAAAAAAGTTTAGAGAGCTAAAATATCTCTGATGCCAAGGCTCTAAAGACTGAATCCTGAAGTACTTATCCTGAAGTAAAAGTCACAGGGATGCACTGGCAACAGGAAAATGTGTCTGAGACACTGGTGATTGCCTGTCAAATACTTTTTGAATATTCAATCAGCAGGATACCTGCAATTTAAATACCTCGTTAGAGTCAATAATTGTTGTCAAAAAAAAAAATATATATATATATATTAACATGCCTAAGGGATTAATTTCAAACTTTCTTAACTGTATCTATGTGCCTAAGATAGGGTTCAGCATGTGTTGTGTGTGTAGTTCCAGGTGAATATATTTCCATATTTTATGTGATGAGAGTTGAAACTACCCAAAAAAGTGTAAAAATATAATGTAATTAAAAGACATAGTTCAAATACTTAGAACTGGAATCTTATAAGTGATGTTCACTCGCCCAGCGGTCTGAAAATGTACCAAATGACAACTTTGCTTAATCAAGCTCAGCCAACAAACTTCCACTGGACTGAATTGTGAGCTGCACGAGCAGTAAGGTAGATTGAAAACTAGCTAAACGTCTGGGCTTGGAGGGTGCTGATTTTTTGGATGCCAGTATCATATAATGTATCCCAGAAGACAATAAGGGTCCAGTCCTGTTTAACATCTTCACTCATGATCTGAATGATGGACCAGTATGTACTCACAGCAAGATAGCAAATGACACAAAACTGGGTGGAGAGGTTGACACACTTTGTTGTTGTGTTGTGCTGCCACCCAGAGGGACCTAGACAGGCTGGGGAGGTAAGCTGACAAAAATCGCATGGAGTGTAACGGACACCAAACTGAACATGAGCCAACAGTGTGCCCTTGCCACTAAGAAGACTAACAGCATCCTTGGTTGTATTAGGCAAAGTATCAAGAGCAGGTCAAGGGAGGTGATCCTTTCCCTTTTACTCAGCTCTGATGAGGCCCCACCTGGAGCACACTGGGCTCCACAGTACAAGAGAGACGTGGGCACACTGGAAGGAGTCCCACAGAGCGGTACTAAGATGATCAACTGATCATCTCCTATGATCAGAGGCTGAGAGAGTTAGAATTGCTCAGCTTGGAGAAGAGGAGGCTCAGTATTTTTAAGTTGCTTGGGGGACTCTCATTTCACAAAATCCTAGCCACCTGTCACTACTTCAATTTCTGAAAGGAGCCAGCCTTGTCTGGCTAAAACCAATCAATTATCTTGTCAAAGAAATATAGCAGATTAGTCCAGTACAATTATTTTGCAGCAAGCCACAATGCATCTAATTATTCTCAAATAGTTTTTTTTTTCTTTTTTCCTATCAATGCCTTTGTACAAATGTCATCTTAATAATTCTGTATCTGTCTTATTCTTCAGGCATTTTTTATTTCTAATCTGATGTTATTACTCCTGATTTGACAATTAAAAAACAACAATGCAGAATGCAGAACATGCAGAATTATGAAATAAAAAATTCAGCCCCTTTATTTTCCATGGACTCAAAGCCATGCATTTCAGTTACACCAGTTACTTTCTCAGGCTCTTCTTTCCATTAGCCATACTTAATAATCTTCTTAGTGTCTGTTCTTGCTGAATATTGGTGGTCATATTCTCGGCAGCTTTACTGTCCAGTCTGCTTTTACAGAACAGTATTTTTCTTACTTTTATTTACACGATACAAATACCTTCCCTTGCCTCTTTCAATCTTTTGCTATACAGTTAGTTAGCAAGTTAGCATGTCTAATGAGTAGGCCTCACATTATCCCAGATCTGTTAATTGAAAATGGATTTTCTAAATCAGAAACATCTTTAAGAGTAGAACTTGCCTCTCATGTCTAGGTAACCATTATTTGTCTTGGTCAGATGACTTAAGTAAAGCCCAGGAAGAGGTCTAAAATGTCTTTCTATATCAACTGGAATGCTGATTAAAGGATTCCGAGTAAACCATACAACAATATTCTTTCTCTAGGATAGATCTATGAGCTCTGACTGCATGTAGTGAATTCCACAGGACTGGAATTACATTAATTTTGCATTCAGCTCAGTAAATGAAAATGTATTTCTATAACTTGAGACTAATGTCAAGGATTTATTTTAGAACATAAATACATTTCTGTTTTGACAGCCATTAATTAAAGAGGAAAATATTTTTATTTGTCCGTCTTACTTTAAAGAAAAGCAAGCAAATCTAGCCAGAACAAATGATTTGTATGTGAGCGTAAACAATTAGGGAATTGCTCCAGCCTTCACGTGTCATTTGGTCAAGGTTCTCTTTTCCCTGAAGCAGCAAAGAAGTCTGCTGGCAGCTAATGAGGTGAAAATAAACAGGAATAATTAGAAATTGTATAATTAACATATTTTCCACTATAAATATTGATTTAAAATGAACTGGATTATTTGGATATGTTTCCAAATTTAAAAGTAGAAAAGAAGAAATACATTTTAAAATGAAAAATTATCTGATTCCATGAGGTACTATTTAATTATTATTTTTAATTTATTTCTTCTGAAAAGCTGAACTTCAACCAATACATTAATATCTCATCACAGAGGGATCAATTTTCACTTTGTCATATATTAAAACTAAATATTAATTTTAAATAATTAAGCAATTACCATTATGGTTTTTAAAGTATTTTACCTTTAAATTAGCTATTCTAACCTTCCACTTTGATGGGAAAAATACAACAAAACTATAACAGAATCCTCCAATACAGTCCCTAAAATCTACATGGGACAGTAAATTTCTACGCACATTGGGAAATCAGATGTAATTTTCAGTAATTTATCAATATTGTATTGAAACATATTCACTGGCTGGATTTGCCATGTTAAGGATCACTTTATATCAATGAAAACTTAGAAGAGATCTTAGCATCAAAGATCTGCATCACCCTCAGGAAATGCCCTTTTCTTTCTTTCAGATGTCAATAGACAGATTAGTTCATGCAGGATATTGGTTTTACATTCTTCTGGTTAGTGAATTGAATATTGGCCAAAGGTATATGACCAATAGCAAGTGGGGTATAATTTTAATTCTGCGCAGGTCACCCACGTATGAAATTTCTTAACATTAAAAAATTGTACAACTGAAGTCTGGGATTTTATTCTACAAAAATACTTCTGAGTGCAGGTGCAAAATTTTAATTAATTCAGTAGGTAATTACATCTTTCCTCTCATCTACATTACAAGCCTCTTGACTGCTTTGCTCTCATTGCCCACCTGAAGAACCCTCATTGACAGAAACTTGGATACTGCACAGGGAATTAGTGTACAAGTGGTTCTGTGGTTGGAAATGAGAAAGTGTCCTGCAGATACAGCAGACTCAGTCCCGTTTTTGCAGGTGCTGAGACAGACTCGGGGTAAAGGAGAAGTGTGGTGTGTCTGAGTGCATTTTTTCTGTATCTCTGATTTTCAGTAATGTTACTGCAATGACTTCCACAGGGCCCTACTGAAAGAGAAGGTAAAAACTAGGATCGTTGTTACTTTATATGGAGGAATCTTCAGGGAGAGTGTTCTTAAGCCAGCCAACAGAGTTTGAAAGTTGTAGTGGTTGTGGATACAGCATGCCCATTACTTCTGACAGAAGAGCAACAAATGTCAAAAATAGGTTGGACATAACCGCTTTTGCTTTAACTTGATTATTTTAATCAGTTAGATTGGAGCAACTTCAAAGAGCACGATGTGTGCATGCTTTTTACAGGACTGGGGTTCCATGCATTATTACATGGGTGCAAGTGGTATTAGAAACACTCCCTCATCACAGACTGCTACTGATGTACAGTACCTTGACTATAGTATATCTCTTTGAGATGAAGAGCTTTATTTTTTACCCAATTCCCCAAGCCTGCAACCAAACAAATAATAATTGCCTTATATTTTTTCCTCTGCTCCCTTCCTGACCCCAGCTCCAAGATTCATCTGCTGTGGAATTGCTATGATGAAACAAAAAACATGAAAATTATTTTGTCAAGGAATACACTTAAACTCAAGTATAAGCAGACAGAACTATTCCATTTGAGAGTTACATGCACTGTTTCAGAGATGAGATTTGCAAAGCCAACTGTAATTCACCACTGCAGAAAAAAAAAAAAAAAAAAAAAGGATTGGAAGAATTGGAGATTGAATGGAAATAGTGCTGAAATAAATCTAGTAGAGAAACATAGAATTAGAGTAATATAACAATCAGAAACATTTTAATCAGAAAACACAGAGTCCCAGAGATTGGCCTGTAGATTCAGTAGCTTATAGATTTGATTTCATGTCAGAGCTAATGTTAATTTACCAGCCATATAAATACTGCCACAGCAATTCACTTTAAAAAGATATGAGGAAAGTCAGTACATGCTTTAAAAAACATTGCATTTATTACATATGTCTTCATGAAGATACCCACCCTGTATTGCAGGCTGAGTTCACCTATAAGTACTTAGGTAATGACTTGATTAAGAAGAAATTTTTCTCTGACATAGTGAAAATATAATCTGTATAATAATGTATTATCTGGAAAAATACAGAAATTCAACTTGATTAGATTGTATGAATGTATTTCTTCTACTAATTTGCTGTCAAAAATTTATTAGTCAATAATAAAACATTATCACCAAATATTGACCTTTATTTATATGTAAAGCAAATATACTGAAAGCTTTTGACAAAGTATATTCTCTGCTCTCAGAAGTAACAGCGCAATTAAATCAAAAGTACACGCCAAGTAGTCTCAGAGTTAAAAAAAAATAGCTTAAAATTGACCACAAATCCTGTGTTCATTCTAACATTGATCACAAACGTTGTCTTCTTTCTAACAATCTGTGTATTTTAAAAACTTTTCCTCTGTGTTTTCCAGCATAGGCATACATCCAAGTTTCTCAGTGAATGTCTGTGATTTCTGAGTATGCATTAAGAAAAACCAAATAAAACAGAAGAAAACAACATCAAGTCAGACATTAATAAAATCTGGGACTGGATGCAGCTGAAACGCTTCTGGTAGCTGTAGCTGGAAAAAGAGCTGGGTGTTTAATTCTGATATTTAATATATGATGAAATTAAAGTGGTTTATATTGACAAAGTTCCTAGCCATCAAAAAAAAAACCAGATTATATCACAAGAAAAAATGTATATTTTCCCATTTTACTTTTTTTTTCCCTACAATATTTGATGTGGATCTATTAATGGTTATATAATAATAATATATTTATGTATTTACCAGCATTTGTCAACATATATATTCTACTTTCAATCCATGTTATGCTTGTGGTAATACTTTTAAGGAATCTTACCGAAAAGGACACTGCGTGTTATTGAAAACTCTGACAGAAGGTTTTCCTACTACTTGTTGTTATTGAATGCTGTATTGTTGATCATCAAGAGAAGGTAAAACGAAGATGAAAAATGTTTTCTTTTTTAGGATTAAAGACAAGACAGGTAGGGGTGATATTGTAGTGTGTGTCTACTATAGGCCTCTTTACTGGTAAGAACAAGCAGAGCCATCTACAGATACAGAGGAGTAACTTGTCTGCGGGCACTGGTCCTCCAAAGGGACTTCATGAGAGCAGACTGCGGCCTCTTCAAAGAGTCCCATGCAATAAAGCCCTGGAGAGAAAGGGAGCACAAGGAAGCCGTTTTAACTTTGAGGATCACCTCCTCTAAGCTCAAGATGAGCCCATTCCAAAGAAGAGTAAGTCAGGCAAAAATGCTAGGAGGCCTATGTGGATTAGCGAGTAGTTCCTGGCCAAACTCACAGGACTGACCAGAAAAAAAAAAAAAAAAAAGCCTTATGGAAGTATGCCGCAGTCTGATTAACTGGCATGGCTAGCATTTTTTGGCTCATCTTTGATATTCTTTTTCTCCTGCAGCCTAATTCAGGAAGCTCATAAGCACCATATATTTTCCACAAGAAATGTCCTCTGACACTTTCTATTTTGTATCTAGAAGATTTGGTTGTTCTGATTGTCACATTTTTCTTTTTTCTCACAGCTCTGGACATGCTTTCTCTATTTCTCTATCTTCTTGCATGGCTGTGGTCTGAGAAGCATTCTCCAGTCATGCCAATTAGTTTAACCCCTCTGCTAAAAGCAGCAGTAATCAACACATCTCCGTTCCCCCCCAACCAAAAATTAAAAACGAAACAAAGCAAAACAAAACAACCTACGTTCGTTGTTCTGTTCACTCACCAGCTCCATTCAGATCTCTCCTTTGTGTCCAGTTCTCTTCTTTGCCTTTCAGGTGTTAAGATGTTAAACATTTTTCTCCATTCATCTGCAGCTAGTGTTCTGAGCTGCTGTATGTCAGCAGGGCACAGCACACCACCCTTTCTGTTAGAAGTGTGCCAGTTTGCGGGAAAGAGTAAGACATTTTTAGGCTAGGAAGAACCTGCAAATAAGACCATTATTTCTGTTGGACGGGAAATTCAAACCTGATTGCTCTGCAGCTACCTGTGGATATCCAGTTTCCAGACCCTGTTGCAGAGATTAATTATATATTTCTCTGAGACTGGGCAAAGTTGCTTTTTCCTTCAAAAGAAACAATCTGATATACAATCTGATCTAGGTTATTTGTCGCTACAATAAATTTATTATTAATAATGTAATTAATTTATTAATAATAATAGTTATTATTCCCTGATTGTACGTGTCTGTTTCTCTTTTTTTATTAACAAAAATGAATGGGCGTCTTCCAAAACCTTCTTCGGAAAGTGAATACAGCTGACAGTTTAAGGAACATTACCGAAATGTAAGAGCATCTGAAAGACTCTGGTACAGAAAATCTGCAGACTGAATGCAGTACTACCACTGCTCTGATGATAAAAGCTTTCTCACCTGGTTAGAAACATTATTTCCTCAGTACTTAAAAACCAACCCAGTTTATTACCAAAGATTTGCTAGTGACAAGCACCATTGAAGACTGTCATTGATAACAATGAAAAAACAGTGAAGGCAGCTTCAAAACAACTTAGTTAAACTGCAGTGTTCTATGCAGCTTTCTTCCCTATATGAGATACAAGCATCCTTCATCTCATATAGTTGCAACAGATTTGTTTTCACTTCTTCAGCTGTTTGCTTTTTCAAATTTTAACTCAGCTGTTTTAAAAACTTAGTGTGTGCATGTAAATATATATTTAAGGAAAACTTTATAATATATATATAACTTTGGCCACCATCTGCTTTATGATTACTACATTTTCATTTTCTGAAGGAAGTATATTTGACCTCCATGGATTTAAAACACAATCGGATTTCTTTATCACTGATAAAAACAAAATTATGTAAACTAGAAAATTTCATACAGCTGCAGAATTACATGTTCAGTTTTCTCTCTTTCTCTCACTAAACTACTACCATTCCAACAAAAGGATGCAGAATAATGCAGAATAGACAGAATAGAGCTTTTAGGTTTGTTCTGATTTTTTTTTTTTTTTTTTTTTAAGCTGATACCTTCATTACGGACAAAGTTTCACCTTTTTACAACAACAACAAATACCACAGAGTAGTACTCTATGGTGGGGGAAGGGAAAAAAAATAAAACCACAATTAAAAAATTCAAAGTATGGTGAGCTGCACCATGATTGCCGACACTCTCTCTGCACAACAATGAGCATCTTTACTTTTACTCATAATCCACACTTCTGTTCCATGGCTCATTTTAAAAGGAAGTAATACAAGTATTTCAGAACCATTAGGTCTTCAAAACAGATTGTCGGGTGAAATAACAAGGCAATATGGGAAAATCTCACATCTGTGACTTCTTCTAGCATGCCAAGTCCTTGACAGACTGATGCAGAACTAATGCTAATTTGAAGACTGAGCTTTTCTTCCTCTTGTGTTAGTAAGTAAAGAGAATGGGGCAGATTTCTTTAAAGAATTTATCCCATGTCTTTGCACCATGTGCAGTACTTCCTAGGTGACAAAATCCTTGTAGCAAGTGAAACAACTACAGGCCTATCCCAACTCCTGGAAGCAGCAGACAGCCCTGTATGCACAAAATAACTTTGGTACCTGCCACAGAGAGAGCTTTTAGGTCTTAGCTGTTAACCTTTGGCTGTGGTTTTAACGTAGCTTGTGCTACCACTCTGAAGACTGTAGATTGCGTTGACAGCATTGAATGGAAGAGCAGATGAGAATGAGGGCTCAAGCCATCTTCCCATTTCTGTGCCAGTAACTCCACAACAAAGCAAGGTAACTATATGTTCTCTTTATATGTTGTAGCATAAATATAATATAATTGTCATAACAACAGAGAAACAGTAGATGAAGACTTCACAGGCTCTTCCTGGTGTGGCAGACACTGCAACATCCTCTGCTTCAGGCACAGTGTAAAGAAACAACAGGGACAGGACCCAAGGGAACAGCAAGGTGCTGCGTCAGGGGAGGGTCAGGCTGGAAGTTAGGAAGAGGTTCTGCACCAGCAGGTGGTGGGCATGGAACAGGCTCCCGAGGGCAGTGGGCATGGCCCCAAGATGCCGGGACTTAAGGAGCATGTGGACACTGCTCTCAGACACAGGATTTGGGTTTTGAGTTGTCCTCTGTGGAGCCAGGGGTTGGACTTGATGATCCTTGTGGGTCCCTTCCAATTTGGGACATTCTATGATAATAAGATTCCACGAACTATTTGGCTGAGACTGTCTAACTCTATTCACAGATCATGAGCTACATAAAAATAATCCAAAATTCACTGTATTAAGACAAAAATTTATCTTTGCTTAAAAATGTTTCTTCTGAGAACATAGAAGAGGAAAGGAATGTTTTACTTTTCAATATCTATTTTAAGGGAACAAAAGAATTACATTGGTCATTAACATACCAAAATCATAATTATATTGCTTCAAAAAATTTTCAGGCTTAAACCTATAACAAATGATATGGCAAGCCAACAGTCAAAGTGATGTAGCTTATTTTAGAGTCATTTATATACACAAATTTCTTGTCAACTACTGTCTGAACAATTACAAAATTGATCTTTCAAATCTATGTCCTCTATTTTTATAAGAAATTTATCTTTATATAGTGAGACCAATATCATTTGATTATGTGGTTTAAGAATCTTTTTGTTCTCTCTTTCATTTTTTTTTTTATATTTGACCGTTCAGTTTAAAATGGAGAGAAAAGCATCTATAACCCTAGTAACACTGAAACCTGCTATTAAATAAAAGTCCAAAAGGTCTTACATTTCATTTGCACAACCCAATTCAATGACTTCACAAAAGCTTATGTTGTAGAAAAAGAAAGAATTCAGCAGAGACTGTGGATACTGAAATGAGATAATAGCCTGTGTGTTGTTGGCATTGATAATCTACTCAAAGAACAGCTTTGAAACCTTCAAGTCAAGAGCTCATGGAAAAGAACTGTCTTGTAGCCGCATACAATATCAGCAGGAAGATCACCACCTCGTTCTGGTTAGTTTTGTCTGATTTCTGTGACTGAATGTGTCTGCTATGACTTGGGTTTATAAATTATTCAGCAGAGATACTGCTTAATGCAGCTTGAAAAACTGTCATCTTCTGCACTTGTATATATGTATATATATCTGTATACTTCCATATAATTTTATATATATATAATATGCTTAAACTGCATTATTTCACAGCCCAGGTCGAATACTTACTTAGCTTTTCACTAGCAGAGATTACTTCAAACTGTGAATTGGAATATTCAGATATGTGGTTTACATTTTAAAACTCAATTCAGTTTAAACAAATATTTATCCTGGAGCTAGCAGCTAATATTTAAGTAAAAAAAGAAAAATTCAGCTGGGGCTTTGGGAGATGATAATTCATTGGATTTTTATTTTAGTTTATGTATTATTAGATGCATATCTTTGATAAATAACAAAATAAGGTAGCACAGAGCTCATCACAAGTGTATACACAAAAATAAGGCTGTGCCAGGAGGACAGGCGGGGGGGAAGGGAAGGGAAGATATAATATGACAGGCACAAGGAAGAATTGGTCAGAATTATTAAAATCAGGGACAGCCTTTGCAGTGTTGACCATGAGACCAAGTCAGAATCCTGAGAGGCTGGATCAAGGCAAAAGTAAGGATCACTAGGCTTCTTGACAAGCAAGACATCAAAAAAAATTGGGAGGAGACATGAATGAAAGAAAAAGGAATTCTTGAGTAAATTCAAACATTAAAAGGAAGTTTATGGGAATGGTATTAGGGGCAGGTGATTCAGCAGGAATACAGAGACACTGTCTGAGCATGCAGAGATATAGTTAGGAAAGCTAAAGTCCATGTGGAGTTGCATCTGGTGAGGGATGTGAAGAGCAACAAGAACTTCTACAGGTGTATACCTAAAGAGCTGTATAACAGCTGCAAAAAGAAGAGAAGTGAATATGTGGGTCCACTACTGAATGAAGCATAGGGCCTAGCAACAAAGGACATGGAAAAGGATTAAATACTCAATGCTTCATTTTTCAGTCTTTACTAGGGAGATTTACCTGCATGAATCCCAGGCCATGTGAGGTCAGGTAAGCCTTACATTTGGTAAGGGAACATTTAAACAAATTCTGCATGCATAAATTCATGCGACTTGAAAGGATGCACTCATTAATGCTGACGGAGCTGGTTTGTGTTATTTTAAGGTCACTTTTGATTATCTTTGAAAGGCCATGGCAATTGAGAGAAGTTCACGAGGTTTGGAAGAAAGCAAATATCACTCCTGTCTTTAAGAAGGGCAAGAAGAAAGGTCTGGGGAACTAGAGGCCAGTCAGCCTCATCTCACTCCCTGACAAGATGATGGCATGAATCTACCTGCAAGCTATTTCTGTTAATGACAAGAACATGACTAGGAGTAGTCAGTATGGATTTATGAAATGGAAGTCATGCCTGACAAATCTGGCAGCTTTCCACAATGACTGGCTTGGTGGATGAAGGATGAGTGGATGTTGTTTACTTCACTTAGCAAGGCTTTCAACTCTGTGTCCATCCTGATAGACAAAATGATAGACCAAATAAATGGATCTAAAATAATCTGAAAAGCCAGGCTCAGAGGGTTGTGATTAAGCTCAGCTGGAGTTCAGTCACTAGTGGTGTACCCCAGGAGTCAACATGGAGTTCAATGTTGTTTAATATCTCTGTTAATGGCCTAGGCAATGGGACAGAGTACAGTTTGCAGATGATACAAAACAGGGGAGGTGGGGATTTATCAATTTTCTGTTGACTAGATGTTTGTGTTAAAATTCAGAGGGACCTCAACAGGCTAAAAACATCAGAGAGATATGTCATTAAGTTTAACAGATGGAAATGTTAAGACCTGCTGCAGGCAGCAGAAAACCCTTGCTCCAGTACAGGTTGGTGGCCAAAGCAGCTTGGCAGAAATAGTCCTGGGGATCCTGGTGAGCACTGAGTTCAACATGAGTGGTACTGAAGGCCAGCAGCACCCTGATCTGCACTAGGAAGACCACTGCCATGAGACTGATGGAGATGATCTTTCCCTTCTACTCAGCACTGATGAGACATGTCTGGAGTACTGGATTACCTGGAACTAGAGAGACATGGACCAAAGTAGGTACGTAAGATATCCAAAACCTGTCTGGACACAGCCCTGAGCAAAGTGCTCTTATTGATCTTACTCTGAGCAGGGCCAGGTGCACTAGGTGACAGTCAGAGTTCCATTCCGACTTCAACAGTTGTGTAATTTTCTAATTATATCAGTTAAAGTTGCATATCTTAATAGAAATGACTACATTTTTGAACACTGAAATGGGAGAATATTTTAAATTGTTTTCTGCACTGATTATAGTATCCAATGGATATCATAAGGCAGTTCTTATTTTCAGATGGAAGCTGCAATTCCATATCATGATAATCTTAGCAGTACTCAGTAAATGCTTTATCACACCAAAAACTTACAGAAAGCTGTATGAAATGATTTCAACACAAACCTAGTACAAAATATTTTTCTAGGTAATCACAAGCTACAAGAACAGGATTTTGAACAGGATTTTGAAGATTTTCCATCTAAAATGACAGAGTTTAGAGTTCCTTTTTTGACCTTTAGGAATAGAACATGACTTACAGTCCTTCCCTTACAGTAAGATTTTTACCAATTCAATTATTCCTCAAAGTATTCTCTACCTTTTTTACCTTTATAGATACCAACATCACTTTGATGAAGAAAGAGAAAATTGATTTCTGAAATATATTTTTAATATTTTTTCTATGAATAAAAATCTTTGCATCAAAAGGTTACCTGGCAAGATGAACAGATTATTCTATCCATATCCATTCTGCTAATTATCAGTCAAGACTATTGGAATTTAACTGCTAGCCTTTCAGCCTCTGATTTAGAAAAGTACAGGTGCTATAGGATATTAAATTTCTACATTTTTCCCAAAAAAATATATAATGCATGCATTGAGGGGGTCCTGTATACACCAGCTAATGTTAAATATCATGTAATCAAAGTACAAATCATGATTCACAAAATCTGACTTAAAAATTATATATTTGCTATGCTTTAGCAAGAACTGCAGCCATCTATATACGGTACAGAGGATCAATTATGTAACTCATGCATACATGATCATTAAATGACACACACACTTCACAGAACATGAATTCACAGCTATGTAGCAGAAAAGACAAAGATAAAATCCAAACTGAAAATGAACTGAATAGAAAAAAATTGCAAATGTGACTATACATTGAAAATACTATAAGATATCATTGAAATATCAATACACAAGGAAACATGTTAAAGGTCTCATGGAAATTGGAATTCCTGTTGACTTTAGAGGTATTTCGCCCTGAAAGTGTTACTCCAACTCCCTTTTGGCAGAAAAAAAAAAAAAAATGAAACGAAACCAAACCAAACCAAAAATACTTGCAGTGATATAGCAAAGTAACAATATATCTTATCTGAGCTCTACAGAAGCCACTGGCTGGCAGCAACAAGCATTACAAGATTTGACAGGAAGGAATTTTAAACCTGACACAATCATACCAATCAGAGGGCACAAGCCAGGGCAAAGCTTAATAACCTGGTGCCTCCTGCATTCATGACAGCAGATATAAATCCATAAGCCTGGCAGTCTGATGAAGGTTTCTTTCTCAGCCTTTTTAAGAAATGCAGCCTTCTCTAAAGCCACAAAGCATAACAAGACGTGAGGAAGAAAATCTGTACTATATTTTAAACCAGCTAAGTGAGTACTGCAAAAAGCCCTGTTCCATGATAGCTGTTGTGATCAGCCAAACAAAAGTAAAAACAAACAGAAAACAAACAGAAAAAAAAAAATAGCCTGATACATTAGATATACATGGAAGACACCAGGTAGGGCAATCTTCGGAGGATAATTGCTCCCCTTTTACATGTAAATTTCGGTAAGACAAGTCCAAGGAAGAGTACCACCCAACAGAATTCATTTGAAATTGGTTTTGTAAGTCAAAACTGCCTGGATTCCTGTAAGGATTTGGGAGATAAAATTATCCAGAACAATAGTTTAGGAGCACTTCCTTGATAATAAATATTTAGTGATTCCTTATCTGAAGCTTTTAATTACTGTAAAGGACTGTGAAAGGGGTTACACATTCCTTTAGCAAAGCTCTTCAAAGCAAAACGCAATCAAAAGCTAGCAAAAAAGCAATCACAGAAATGTTATGTTCCATTCTCAGGAAGCCTGACTTTCACTTAAAAAGACTTGGCCAGTCACAGAGCACTAAATTGAAGTTTGGGATTTCAAATAATGCTAAATTATTATTATTTTTTTTTTTATAAGACATTGTTAATAATACAATTGTAAACTCTGAACTGTGCTTTCTTATTGTCATTTACATTAAAAATACTGGTTAAAACCATAATAGAACCAAAAACTCACCATATCCAAGGGAGAATCATAAAAAGAGCTGTCCCGCTGTGAAATCCCACATTCAAAACCAGCATTTTTAACTACTCGATTTTTCATCAAAGAATAGGGATGTGAGACTTTGTAATCAGTGCTGTTTGCGGTGTTACTGTAAAATTACAACCATACCCAATGAAAAATATCATAATCAGTTCCCATTGCAAGTCACTTGAAATCTGCCTGGCCCAATTAAGTAAGAACATTCTGAAAGATGTATTTTCCCCAGAGCACTGCAGAAATTTAAAATGAGACAGCTGAGTTAGCCTCGGTATGTAGGTGGCCTGCTCTCTGATTTAACTATAGTTTTGTATTGAGTATTGTTAAGTATTTGTATGATCTGCTCAATCAACTCTTTCACTTTGGGGCTGATAGCTGTAACAAATTCCATTTTAATTATTGTATGTAGCAATTGTGCAAGAGTCATGATTCTTAATTATAAACTAGAATATTAAGGTCTGGCTCTTGCATAAACACAAGTACCACAATTGAAAACATAACAAAACAAAAGAATGTGGAAACTACATTCAGTTTGAGACCAGTACTAATCATTATATAATGATGACTTAATGACGTGGAAAATAAATAAATAAGAATAAAAGTATATTCATTTTTAATGGTGAAAAATGGGAATTATTTTTGTTCTCATAGATTTACAGAGTAAAGAAACGAAGTACATTCAAAAATAGTTGCTGAGGAGATCAAATTTGTGCTGATACTTACATCTATATCTTATTTTCTGATGGGCAATGGAAGCATGAATTTTTCCGAACAAAGGCCATAGACACTTCCATTTTACCTCCAAAAACTCATCCAACCAGACAATACAGAATTTAGCCATTCCTTTCCCACTGCCACCACATCTAACATAATACCTTGTTTTTATCATTATAAGTTATTTGAATACACCATGCTCAGGTATTCAGCTACTTCCATTACAGACACATTATACTGGAGCATTCCTGGGTCTGTGATAAGAATTGAACTCCCCTGTCCCGCCCCACCATTTCATTAGTAACAATTCAAATGACACAATAGATTTATATTGCTACTCCAGCCTTTGTGAGCTTGTTTCTATTTTGACAAAGTGTATTCTTTAGTACTAGAATGGAAAGACATATACAAAAAGAAGTATATAACCAACCATAATTGTTTTGGAAATTAAAGGCATAAAAGTCAGGAAATTAAATTTGCAGTGTTCAAGTTTAGTGTTAAGCCAATTCACTTGGAATTATCAATGCAAAAGTGATTTCTAGAGGACACCAATTGTACCTTTCTATGTCAAATTATAAGCAGAACTGATAAGGTATTTTGAAACTTCCTATTAGAAGAAGCTGTTTTAGATAGCCAGTAACATCAAGCTGGAAATATAAAGATTAAATCTCTGCCTTAGAATTATTCCTTTTTCTTTTTAGTAGTGCTCAGTAGGTTTAGTTGATGAAAAAGAAGAGTGAGAGGTGATTTCACTGCAGCTTCTAAGTGCAGTGCATGAGAAGAAAATGCCAGCTAGTAGAGAGCTCTTTAGACTAGTACACAAGTACATAAGTAAGAACCAATGGCTGGAAGAGGAAACCAGGTAAAATCAGAGAAGAAATAAGTGTACATTTCTTTTAAATTGAATTATTTAATCATAGAAAACAAACATACAGGCCAATTGACAGAGAGCACCCTACTGGCAAAGTACTACAAATTCAATTTTTTTAAAACAAAGTTTCTTCAAAGCAAGACATATAACTTCATGGAAAATGCTTTCATTGCACACTATTGGGTTGAATGCCTGGGAAATTATTACTTGATGACCTGAGTTGTACAAGAATGTATTTTACGAGTGCTGAGATATAAAGACTGAAGAGTATTCAACAGCACAGATGAGAAGGCTTGAGCAGAATAATGCAGCACATTATTCACAATCCACAAGATTCAAATCTTGACTAAGAAAACTGATACAAAACTGTCTTAGATTTCCCTGTCTTCAGAAGAAAAGCAAAAAGACACACATGGCCCCATAAACACATCTTAGGCTGTAAAAGTTCTAGAAACTTCTATATATATAAAATAGCAAGTTTGGCTCATGCACAGGGAGGTTCTGGCATCAGTCAAGTCAAAACATACTTCTCATACTTTAACCACATTGTGATGATCTGTTCTATGATATCACTAGAATAATCTTAGATCATACTCAGCCTTCCTTAATTATTATTAACTCCTGAGAATAATGAGAAATTATGTTTCCTGAGCTTTATGCATGAATTATTAATCTTATTTATTTATTTATTAAAACAGCATTTTTTTCTTCCATAATAAAATCACCGAAATTTCAGGGTGGACCAACTTTTTACATGGTCTGATAGTGATAGAACAAGAGGGAATGGTTTAAAACTAAAAGAGGGGAGATTCAGGTTGGATATATCTTGACTCAGAGGGTGGTGAGGTTCTGGCACATGTTGCCCACAGAAGCTGTGTGTGCCCCATCTCTGGGGGTGTTTAAGACCAGGCTGGATGGGGCTCTGGGCAGCCTGACGCAGTGGGTAACAACCCTGCCTGCAGCAGGGAGTTGGAACTGGACGGGCTTTAAGATCCCTTCCAGCCCAAGCCATTCTGTGATTCTGTGATTCAAGTTTGTTCACTCTGTCTGTACATTCTCAGCTCCTGTGGATGTGCCTGGCATCTGAAAGCTTACTTTCTTAATGCTAATATGCTTGTTTCTCATAGCAAGCACCAATATAAACCATTTTTTCTACTGTATAGGCAGACACAATGTTTCAATGTCTAATGAAACACAACTTATTTCCAGGCAATGCAACCAAAGAGCACAGTAGTGGAAATTGTTTTCAGGATCAGTGGAAGTTGCCATACATGGATGTGTTCCCTGTCCCCACTGTATTAAACTGTCTTACCTCCAGGAAGTGTCTAAATGTTTGCTTAAAAAGCTTTTCAGATGATACCCTGTATGTTGCTGCGTGGTAATTATAAACTACAGCAGATAAACCCTGAAATGGCACATACACCTTAAGCTGCTAATAACTACAACTTGAACTTATACAACTGTTACTCTACAGACATCTCAGAGAGAAATGCTACCGCTATTAGCAGTACAATCACAACAGTATTGCATTTGCATGCATAACAGATCATCAAGCCCCTGAATACATTCTGTTTGAAACTGTTGAAGGTGTTATGATGAGAAATAGAAGGAAAACATATGTGCATATGCCATGGGACTAGGCAGAAAAGATAAGAGAATGGGAGTAAATAAACACATCCATGCTACCTTCCCTAACAAATATAATCCAGGATAAATCTGATATTTTTAGTCTTCCCTTGGTATTAGAGAATGAGATAGATGTTATTTTCCTTATTGTAATGTTTCAGCATTTGTTTCTCTTTGTTGCATGACAGACATTTCACAGCAGTTTTTAAACAGAAGCTTTTTAAAGCGACTTTTTTTTTTTTTTTTTTTTCTCAGTTTTCATCTTCTACTTTATGTTGCTTCCTTACAGGATTAAGATAGTTCTAGAACTCATGCTTTCATAACAAACAGACAGAGAACCAGTTTCACTACTTAATCCAAAGGAAATAAAGTCTTTATAATGTGAATGCAAACTTACTGTATGAAACATATTCACTGATTTCTTTGATTAATAATACTTTAAAAAACAGATATAAAATTCATTCACAGATTAAAATTTGTAACTCTACATACTTACATTAACTTCACATAACTTATTTTAACCACGTTGAGAAAAATAAATGTTTTTCCAATGTAACTTTCATTTTTTTAACTTTATTTCTTGTATGAATATTAACATAAATAATAATACATTTGTTGATGTTCTGCCACTACTTAATGATGGTTGGTCTAGTGCCTAGACCTTAATTTTAACTCATCAATAACAATGCATTAATTATTCTTTCCTTTGCAAATCAGCATTCTTTGAAGATCAGGAAATGATTTGTAAAAGTTATATTTACAGTAATGTTTACCTGTTTATCAAGGAGTATACAAATTATAGATTTGTTATGAATGCCTGAAATTATGGTTCCAAATAAGTTATTTCTCTGCAATACAGATATATCAGTGCTGCTGGTGATAGGTTACAAATCTCAGATATGGTGTATGAGACAGCATAAACCTATACATTGATAAAATAATCAGTCTTCCCAAACCAAATACTACTGGTTATTTCTCACAGTGATATATGAAGTGTGATCAGAGAAGTCATTGATAATGTTTGGAAAGTGTCCTGATGCTGATGACATCACTTTCAAGGAAAAAAAAAAAAAAAAGCTACAATATTAGTTTTACCATTAGAAGACAACATTTTTAATATAAATGTCTGAAAGAGAGTGGAGTCTTGTAAGTTTTTGCAATAAAGTTGTCTTTGCTTGTAACTATGACATAATCACAGCCAAGATCACTGCATTTTTACTGAACCTGTTAAATGGCATGCAAGATCTTGTAATTAATAATAATGTAATTAATCAATAAATAAAAGCCAAATTATATTTTTCTGTTGAATATCTATGCACTAGTGTTTTTTAAAGTTTATTTTCCCACCACTCTGAACTACACTATTACCAACCTCGATTAAACTTCACGGTCCTGCAAACAGCTTTGTTGAGTTTAGGAAGTGGCAACGCAAACTACATGCCAACTTCTTGCAGTAGTTTGCAATCTTCTTCATTATTGCCCCACTCCTGGCTGACTGTCTTTCAAAATTTTCTGCTGAGGAGCCACAGACAGACTTGCCTAAGGCTATGCTGCTTGCTACCAGAATTGCAGTACTGTGGAGACAACAGCCCAGGCTATTTCTGGATGTGGTCAGTGCCAACATTTTCTTGACAACTCTGCTCCGTACTGACAAAGCAAATTACAGATGATTTCATTTCCAGACACTTTTTCTTTCTGTTTTCCACCTCAAACTGACGATTATAGCATGTTCAGAATTTTTTCCTGCTTACTTCCTTTTCTTGTCTGCTGGAACAAGACAGTCAACAAGCTGACCTTCTGGTCTTTTAGCTGATAATCACTATGTCAGCTTAGTTTTCTTTTGGATAGTTCTATCACATTGAATTATCATTTGCCTTAGAAAAACTTGTCATTTTCATGCCTGTCATGTAAGACTTGAAGGTTTGAAGACTAAATTCTTTCAAGAAATTATAGGTCATTTTAAAAAGAGAAGTTAAGGTAAGCACTATTTTAAAAGTTTTGAAGCCAATTCAAATTCCCGAGGAAGTGCAAAATCATTAAACAATTATATGCTTAAATACTCTCTAAAATGTATTATTCAAGATCAAGTTGATCAGTGCCATAGTTTTAATTTGGCTACTTTCAGCAGACAGTGTCATAATTTAGATTCTATTATATATTCAACAGGTGTGGTGGGGGCCCAAACTCAAGATCCTTATTCTTTGACAAACATATCAGCACGGGAGTGGGAATTTTAAAACATAAATTGCAGCTGATACCACAAAGGTGACCAACACAAGCCACTCAGCAATCAAGTGAAAGCAGAGAGGTTTTCAAATGATCCTCATTTAAATTGTCATAATTCTAGATCTTGAGGAAAAAAAAAAAAAGGAAAATAAAAGGAAAATTCCATAGGAAAAACAAACAAACTAAATAAATAATAAAAACAAACAAAAGTACAACATAGTATTTTGAAGCATCTATATCATGTTCATGTATGATAGCATCCATTATTTAGATTCGAATGTCACAGAGTTTACAGAAAATAAAAAGAAAAAATCTCTTAAACAAATACAATCATTTGATTCTAGATAAGGAAACTACGTTATTTACACAAAAATATGTGCAGTAGTGCTACTAGTAACTAGAATCAGCTGTGTCCCTGTGTAAAGTGTTATCTCTCCTATCAACAGTGAGGAAGAAGTTCATTTTCTAATATCCTATATATTTCAGCATCAAAAGATGTGAAACTTAATCCAAATCTAATAACACCAATGACAGTTCTGAAATGAAGAGGAAAGAAATATTAAATATGAAAAATTACCTGGTCTAGTGGGAGGTGTCCCTGCCCATGGCAGGAGTGTTGGAACTAGATGACTTTTAAGGTCCCTTCCAGTCCAAACCATTCTATGATTCTATGATAAAATTTGTTGTGTTTGGCTGAGATAGTCCTTTTGTCTTAGCACTTCCATTACTACCATTAACAGATAAAGAGGGATGATAGATTCACCGTTTTTAAAATATTGAGTATTTATTCTTCTCTTCATCAATAGCCCAAGAGACAAAAATGGATATTTGCATATTCTTTCCAATTTAACATAACAATTCCAGACAAGTAAGGGGAAATATAACTACCAGATTCTGAATATATGACCTTCTAGAGACAAGAAAAATTTCAGATTAACTGACAGTTTTAGCTTCACTTACATTTAATTAATTCCTTGCTCAAATATTCACTAAATAATGTCTTAAGTTTTAAGTGGATGATAAAATAATGGGATAATAGAAAGCCTTGAAAAACTGCATGTAGTTGCTTAGGATAAAAAAAAAAAAAAAAACAGCTTTATCTTTAGAAAATGTTGTTGTTTGTATCCTTCCATCCATTCAACGTAAACCAGACAAATCTAACACTTTTCACACCTAAGAAATGAACTTTATTAAACAAAGAAATTTCCCCACTAGAAATGATCTTTTCACTTCAACTGTATCTGGCTGCAAAGCACTGTCTGCTGCTTCTATGCAAAACATAAGGAGAAATGGTTTCAAAATTCCCTGAAAACAGGCTTGAGCACCACAATCATTATTGAATAAGACATTCTCAGGTGTCATCAAAAGAGGTGATGAAGAACAGCCCACACA
>VXAV01001782.1:25167-48795 GCA_013399715.1 Alectura lathami
TTAATTATGCTTAACACGTACAGTTACAAAGCAGTATCTTAACTATGCAATTAAGAGTTTTCATTTGATATAGCTTACATTGAGTAAGATAAAATGCTTTCAATTGAAATTTATAGGTTTCGGGTAATGCTGCTTTTTTGGTATCAATATTCATATATGATTCAATTATATCTGTTCCATGTAAATAAGACTAAAAGGAGGATGCTAACAGTATGCCATTTGATAGTAACAATAAGCACTATCCTTGCTAGCTGCAGGGCTAGTGAAGCAAAACTACTACATTGAACTATGAAACCAAAACTTAATAAACCTCCTGAAACAGAAAGAATTTCTTTCAGTACTGAAAACATTAGATATTTGTGAGCAAATAGCAATAATTTCATAGAGTTTGCTGTATAAAGCAATGTCCCTAGAAGGCTGAAAATCTGAGATCCTCTGCATCAGGAGAGAAAGGAGAGAGGAAGGTTTATATAGAAGTATACTCATTACAGAGCACAGTCAAATGTGCATTTCAACAATGCAAAATAGTTACAAATAACTTTAATAGTGTGTGTGGGGGAAAAACACCATAATTTTGAATTAGATATATAATTGATCTTCTGTAATTTCATAATTCTATTTGTACCTTACTTAATTTCTTACATTTCAGCAAGTATAAAATGGATTTCAGTCTGCATCACTACTGAGGACAGAAATCCTTGTTCCAGCTGAACTTTGTTTTAGCTATCTCAAAATAGTCAGCTAGGTTTGTTCTCACTTTTCTCCATGGCCATGGTACCAGAGTACTCCTAGTGAAAATGTACACAACCAGCCTCACTTTTGGAGCTGTTCAGTTAGTTCGCTCTAATATCCAGGCACAGTCCATACAGCCCAACCTACCACTGTGTGGTCCCCTTCAGAAAGCCAGCAGAGAGCTACAGTGCCCCAAACTTGGTTTCTTCTAAAGAGTCCTCTGGCACTATCCATCTTCACGAGCATGCCAGGCACATCATTATCATCACCTGATCTAATGAGGCAGGAACTGAGCTCTTCAGACTTTTTAACCTCAGAATGGTTATCTGTCTGCTGTTTAATTTAGGGTTAGAATGAAGACTGGGAAACTGAAGATAATTGGTCTATAACTGTTTGCTAGAAAGTCCAGTGTTAAGCAGGATTTTTATACTTAATAACTACAGTTTTAAGGTTATGATCTTCACACTGTTTAATGACAGGATTAGAGTTCCATTTTGAAATATGTAAAGATTGGTATGAACAAAGCTGAAGGCAGAGAATTTCAGGGTATTGCTGAACACAGTAAAGTACCTCAGTAAGCTTTTACTTTAACTGCAAATAATCTGCATGCTTTTTGGCTATACACATAGTCACCTCAATAAGAGTCAGGAGAAGATTAAAGATGAAAATTTAGATTGTGGATAACCAAAGGTTTTATTGAAAATTCAGGGGTGTATAAGAAAGAGAGAAGAATCGGTTCCAGCTTAAGACATATAAATAAAAGCTTCTACAAGTTAGCATTCATGCTGGTTTTGCTGTTATTACACTAAAAGAAAAACAGTCAAAGCAGTGTTAAGAAATATAGCTTTCCAGGCTATTTAAATTAATTATTTATATTGCCACTAAATATAATAGTAACATCTTCAGTCCAAGATGAATCTTAATCCTGCTATGATTTGTGTCCAATTATTTGTATTTTTTTTTTTTTTTCCCCCAAACAGTTACAGAGAAAGCGATAAATAGTGGTGACTGAATATTACTTGACTGTTATGGGAATGGTGGGGAATATAAGTAAAGGGAAGAAAAATAATTGTTGACGTGTTTTTCTGAATTAGGAAGGGAGATACTACAATAGTTGGCTGAATTTTCATAGTCTTTTTAATTCATATATAATCATATCCTGACCATGATTAAGCTTACAATTAGACATAGGAAATCAATAGATTGACATACCAAAAGGAGTTCTTATTTTTTCAGACTATGGAGTTTTCAGAGTTAGGAAGGCATCTAGCATTTTATTGGATCCAATGTTTTATTTTTTATTTTTCAACACCAATGAATTATCTTGCAGAAGTTAGTTTGGGTATAGAGCAGAGCACATAGAAAAGGAGGCCTAATGCTACATTTGAGATTCCTTGGATAATACAGCTGCCTATTGCATTCATTCCTCTAAGTCAAATAAGGTGACCAGGACCTTGAATAATTCATTCTCCATAAAGTTTATTTGGGAATTAAAAGTTTGATTATGATATTTAATGTACTAGTTTGTAAGTAGAAATTAAAGTTATTCCTATAAAAATAAATAAATAAAACAATTAAATCAAAATTATAAAATATAGTGTTCATTTACAATTATAGCCCAAAGTCTAAGAAAACAGAAATGGGCGCCAAATGGTTTTCCTACATCTTGACAAGATATGCATAGGCTTCTTCCAAAGAGGTTTAATAAACTATGTATTTTTTTATTATTAAAAAGCCATGTTAGAACTCAGTTTCCTATAAAATTCATATGTAGTTCTTTAAATGCATGTTTTAATCTGTCTTTCTTAACAGTATAAAAGAAGCCTTTATACCACTCAATCTGTAGGCAATGTTTCATACTGTATTTCAGTATTCAGAGCTGGCAGATCTTCAAGGAAATATTCCTTAGTGCCCAAGAGCTCTCCATCCCCAGGTGCAGGAAGTCAGGAAAGGAAGGCAGGAGACCAGCATGGCTGCACCATGACCTGCTGGTCAAACTGGAGAGCAAGAAGAAAATGCACAGATAGTGGAAGTAGGAACAGGTATCCTGGGAGGAGTTTAGGGATGTTGCTGGGCTGTGTAGGGAAGGGGTCAGGAAGGCCAAGGCCCAGCTGGAACTGGACCTGGCGAGCAGCGCAAAGAAAGGTATATCAAATAGCAAAAAAGCACTTCTACAGGTATATCAACAAGAAAAGGAAAGCTTGGGAAGGTGTCCCCTCCCTAGTGAGCAATACAGGCAGGCTGGTAACAACAGACAAGGAGAAGGCTGAGGTGTTCAACAACTTTTTGCCTCAGTCTTCACTAACACCTGCTCCTCCTGAGTTCCTTGAGCAGATGAGTCATAAGGTGAGGACTGGTGAAGCTATGTCCCTCCCACTGTGAGGATCAGGTTTGCGACCAGCTGAGGAACCTGAACATCCATAAGTCTATGGGTCCTGATGAGATGCATCCCAGAATCCTGAAGGAATTGGCTGATGCAGTCACCAAGCCACTCTCTATGGTATTTGAGAAGCCATGGCAGTCTGGTGATGTCCCTTGTGACTGGAAGAAGGGCAATGTTACACCCATTTTTAAGAAAGGTAGAAAGAATGAGCCAAGGAACTACCGACCTGTCAGCCACACCTCTGTGCCGAGGAAGATCATGGAACAGATCCTCCTGGAAGCTATGCTAAGGCACATGGAAGACAGGGAGGTGATGCAAGACAATCAGCATGGCTTCACCAAGGGCAAGTCCTGCCTGACCAACCTAGTGGCGTTCTAGGATGGAGTAACTGCATCGGTGGACAAGGGAAGAACCACTGATATCATCTATCTGGAGTTCAGTAAGGCCTTTGACACAGTCACCCATAACATCCTTCTCTCTAAACTGGAAAGATATGGATTTGATGGGTGGACTCTGCAAACGGATGAGGAACTGCTTGCTAGATGGCATCCAGAGAGTGGTGGTCAATGGCTCCATGTCCGGGTGGAGATCGGTGATGAGTGGTGTCCCTCAGGGGTCTGTTCTGGGACTGATACTCTTCAATATCTTCATCAATGACATCGACAGAGGGATTGAGTGCACCCTCAGCAACTTTGCAGATGACGCCAAGATGTGTGGTGCGGTTGATATGCCTGAGGGACAAGATGCCATCCAGAGAGACCTAGACAGGCTGCAGCAATGGGCCCAAGCTAATGTAATGAGCTTCAACAAAGTCAAATGCAAGGTCTTGCACCTTGGTTGCGGCAACCCCCGCTATTAATACAAGCTGGGGGATGAAAGGAATGAGCAGAACCCTGCCAAAAGGGACGTGGGGGTACTAGTGGATGACAAGCTGGACATGAGCCAGCAGTGTGCCCTTGCAGCCCAGAAAGCCAGCCTCATCTTGGGCTGCACCCAAAGAAGCATGGCCAGCAGGGCAAGGGAGGTAATGCTGCCCCTCTACTCTGTGCTGGTGAGACCCCGCCTAGAGTGCTGCGTCCAGATGTGGAGTCCTCAGTACAGGAGGGACGTGGACCTGTTGGAGTGCGTGTCCAGAGGAGGGCCACAAAAATGATCCAAGGGATGGCACACCTCCCCTGTGAGGACAGGCTAAGGGAGTTGGGGCTGTTCATTCTAGAGAATAGAAGGCTCCAGGGAGTCCTGATAGCAGCTTTTCAGTATCTGAAGGGGGCCTACATGTTGTGGTAGGACTAGGGGGAATGATTTCAAACAGAGAGAGGGGAGATTTAGCCTTGGTATAAGGAAAAGGTTTTTTTTATCATCAGGGTAGTGAAGCACTGGAACAGGTTGCCCAGAGGGGTGGTGGATGCTCCATCCTTGGATTCATTCAAGGTCCGGCTGGACAGGGCTCTGAGCAACCTGATCTAGCTGTAGCTGTCCCTGTTCACTGCAAGGGAGTTGGACCTTTAAAGGTCCCTTCCAACGTGGATGATTCTATGATGTTATGATTTAATTTTTTTTTTTTTTTTCCTAGAAGGGAAATGAGACTGGACATTTGCACTCTTCCTTTAGAGCAGAAACAAAACATGCAAACACTTTTAAACTATAATAAACAGAACCAGCAACATCTGCCTATTATTTAAATACTTAATATGCTCTCCTTTTCGTGATTTTTTACTACTTAAGATTCAAACCAAGGTATTTTAGAATGTTAAGAAAAATGTATTACTGGAGAAAGGGTGATATCTCATGGGATTTTATTGTAATTTTTCTTTGTAATTATTCTTACAATATTGCAACATATTTTTTCAGTTGCACTACTGGTTTATTAAGTAGGTAGACTTTAAGATCTGATAGCCACCTGAAAAAAAATCACTCTAACTACAATGTTCTTGACACAATTTCAAAGATTCTTCTTTTTATTCTTTCTTTCTCAATTTCCCTTTCTCAGACCTCCTCTATATTGAACCACATCTGGCTAATATTTGCCAGTTGGAATCTTCTTTCTTAAAACGGTCAATTTACTAAATTTGGAAATCAATTTTGGCACATTGGTGGAAATGAACTCGCAGATTCTTGTGGAACTCCCAGTCCCATGTGAAAAAATATCCTTGAGAAGAGGGAAATGTGTGTAATTTCAGTTGCTCATAGTATTAATTGAATTATCTGAATCCAAAGTGAAATTCTTGAATTAGAATGGAAAAGTTAAGAAGCTGTTTATTTAAATACAATTTTTAATGGAGAGAGAAGAATATATGTACTTTTTAAATAGCTGTCTGTTTTTCTATCTGGATTTCAATGGAATTTCTACATTCAGACCAGCTTGTAAAATCTTCAAGAATGCTAAATCCCAAAAAGGTAACAGCTCCTTAGAACTAAACTGCAAACTTTTAGCAAAGTCTTCTTCTCAAAATTGTCTACATTTACATGTCATCTTTTCTAAGGCATTTCTACAGATTATGCATTCATTCAATTTGTATAGCATTCAGTCATAATAATCTACTTAATATTTCTCTCTTCTTTCTGTCTCTCCTTTTTTTTTTTTCTTGTCAAATCAAACATTTTTTATGAAGTTTTATCCACTATTATTGAGAAGTCTTCAAACTGTCTCTCAATGAATAATTTCATGTGTTTAATTGTAAAGCAATCTGTTAATGTTATCTGAAAGTGATTGGAAGAATTCTTAGAATTTTTATTAAAAAAAAAAATCAGTAATTTTATTTTACAAATTCTGTATTAATGAGAACAATAATGGGAAAAATAACAGTGAAATATTGGTAAACAACTCTATTTGGAGACAGAAGTGTTAGAAGAAATGTCTTCTTTATCCGTTTCATTTGAACTAGAAATATTAAGACATCATTATTTCAGCTTCAACTGAGAAAATTTCCTTTACATGTACTAAACTGAATGTTTCCTGTTATTGTTATTTTTCCCAAACTGTGCTAGTCATAATTTTGGAAATGCAAAACAACCCAATATAACAAAACAAGAACAAAAAGCAGTTTTACTGAACTTTGTAGTGATTTTATAGTCGAGAAGGATCTCCTTCATTTATTATCACTCTTTTTTCTCTTTCAAAACTGAAGTTTCAAGAGACTGTGGAAAAAAATTAAAAAGTTATTAAAATTAAAAAGTTATTCAAGAACAAATTACATTCACCTGTGAAAAAAAAAATGGAGAACTAATTTGCTTGTTAGGTTATAAGAATTTTTTTCACAATTTTAACAAGTTATTATTTTATTCTATATTTATCTTTCTAACAGCTTCTTAAAATACGTTACACTAGTTTGATATTTCTGGTCAGGAAAGCAGGGGGGAGAAAGTTAAAAAGAAAAGGACACTGAATTTTTATCTCATTAGATATCTCTTTTCAGTGTCTTATTTCAGTGACATTTACAAAAAAGTCCGACCTGAATAAGGTAAATTTGGGTGAACATTTTAGAATGAATACTTATGCTTCACTTTAAGGCATACAGAAAGTTATATAGATATGCAAATGTTGCTAGACAGAAATTTTGTCTAACCTGAATGTTGCCAGTTCTGACAATTTTTGCTTGAAAAATCAAAGTTAAAGTTAAAAACTCAATCCATTCTCCACTCAGCCCATATTCATGTTTGGGATTGCCCAGACCCATGTGCAGGACCTAGGACCTGGCCTTGCTGAACTTCATGAGGTTCACTCATGGGCCCACCTCTCAAGCCAGTCATTTTCCCTACTCTTCCTGTTATACCAGTTGTACCTACAGATTTTCTTGTTGCCCTTGACACCTTGACATCGCTGGTGTCATGATTTCTAGCATCGTTGAATCTATGAATGCTGGATAAGAAGGGATTAGGAAATTGTGTGTGGGGACAGAATTAGGATATCTAACTTAAATTGACCAATGAGGTATTCCATACCACATACATCATGTCATGGCCCTCCCCCTGCTTTCCGGTGAGGGGGGAAAGCTGCAGCTTGCGTGGCTCTTTTTTCCCTTCCAGGCTGGGCTTGTGTGTGGGTGAGAAGTCGCCTTTCTCTTAAGTCACTGGTTCCAATTGTCAGTGTTATTATCCTTTTATCCCCTTTATATTTTTATTATCTCTTGTTCCTTAGCTATTTTAGTAAAATAGTTTTTATTTTAACTCCCAAGTTCTGCATGTTTTTTTCTTCCTCACTTCCCTCCTCCATCCTGCTGATACCAGCTGCCTGCGGTATGCTGGCAGTCCCAGGCCCTTGTGGCTGTGGCCTGGGGGGGGCGGGGGGTGAGCAAGTGACTTTTGGAAGCTGTCATGGGTTAAACCACCACAGATG
This sequence comes from Alectura lathami, assembly GCA_013399715.1. Taxonomy (NCBI): domain Eukaryota; kingdom Metazoa; phylum Chordata; class Aves; order Galliformes; family Megapodiidae; genus Alectura; species Alectura lathami. Next base: position 32,619 of record VXAV01001782.1, read on the forward strand.
GCCAGATTTAATTTTACCAGGTCATTAGCTTTCCTAACCTGATTCCTGGCTGCTCAGTCAGTTTCTCTGTATTCCTCTCAGGATACTGTCTTTTCTTCCACCCTCTGTAGGCTTCCTTTTTGTGTCTGAGTTTGGCCGGGATCTCCTTGTTCATCTATGCAGGCCTCCTGACATTATTGCCCAACTTTCTCTTTGTTAGGATTCTTGAGCTTGGAGGAAGCGACCACCTGTCTTGGGCTTCTACTCCCTTCAGGTCTTTATCCCATGGTACTCTACGAAATAGAGCCATGAAGTCTGCTCTCCTGAAGGCCAGGGCAGTGAGCTTACTGTGCACCCTCCTCTCTGCCCTAAGAATCTTGAACTTCACCATTTCATGGTCAGTGCAGCCAAGGCTACCCTTGAACGTCACATTCCTTGCAAGTTTCTCCTTGTTGGTGAGAACAAGCTCTAGCACTGCACCTTGTTGGCTCCTCTGTCCACTTGGAGAAGAAAGTTATCATTAGAGCATTCTAGGAGTCTCCTGGATTACATAGGCCCTACTTGTTGTCCTTCCAACAGATATCAGAGTGGTTGAAGTCCCCCATGAGTACTAGTGCTTCTGAATGTGAGGCTACTCCTGTCTGTTTACAGAGGATGTCATCTACTTGGCCTTCCTGGTCAGGTGTCCGGTAGCAGACCCCCACTATAATGTCAACTGTCCCTGTCCTCCCTTCAGTCCTCACCCATAAACTCTTGGTCAGCTTCTCATCCATCCTGACATGCAGCTCCAAGCAGTCTAGTTGGTCATTGACATAGAAGGTAACAATTCATCCTTGTCTCCCCAGCCTGTCCTCCCTAAAGAGTCTGTATCCTCCCATTACACACTCTGCTCATGGGAGCCATCCCACCACATCTCTATGATACCAAAAGATCATAGCCCTGCAGGTGTGTACACGCCCCTAAATCCGCTTTATTGTCTATGCTACATGTGTTTGCACAGAGACATTAAAGCTGGGCCCAAAATGGAGCTGAATGCAGTGACTTAAATTCCTTTGTTCTGCTTTTCAGGTTCTCTCTTGCTGACCTTCTCCAGGCTCTGGTCATCAAACTGGTAGGAGTGGGATGGACTGAGGTTCACCGCCCCCAGAAATTTTCATTTAAAGCCCTCTTTACCAGCTTGGTATGCCTGCAGCAGGAGGTACTCCTCCACTCCTCTAACAGATGGACTCCACCAGATCCCAGTAAACCCGTTTTTCAAAGTGAGTCCAAACCGCTGGCAGTGGGACCAGTCCTGTGACCACTTGTTGATTCTCCAGATTCAGTCTTCCCTTTCAGCCCCCTTCCCCTTGACTGGGAGGACTGATGAAAAAGCTACTTGTGCTCCATAGTCCGTTTTCTTCTCCCAGCACTCTGTAGTAGTTCTTCATACTCCTCAGACTGCTCCTGGCTGTATTACTGACTCCAACATGAAAAACCACCGGCAGATAATATTCAGTGGACTGTATGAGGCTTTGTAGTCTGTTGGTTAAAACCTTGATAGGAGCACCCAGTATGCAGAACACCTCTCTAGAGAGTGCATCAGGTCAGTAAATGGGTGCCTCAGAAGAGAGCTGTCTACTGCTATCACCCATCACTTTTCTTAACTGCACTGGTTGTTACATGCAGAGCAGAGCAGGCTGACTTTGTCGGCTCGAGAGTCTCTCCTGATGTGACAGGTCTTTCTTCCTCAGCCTGCAGAACAGTGAAGCAGTTCTACAAGGGCACTTCAGGTTTCAGGTGAAGTCTCTTCCTCCTGCTTACTGGCCCTTGCTCTAGCAAACTTCCATTCTTCTGCATTATTGGCAGCCCTCCCTTCTGTGAGTTTTTTGCTGTTTGGCTGTGGGTCCACCACAGACTGCACTTGGAACCAGTTATCTAACTCCTTCTCAGCCTCCCTGATATTATGCAACCTTCTCACAGCTTCCTGCAGCTCAGCCACCTGCTGCAGGAGGTGGGTACACCTTTTGCAGGCAAGTCCACTGCCTGTTCCTGCCCGAGGAGAAAGATCTGGGTACTTCCTGCAGCCTGATGCCTGCACTGCAGCCACTCCATAAGCAACTCCATCTGGGTGGAGACACTGGCCACTGCTAGTGCAGATGGTGCAGATCCCCCAGCCAAAGCCGCAGCCTTTTCTCTCAGACAAGTGTCCACCATTCTGCTTTGAGATTCAGGTAGGATGAATGCCCTTGCCTTGTGCAGATGGTCCCAGAACAGTCTGGATTACCAGGTTTTGTATGGTTCAAGTCTTTCACTTGGCCTGTGGAATGGCTGGCAGTCTGTCTGCTCATCTTGTTTGCAGCACTCCTGCTTGCTAGGTAGCTCTCCCCAGGGCTGCCTTTTCAGGATGTGGAGGGTGGCCACCATTACCTCTTACAGGAATCTGGATAAACAGTTTCTGGATTTAACAAATACACATTTAAAAGTCAGTGCAACAAATCCAAAAACACTATTTTCCAAAATATTTCAAATATATCTACTGTTGATTAAACTATATTGAGAAGAATGTAATAGAGTTTTAAAAACAATAAAACACTTTCTGTAAACTACAACAGATTCAAGTAAAAAAAAATTATTCATAAAAACAAAAAGAAAGATTTGAGATAATCTGCATTGAATAGAAAAACAACAAAAGCCATTTTCTGGAAAAAAAAAAGAAATTATTAAGAATATGATTTATTGAATAATAATGTTTATAACTGCATCATTATAAAATGTAGGGCATTATATTTAAGTACCCTTAAAGAGAAAAATAAGGACTGTAAGTGGGATTCCCAGTTGGTACAGTTGTGTGTATCTAGTTGTATATGTGTGTCACTTCAAGAAATATTCAAGGGCCTGTCCTCACAGATGATATCATTTCAACATTAACAAAGACAAATTTCAATCGATTCATGCTGTGTATAAGAACTAACAATAATTTAAGTAAAATCACTGATAGAGATACATGACAAGCCTACCTTACACATAAAACAACTTTTTTTTTTTTTTTGTGTGGTGGGAGGGAAAAAAAGCATGTTCATTTCCTTGTTAGTAATATCTGAGTCTACTAACTACAGTTCTTTTCATGATTCTGGAATGTAATGCACATGAATAGAGCCAAATGGACGCCAGATAAACATTATATTACCGAAAGAAAGAGTTCAGTTTAAAATGAGAACATTATAACATTTTGCATAACATATTTGGAAATATCATGCAAAATGTTTAGAAGATTAGAAGAATTACTGTCTACTTTAGTTTAGACAATTGGTGGCAAGAATCTCAAGATACAAATGGCCCTGCCATCATTAATATATAAAGATATTCACCTTCACTTTCATAACTGAATACAGGTAGACTTTGACAATGACTCAGGTAATGTGTTATTTTATTCTTTTAATTTTCTAAGGTAATGGGTTATTCAAACTTCATAAAATCCTCAATAATTTTATGTAATAACAGAAGAAAAAATCACAGATTTAATATAAACATTTACATTTAAATTATAGGTCTATCTTTCTACAACTAAATTTTATTATTCATGTGATAGCTAGGAATTATCATGTCTCATTTCCTTAACATATGGTAGAGCAACAACTGCAAGGAATCTGAATGAAAGAGCCTTTGCAATGTGTGTAATGCAGTTTCCACATCAACAACAGGGGAGAAAGGTTAGCTTGCTGTGACAGTCTGTTCATTGTACTGCTGAGCAATTACTCCGTTGTAAAGACCTCAAGAAAATTTCAACTTGTAGAGCCTGTATAGTTCTTAAGAGTATTCTTGTAGATGGAACTATGCATATACATAAATAAAATACATATATATGTAGAAAAATATATGCACATGTGGCTGAGAATGAGTATTCTCTTACCATCCTTTTAGGATGACAGTCATAAAGAAAAGATAAAACTTAAGAAGAGATAAAACAAAAGAAAAACATAATCTTACATGCCAGCTAGGGAACAAAATAGGACATCAATGAAATGACATGCTCTGAAACTATCCAAGTCAGTTTGTCTTAGTAATTCTTGAAGATAACTCAGAAACTTTGCTTAAATGAACACTAATAATGAATATTATTTCTTAATGTTTTGGTTCTCTTGACATAACTAAGATGGTGACAGCATCATTCTTTGACAGACAGGCTTTCTTCTACTCCTGAGGAGAAAAGGATGGTGGGAGGAAAGAAGAGAAAAGGAACAAAAGTTTAAAATTCTTCAAAGCAAATTATTAGATCTGTTTTGTTTCTGATATAATTAAAAGTAGATACATGGAAGAGATATATGTATTGCTATTTTATTCACCATTACAAATTTCAACATAGCTCAGGGTTGGGATGATGAATGATCCCTTGATGGCATATTATTGTCATTTTTGTGACACCTTATTGCTTGTTTGTCATTGTTGTTTTTGTTGCTTTTCCCTTGTTTTTGTATTGCAGTGGAAGCCAAACATAAGCATTACAGACTGGGGAGCTCTCTTCATGTTTATAAACCCAATCTGTATTTCTGCAAAGATGAAACATATATCATGGCATCTCCCCTTTAGAAGAGGGGATTTTCAAGAGTAGACAAAATGATCAGAAAATATTTATTGGTATTTATGTGAATGTGTTCTCTCTCTTTCCAGAGACCTCATGAAAAGTTTATGCAAAGACTTTCTGAAAGAGAAAAAATATTTATTGAAGAAGAAAGACAGCTTTGAAGCCTGCTTCAGAACTTACAGTAAATCACTCATCAGAATTTTACTGTATCTGAAAGACTGTATAATTGTTGAAACGCCTTGATATATTTACAATAGATGATCACCAAAGACATGTACTGGTTACCAAACACAGTTTTGAAGTCATGTTCAGTGCTTTGTGGAAGGAGATTCAGCTCTGCTGATTTGTAGGGCTAAATTACTGACATTGGAAATGAATGTGAATAATGCAGGAGAGGAAACAATGTTTACCTTGTCTTTGCTAGGTTGATCCTATGCCTCAGCAATCTACATATTAGTATTTTTTATTTAGGAGTTCAGAAATGTAGGCAGCCTTCCTGATTTTAGCTCAAATAATTATAAACATATTAGTCATTATCACACTTTAATTTATGGCTAATTTTTTTTTTAATTACACGTAGCAAAAGAGAAACAGTCTTTTTTCCTTTTCTCTCTAATATAATTGATCATCTATTTCTGTTAAGAAGTTCTTTATCAACAACTGTGTTGTTGAGCATAACAAAGCATAACAAACTAAAAGAAATTGCATATGTAAATGCTTTTCATAGGATTGCTCAGGATGAACTTAGCCCACTATATCAGTTAGTCTCATTGGTACTGAGAGGAAAGGAAAAAAGAATGCTTTTCAATCCAAGAACAAAAGCGTAACATGTTGAAGATTATAGGTCCTGACAGAGGTATTATTATTTCAACTAAATATAGAGAAGTAAAAGCTATTGGTTTTGTTTGTTTCTTTCTTTCCTTCCCCAACACATGTTGTCATTGCCTCAGCCTATTATCTCTGTCTAACCCATATTAATTTCTGGCTGTCTGGATTCACAAGATTTTGAACAGATATAACCACTGGCTACATACATCATTGTTTCTATCAAGTTATACATAAAGTAAAATACCCACTTACACTTGCAACATAAGGTTTTGCATGCAGCATTTGAGAATACACTTTTGCTCAACATGCCAGGAGGACAACATGGGTCCATGGGATGCCTTTCAGGGTAAAATTTGCTGGATTGAGTTCACTCAACTCAACAGCTTTTGACTTCTCACAAATGAGAACAAAACCATTACATGAGAGAGGGGAGATTTAACCTGGATATGAGGAAAAAGTTTTTTATGATCAGGGTGGTGAAGCACTGGAACAGGTTGCCCAGAGAGGTGGTGGATGCCCTTTCCCTGAAGACCTTCAAGGTCAGGCTGGACAGGGCTCTGAGCAACCTGATCCAGCTGTAGCTGTCCCTGTTCACTGCAGGGGAGTTGGACCAGATGGGCTTTAAAGGTCCCTTCCAACTTGGACGATTCTATGATTCTATGACACAATCTCAAGTAATGACTACAAATGCTTGCTAAATAGTAAAAAAATAGAACACAAAAATAAATCACATTCAGTACTACTGAACAATTCTAGTGTTTCTTTTCAGATAAGCACTAATTTAACAGATAAATTAATGAGGTAATCTGTTAAGAAAACTCTTGACTCAGTCATTTCCTCTAGCACACCTGTGATTCTAAGGACATAATAAATATTGCAGGTAAGACTGAGCTACACATTTATCTTGGTGTCCCAAAACCTTCACGTGTGTGTAGAAAAATACACATTTACAGCCCTTAAAGTGAATTGACCTAGCATTCTAGCCCATATATTCCGTAAGCAATGCATTTTCATTTCATTACTGCTTATTAAGGACACGGTACAATTTTATCCCTGAAGCAGTCTGAATCCCAAAATGGATGAAGGTCTTCTTGCCAATTAAATTTTTGACCTCTTTCCAATCTCAAATCACCCTCCTTCTAAATAAAACACTATCAACAGGTGTCGTGGTTTCTAGCATAGTTGAATCTGCGTATGCAGAAGGAGAAGGGATTTTAGGATGTTGTGGGGGGAAAGGCTGTCTCCTCTCAGGGGAAGGGTGTGGGGGGAAAAGCCGTCTTCCAAACCGCCACACACACCAGCCCAACCCCTGAGAGCTGGAAGCAGCCCTGCAAACAGCATCTTCTCCCCCCTGCCACTTTCCCCAGAGAGCAGGGGGAGGGCCATGACGTGATGCATATGGTCTGAATAACTCATAGGTCAATTTAAGTTAGATGCCCTAACTCTGTTTTCCCCCCACAACTTCCTAAAATCTCTTCTCCTTCCGCATACGCAGATTTGACTATGCTAGAAACCACAACAACAGGAATATACAAAGTTGTAACAACATGTTTTCATATTTTGGTTTTGAAATACATTATGAAAACCATCAGTGCTAAAAGAATTGTTACTCCTTTTTCTTAAAAAAAGCTTAAAGGAAATATAACAACTTAAGGAAATATTATAAACATTTCCTGTTCCTTTGACAGCTCTGGACTAATGGTACAGGGAAATCATATTACAGATGAGTCAACAGTTAAAAATAACCAATATGCTTTCTTAAAATAAGACAAGTGCAAACAGTGAAGAGCGAATTAGATAATTCCTTCACTTGTTGTCATAAATGATAGGAGGATACAGATTAAAAGCCTCTTTAATATCAGTCCTGACTGGATTATTTTACCAAGACTACAACAAAATGCATTAAGATTCTCAGTGTAGGCAAGCAAAAACTATAGAACATTATGACTTTCACTCATTACTGAGTTGGGCTGTCTTTGAACACCATATCCCATTTATCCTTCCTTAAGCTCACCAGCTACAATGTCAGCACTTTTCCATCAACTTACCTGAAACTAAATGCAATGGAATGAAAAATGATTTATTAAATATATCCTATAAGCAGACATTACTATGCCATCATTGTGTGTTCACTTCACATTACTTATGCAGCATGTTTATAAATTACATTGTTATGATGAGCTTTTTTTATCCACTTTGTTTGTCCTTGCTGTCTTAAAATACACACTGGTTATCACTCAGAGCTGTATGAAATATCCTACAAGGTCATTCAGTGCAAAACAGATGTTCATATAATTTATGGCTGTGAACACAGGCTTGTGCTTTATCAGACTAAATTTTAGATAATAAATTAAAGGAAATATTACCTTACAGGGAGTTAATCAACCTGATTTTATGCTGTGTCATTTATTTCACTGTTCGGGATTTAAAATGTTTTGGTTTGGATAAGTTGTTCTTTAAACACGCACATACAGAATGAGTGTGGCTGCAACAGTATTTTATAACTACATCTATATAGCGATATACTGGGATGCAAAAAAAAAAAAAAAGTATCCACATTTTAAGAGATGTTGTCTATGTATTAGTTCTCAAAGTTGAATTGAATTATGATAGCAATGTGCAGTATGACATTTGTTCAAAAGATGGCATTAATCAAATGAATGTTTACATCACTGCACAACAGGCAGGGCAGCCAGTGACAATAGTGGAAGCACAGTTGTTTGAGGAGTGCAAGACCATTTTGTAGTAATCAGAAGTGTCTGGACACTGACAGTAACCGCTCTGAGCACCTCTTGTAATTACAGAAGTCAAACAGGACTTGTATTCATCTTTTGTTATTAGTATGCATCAAGTATTACAATTTTAATACATCTTTTTCCTTTCTTAAAATTTGTATAGATATATTTTTTGCCCTCTCTATGTTTGTAATAAATGAAAAATGTTACAGGAACTGTAATTATCCATCAGGATATTAACATAAGCAAATTACTGATAATCCATTTTTGTACTATTGAAAATAAGTTTTCAGTGATATTTTCTACCCTAAGTTCTATGGAAAAATTTCTTCCCAAACAGGGAACAAAAAACATAATAAAATGGAGAATGGGTTTTAAACTTTACCTATTCATACATTGAGGAATCCTTCAAAACATAGTATGTTATCTAGAAAATTTTTTATTTCCACTAATGTTACAGAAATGTTCTCAACCAACTTAAAATACACAAAATCACAACAACTAATGAAAAATCACTTGTAGTGTTAAACCAGAGGTGTTACTAAGCTGATATAAACCACATAGGATTGTTTATCACAGCTCTACCATTAGTGAGGTTTTTGCTTCTACTTTTTGCCATAACCACATGCTGTAGCATAGTCCTTCCACATATTTAGTTTCACAGAAGATATTATTTAAGGAGGATTTTTTTTTCTTCAGAAATTTTTTTTAAAAAAGAAAAGAGCAATGAATATATTTGTTTTCTGGATTGTTATGCTACTACATTATAAGTTCCAGAGAAGGCAAGAATCTGTTAAGCCTCTTTTCTATGTGCAATCTCTAGGTCCCACTGCTAGAAAATACTAAAGCTATATTATGAGAGACGTGCATTGGAAATCCTTCCAGTTCTGGAAGTACTTAACAGAGGTTTTCTTCTAGTGATCAGTGATGTTGCCTCTGTTTAAGAAATATGAAATGTCATAATCAAAGGATTTTTTTTTTTTTTTGGCTTGCAATAATTAAAATACGTGTTTGAAATGGGATGATGACAATACTGAGAACTGCTAGTACAGATCAAAAACTTGGTCACTGATTACAGACCTCCTGCCCCACCACACGCTCCTCTCCATGGCTGCAGCTCATGCCAGGGCTCCCCATGGGCTGCAGCCTTCTGCAGGCCACATTCCCCTGCTGCACCACAGGCTCCTCCATGGGCTGAACGTGGAGATCTGCTCTGTGTGGTGCCCATGGGCTGCAGGGAGCTTCTGGTCCCTGCCTGGAGCACCTCCTGCCCTCTTTCTGCCCTGACCTTGGTGCCTGCAGGGCTGCTTCTCTCCCATTTTCCACTCCACTCTCCCAGCTGCTGTTGTGCGACAGTGTTTCCCTTTCTTAAATCTGCTCTCCTAGGGGCACACCCAGCATCCGTCATGGCCAGCGGTCAGTCCCTTTTGGAGCAGCTGGAGCTGGTTCTGATCTGACATGAGGCAGCTGCTGGGCTCTGCTCACAAAGGCCTCCCCTGCAGCCCTCCTGCTTCCGAAACCTTGCCACATAAACCCAATTCATATATACAGGTAGCAAGAGTTGATCAGGTAACTAAAGACAGAATAAAATTTACTGTAACTGGCTTGAATTCAATCAACTGATCTTAAAGAATAGTACAGACTATCATATTAATTAAATTACTAGTCATTGGGATAAAAAAGTAATCACTTCTACTTTTTTTTTTTTCCTTTTTCTTCTAATAAAATAAGGTAAAAGTATACATATAAAAAACATGAAGGAATTTTTTAAAGCATCCAAAAGTAGCTTAAGTTTCTTACTATGGGTGTAGAGTATTTGGCATAAACACAATAATAGTAGCTGTTATCAACTCTGTATTGCTATTTTCCATTTGACTGAAAATGGCATAACACAATCTAGACTCTAGGCAATTACAAGATTTTATATATTTTTTTAATAGATCTAAGTGCATTTTGTGTTCAGTTGTGGCTGAGCAATATCAAATTTAGCATTCTAATGTATTATGCTTCTGGTTTGCCCTATTTCTCAGCAAGTCAAAAATTCATCATTTCACTTTTAACTCGGAGCTATGGAATTAAAACATCAACCCACCATGCTCTAAAGCATCAAAGCTCAAATGCTAATTCCTGAATACTACTAACCTTTGAAAAATGAGAGGCATTAATGTAAATTTTCCTTTGATGTCAATGTTAGAGTTGAAAAATGCTTATGTAACTGATTAATTATGCCCTGGCTGAACCTACTTAGGTCAAGGACTAAGACCTGAAGGAAGATGCTGTATTCTCCCTGGCTTTTCCACACAATAATAGTGAAAAAAGCATGTGAACTGAGTGAAATATCCGTATTGCTTATTATCCACTTTAAAAAAAGCTGAACAAACATTTTGCAAAGACTATTTCAATTTTTAATTGTAACCTATTGCTCCTTCTGGGCAAAGAGCACAAAATAATCTTAATAAACACCAGAATATTGTGTAATGTCCTATGAAGGCCAGCTGTTGCTGGGAAAGTTTATTTTATTCTGTATCAAGTGAGCTAAAGTACTTATTTAAAAATGCAATCCAGACTCCTATTTTTTCTACTTTTTGACATAAGTAGAGTTTACCAATATGATTGATACACAAGAATATTGAAGGGATGTGATTTTGCATTACAGCATACTAGGGCACAGCTTCTCATTGGTATAGTTGTTCTATTGGTCTCCCTGGTGGCTTAAATTTAAAAAATTTGAAATTGTTATTAAATTGAACATTAATATGCATATCAGACAAGTCAGTCATCACTACCCTCGCATCCCTGTTTTAGTTTAGATTTTCAGCCCAACTGAGAGAATAGATTTTAGTCACAATGAATTTTATGGAAAATAAGAACATCATCAATATTTTCAATAGTTATCAAATTGAACAGATATATTCTTCACTCTCTAAACCCACAAACGTCTTATCCTTCCAGTGTGCAAAACAATCCAAAATGTATTTGAGAGACAACAAAAGTGTGAGACAGCTTTNTCTTTTTTTTTTTTTATTGTACCACCGTAATTTTGGGATTATGATGATTTGTAAGCATAAAATTTATTCTTAAATATGATTAATCATTTGGAATTGAATAAATTCATTGTCCTAAGATTAAAACACGGAAGATTAAAACACAAAGGTATCCCAAATTATTGTTGGAAAATGCAGCACAAGATATTTCTAGGTAGGCTGGTAGGCTTGTTAGGCACAGAAGCAACATAGCACATTAATTAGCCCAGACTAAGCTACAGTCATGCATATCGAAAGACGGAAGTTGAACTTGTTTATCATTAGTCTGGGGATTATTTCAGTTTTCACAATGTCTGGACACTGTGAAAATATCTCCTTAGATTATCAGTGAACGATGAGAGAAAACACATTGTAGTTAAGAAAAAAAGGACATATTATTTGACAAATTTGAAGTTAACATTCAAATAAATCAATTACTAGACATAATTCCTTCTGACTTTCTTGGCACAAAGAAAAGGTGCTGTATTTCTTAAATATTTCAGTGAATAAGTTGTTGCCTAAAATTGTAGATTGCATAATATGCAAATGACTTACAAATAAGTTACATTTAGTTAGTTTGTCTAATGTGTTAGCTTTAACTTCTTAGAATATGGGTTTTCTTTTCATCTAGAACACAGAAGATATTTTTATAAGAGAAACAAGTAATAACCATGCCAAGTTTCTATCAATTTGTAGTTTGAATCTCATTAATAGTCGTACAATATCAAAAGTTAAACCATTACTTTATCAAAAGTCCTAAAAAATCAACTTCTGTACCACACTCTTACATTGCATCATCTACAGACTCCACCCATTTTACTTAGGACTTCTAATCAAATCTTTGCTAACAGTCAAATTATCCCTTTGTGACCAAATCCACAGCTTATCAACACTTCTGTTGCTGCCTCTCTTTTCTTTTAGGACCATTAGTGTTTTACTCCTACTCAGCATCACTCAAATTTTAATTAAGCCTTGTAGTCCTTTTCTCCAGACTTGAGATCCTCCTCTGTCATGGTTCATTAAAATAATGAACCATAGCATTTAAAAAAGAAATAATGGCCTGTTACGTGCACAGGTCTATTTAACTCACAACATAGAATCATAAATTAGCACTACTGTACATGGGATTCATAATGGCAGGGGGTTGGAACTAGATGATCTTTAAAGACCCCACCAACCCAAGCCATTCTATGAGTCTATGAAGAATTTGTTTAGGATAGCAGGCTTTGCAGTAATTTTGCCACCAAAATTGGTTAATGAAATAGTCACAAAAACTATGAGGAAGTGCTTCTACAAGTAGAACACCGTGCTACTATGCAGGTATTGATTTCACGGATGTGGTAGCATCTATGTATATGCTGAACCACAAAACTGCATTTTACCATGAGACTAAAAAAAACTTTCTACTTTAATATTACTATGTTGCATGCAATATATGCATGTTCATTTTATGTACCAAATATGAATGCTTCACATAAAGTATGTATTTTAATTAATATTGGCATCTAAATATCACTGTAAAATCACTGGAAGTCTGAAGAGGCTGTTATCCATGCAAATGTGCACCGAAAATATGAAAAAAGTGTATCTAGCATTTGTTATGGTTTCAGTATTTTAAGTATATTAAAAAGTATATTCATACAATACAATTCTTAAGCATTCAGTCCAGAATAATGCATTTCAAGCTGTTACTGCACATACTATTTGTCGTGTACATTTTAACATGCCATTTTGTAAGCTAGGCACCAGCAATGCATACAGAACTGTTTTTACCCTATGAGTATTAAGATTCCAAACAATATCTTCAGCCTTGTTTAGACTCCCTTTTGGTGATATGTTTATTTCTCCAAAACTGTTTGCCATAGTCTCTTATGCCAGCCTGGATCTCAGCCCTGTTCTTGTAGAATGACCTCTCCTGCTGCTGTGGGAATTGATTGGCAGGTTATCATATGTGAGAAACCTGGCACCAATGTCCTGCTCAGGACTGAGCCCAGCACAGCTGGCCCAGGCTTGGTGGCTGAAAATTGTTGAAAATTTGAATTGCAGGACTAGGAAAAAATACTAATCACAGAAACAGTTACTACCCACACTGTGAAATAATTATTCTGATCTGTTAATTAAAATAATGAGTTTCATTATGAGTTCTTACCAAGGACCTTGGACTTCAAAGAAACTTCTAGTATATACGACATCTAATTCTTTATAGCTGTGGTAAAGTGCACTCTTAAAGACAGTATAATGATATTTTAATGCATGAGTAGTGATGAATGTGTAATATATTTTGCAAGGTGTGTTTTTAAATTTCTGACACCAAATAATATTTCTTGCTAGTGATAGCATCAAGAAACAATGCCTCTACCCTTCATAAACGAGAATATTGCTTGCATCATTTGACTGATTATATTAAATCTAATTTGTTTATAAAATATGTAGAAGATCTTCAGCATTTGGCAGCTACATGTAAGGATCAACATTCTAGAATCGTTACTGGACTGGCTGAGAAAACAACAACAAAAACCTCTAGTAATTAGACATCTAAGAGAAAAAGCTTGCTTGGTGGAAAGCCAGTGCCCATGTATTAATTCAGATAGCCATTACAGCAACTTTCTTTATTGCTGTTTTCATGAGATCCAACAATACAAATAACGAAGACATGCCAACTGTTCTGTACTCAGATAATCTGTTACAGCTGGAAAAATAAGGCATGAAATGCTACTGTTCCTACTGAAGCTCTCCTATATATAAAAATAAAGTGTGTTTGTGTTTTACTTTTAAACCGTAACAGTTTTCTGTGCAACTATTAACATCTTCAGTCTACGACTGACAGAGCAATTCCCTGGTTTTAGTAAAGCATGCCAAACAGTACAGCAACAAAAGGATTACTAGGAGTATGTCCTGTTGGAGAAGGACCAAGGGAATAAAGTTTAAATTTGATATTTTTTGAGACATAGAGATATGTAAGTAAGTTGTGCTACCACCCTTCCAGATATTTCCAAAAAAAAAGATTACTACAATGTGTTTTAATGAAACTGGGAAAAAAGGAAAGAATACTGAGTTCTGAGTTCTTTCAGAAGGAGTTCTGAAATAAATGCTTGAAGATGATCTCTGCTCTCATCTTTTGAAACTTTATGGAACTGGAAAAAGAAAGGAACATGACTTACTACACATCCATATTTCTATCTTCACATCTCCTCCCTTCATTTATCCCTACAAGAAACAGGAATCAGGGAAAGGTTATACATAGATTTTAAGAAATATATGTGCTCTCATGTAAGAACCACAAAAGAAAAAATGCATGCTTTTTCTCTCTCTTTGCTAAAAGTTTATAATTAAGCCTATGACGTCAGGATATTTTACTACACTTCATAAGTAAGTCCAATGTGAAGTAATGTATCACAAATGCATTTCTTATAAAGGTTATATAAAATCAAGAAACGAGCAGATCTATTTCTCTTTCTTTGAATTAGTTTCCTTTCAGAAGGTACTTGTATCATTCTAAATACAACACAATTTAAAAGACAATAGCTTAAATTTGATTTCAAAATTGTTAGATATCTTAAGCTTATCAATGACAATTAGCCACCACATTTTTTGCATGCCTTGGCACCTGTTCTATACATAAATTCTATATGGTTTTTGGGACTATTATACATTATCAATCCTGAAGTATCCTGGTTAGATTTATTATTAGGAAAATGTATTGCATCTTTTTTTCCTTGTAGGAAAGAAATTTCAGTTTCTTACAAGCTACTTCAGTACAAGTAGCTTGGTAACAGCTGGCTTCATGTTGCAGTGCAGGGTACAGTAAGTATGTCTTGAAAGATTCAATGTGTTTATTGCAGGAGATTTTTATTTGCTGTTGTACGTTTTCTATAAATATTTCATTATAAAAACAAAGAAATCTTTTGCAAAGCATTCTTTAAAAGTAGGGCAGTGTGATTTTGGAGTTAAGGAGATGGCCAAACAGCATATCATGTGATGCGCTAAAGCACATGATGATGATGATGATGATGATGATGATGATGATGATGATGATGATGATAAAAAATCTTCCAGGATTAATTTTTATTTATGTTTTAGAGTATCTAGAAAAGTATAAATCTCTAGCTTGGTTATCTGGACTGCAAAGCCAGGCTTTTGGCTCATGGCACACAGAAAGAAACTGAAGTCAGGCAGCAATCAGAAAAGAGTGTTTTAGGAAATTCTTAGAAGGTCCACTATTTTACTTCTAATTTTTCCTGGNTCCTAGTTTATCATCAGAAATGGATCAGAAAACAAAAAGCAGGATAGGGCTAGGCATCTGGTGAGTGGAGAGGGGCAGATGCAGTAAAGATCATCATTAGACAATTTGGCAAAGACATTTAATTTTATGTGTATTTATTTTAAATGCCAAACCCAGATCTGCATTGAAGTGAGTACCTGGGAAGAGACAGATGGGGGTGGGGAGAAAGGTATAGGTGCCAAAACTTTTGGAAACACTAGAGCAAATTTTAGAGAGACTACTCGAAAGAGAAAGTTAGAAAAAAAAAATGGATTAAATATAAATGCAGAAAGTTATATAAGTACAGAAACAATGTTTGAGTTTTGCCTTGCTGAAATGTGAATGGTGTTCTTCCTGCTATTTAAACTGTGAAAGGCTCAGATTAAAAACTGTGTGAGGAGATTAAATATTAGATCTCTACTCTCTGCTGAAATAAAAATGAGCTCTTGAATGGCCAGGAGAGTGTCCTAACAACTAGGATAAAATTCCCTTGCACCAACTGTATTTAAGCAAACCTTCCAAAATCAGGTAATATCAATATCTCAGAATGAGAGAATCCCATAAACAATATATTATTAAGTAGTAGTTACAGAAGTCTTCTAAAAATGAGGTATTTACATTCAGGTAAAAGATCATTTGCAAATGTCTTAAATAAAGAGCTGTTAATTGAAATGGAATATGTCCATTCTGCAAACTGGCAAATGTA
This sequence comes from Alectura lathami, assembly GCA_013399715.1. Lineage (NCBI taxonomy): Eukaryota > Metazoa > Chordata > Aves > Galliformes > Megapodiidae > Alectura > Alectura lathami. The sequence continues at coordinate 48,712 of VXAV01001782.1, forward strand.
AGCATTGCTTATGAGGCTTCAGTTGATTTATTCCAAATTTTTAATCTGCATCTTTTGTTTCTGTTTTATGTGTCAAAAGAAACC
>VXAV01001784.1:10469-20956 GCA_013399715.1 Alectura lathami
CCATTTTCGTGTGAGGGCAAAATCATCACACTGTTGATTTCTGGTTTTGGAGAAAGTGGTTCCTGACAGTCAAGAATTATGCTTATCACATTAACATGTGAGGGCCTCGGCTATGCTCTGTACACAAGGTGATGCATGGAAACAAGGTTAGAGCTATACTTGGTACAGAAGGGCTTAGCATTGAACTAGGCATGGCTCATGAAATAAAAATATATTACCTCTGTTTAAGGAAAATAGCAAAACGGAACCTTCAGCTTGCATGTCCAAAGTCTTGAAGAAAAACTGAGACAGAATGAGAAATAAACCCAAGTATCTTAATCCTATTTTCTCACTATTTTGCAGACCCTCCATTCTCTCCACTAGTTTTCACGTTTGTTTTAGGCCAAAACATTTTTCCCCCAAAAAATGCTATGTCATGTATTTGTTAGCCAGCTAAATATGTTATTCCCCACAGAAAAGTGACTGTGCATGCATTTTAGCACCCATTCCATTGTTACTAATATCAGTTTTGTTGTTAAGACAATGAATTGCCTTTGCAAGTTGGTGAAAATTAGGTGAAAGTGGCAGTTACCCATTAGATGATGTATCTAATGGGATCATGTTCAGTAAGGCTGTTACTTTGCTTGCATAGTGTATTTACGGAAAACAAAGAAAACATATTCATGAAATAAATAATTATGGGATTAAACCAGTCACATATTGCAGGATATTGTCTGATGAAATTCTCAGATGTTGTAGCATTATTGTGTGAGTAAAGGGTTTGATGTCTTTACTACCCACTCAGTCAGCATATCTTCCTAATTTATTCTTTGCATTTTACAACTATCCAAACAGCTCAACGTAGAAATTACTCTAGAAAACTCATAGAGGGTGCTTATACTGTGCCCAAACATAAAACGTAGGCAAGGTACAAACTTAAGGTAGCTGGACTATATTAACAACTCATAGACTGTAACGTACCTGTCAGCGAAACAGTATCCCCATTTTACAAACAGAAAACTAAAACCACAGAAGAAGTGAAAAAGGCCCTTACAACAAGTTTCAAGGTACAAGTTGGCTAATTTAGTCTTCTTACTTTCCTTCTTTAGAGTCAACATAGACTGTAGAGTTGATGTTGATGTCACATTTTCCCAGCAAAATCATAGTTAAGTCAAAAACATCAAGCAGCTCCAGAAAGAAAATCTGAGGGCCCTTTCACTTCTCGACACATTTGTAAGTTGTGTTAGGTATCATTCCTACTAGGAATGATTTATATTCTTGAATATGCAGACAGAAATGAAGGAACAATACAGGCATGGAGCCACAGAGCTATTGGATGAAAAGCAGTTGCAGAGGAGAAACATAATACTTTCCTATCTTTGGAAGAAAAGCCCAGATCTTCCTCAGATTTTATCCTGGTTTACATTGTGCCTGTTGAAATGATCTTATACAGTCATATTGTGTGCAGGCTTCTCCATTTCCTTCTTCATAACTGCTTGAATGTGGCCACTTCTGTCAAATTTGATGAGTTGTCAGTGGCCTCAAAGGTATCATGTTCCTAGAGTTTTCATGCAGACAAGCAGCAGCACATTTGCCCTCCTTGAGGTAGGGACTGCAGATTGGGCTGATTCTTTTTGGGATACCAAGGACCTGTACTAATGGGTTCTCCCCAGAAAGAGGCTACTGATGCTCCAGCTGTAAAAAAGTGGCAAAGGAGCACACTGATTATTGATGTCAGAGCTTCTGTCCAGAAGCCTCTGAGCTAGGGAAAGAGCTGCCAGCATTTCGCCTTGTGGAGCTGTGTTTCACAAAATGGCTTTGGTGCTCAGATCTGGCTCTCAACTTGGGCTCATAGGAGCTGGTGGTGAAGGAAAGCATCTACCCACAGGCAGAGTGAGGCCCCTCAGTCTCAGAGAAGAGTGGGACTTGTTTCAGGAACAGTTCTTTGTTACCTTTGCTTTAGAGGCAGGTGGCAAGAAAGGAAAGGTACAAGAGGGAAGCGGGTAAACAAATTAACTCCAGAAAAGCAGTGATGTAATCCCCACCGGACAAACTATCATAATATGTCATTAAAAACCACTGGGATGTTTAAGGGAATTAATTAGTTCACAGTTTCTAAAAATATATTCTTGAGTGGCAGGTGTTCTGGCATCCGTATGCAAAGCTGACTGCCCAAATACAATTGTGAAACCACCCGCCAGGAAAAAAAGCCATGTTTATCTGCTGAGAAAATAGATATGTTGCGACAATCTGTTCTCAGAGCAGCATGCTTGGCAAACCTTTTAACTCTGTCATGTCCATGTAGTCATGGAGTGAAATGTAGAAGAGCTAACACCCTGCAGTGCTGCTGAGGACATTATTTTTTTCACTGATAGTCTTGGTATTGAATATTTCTCAAAAAAATGTTTTAATTTACTTGCTCATCATAAGACATTGTAGAGCAGACTCCACCCTCTGCGTTCACTTAGTTTTTAACAGATGTGAGTGAAAAGTGATTCAGCTCCCCAGTCAAACATTTTTAAGTCTTTTCCTGAGTGAAATCTACAGTTATTCATACTTCTATACATCTTTGATTCAGATACAATATTCTAAATTTAAGCTAATGTAGAGTTCAAAATTCTGGCCTTTAGCATTTAAGCCTGCCAATATCTACAACTACTTTGCAATGCAAATAGCATGTATTCCCTTGTACTGTAAGACACTATGTTTACTTGATTTCACTATCACAGAATAATTGAGGTTGGATGAGGTCTTTGGAGATCATCCAGTCCAACTAACCTCACTCAAGCAGAGACAGCCATGGCAAGCTGCTCAGGGCCATGTCTAGCTGGGTTTTGAATATCTCCAAGGAAGGATCCTCCACAACCTCTCTGGGCATTATTTCCACTGTTCAGCAGAAATAGTTTAATTAGGTCATTCATTCTTTTTCCACTTAAAGTAAAAAATAATTGATTTTTTTTTCCATAGAAATACTAATTATCAGCAATAAGATTTACAGGTTAGTTCCCATTAGCTGCATCTGAAGTATGTTCACCTGGACAGCTGAAATCATACAGCGAGTGCACTGGTTTTTGCCTTATAAATAAACTGTTAACAACCCTCTAGCAAATTTTGAGAAGTACAAGGTTATACATGTATATGCATTACACGAGCTGTAGTGAGAACTTTCCAACAATCTGAGCAATATGTAGGCTACAGGAAGTTCCAAGTGTTTCCACAATGGTGATCTTCACCAAAACCAATAGCTCATGTGCTTTATCATTTATCTTAATCACGGGTGCAACACTGCTGACAACTTGATTCTATGGTCTGTGTATGTATTATTTGTACATAAAGGCAGTGCAGGGGAGTTGGAATAATATAGAATTGCAACAATGTGAATAAACAAACTCTATTATTTTTATTTAAAAGGAGAGTAATTTATCCTGCAAAATGAAAGAGTATATGACTACAACGTGGATGTAACCCTGTCTAGCTTCAGGGCAGTTGAAAGCACACTTCCTTCTCACATGGTTTGGTTCTCAAGCTTCCCTCAGAATAGGGCTGCAGGAGTGAGATGAGCCACCAGCTCGGTCAGGAAATCCATCCCTGTGGCCACATCATTTGGTTTATGGAAATCCTACCATCTCTGCCTAAATGATCTCTGTGCCACTCATATGAAACCTGCCCCTCATTTTCAAAGCAAAGGAACAACATTTTCACGAATATTACTCAAGTAATCAACTGTCTCGGCATGCTGCTGTATCACGCTACTGTTTTTCCATCCACTCAGGGTTGGAATAAACATCCTTGTTCCGAACATGGTGCTCTGAGCCCATCTCCCAGGGACAATATTTTGCCATGAGGAACTATGCATTATAGGGCTTTTACACCATACTGTAGATCCACTTGTGGTGATGGCTGGTGTGACCCTGTGTGGGGGTAGAAGTAAGTCACAGGTAAATAAGATTAAGCTAGGACAAAGTAAAATCAATTTGTCACTCCGCAGAAATCAAAATGTATGTTTGACAAAGGAGTATTAGTCTTGATAGTGAGATCACAGAAAAACAGCACATGGAAATCTGTTACACACTCATCTGCCAGTAGCTGTCGTTTTGTAGCTAGGAGGCAGTGTTGTGATGTTTCATCACTTCTCTTGCCAATTACACAAACTAGTGCAGTGCCTGTAGCATTTATTTAGAATAAAGTAACACCCCCCTAGCCTGTACCTATGACTCTAGGCCCCCTATAGCACCTTCATTAATTTATACCATACAATGAACTACAGCAACATTAATCTAATTATTTCAGTGGGAATGCAACAATGAACAGAAATGACTTCCTTTCTCATGATTGCTGTGAGAAGAGATGGCTCTCAGCTTTCTCCACATACTCTCGGAACAGCTGGCTTTTACAGCATCCTGAAAAGTCACCACCGAAGGGCAATTTTTGACCCTAGAACAGGCAGCAATTTCAATTTGCTCACAGCCATCAAAGCTGCTGTCCCCTTTTATACTGAGAAAGCTCCAGTTTAAGGATTACAACTGCTACAGCATGGCCCAAAGGAGAAATCTCCCCATGTATCAAGCCCCAGGTCAAAGTCAGTGACTTCAATTTCAGCTCAAAATGCCCACAGTTAGCAGAGCACTGAGATCACATTTGCCTGTACAAAATGTGCACCCTAATGAACAGCTGCATTTCTCACTAGTTGCGGTTTCCTAATGATTTAAAACTTCAGCGCTTTTGTAAAGGATGTTGCTAACATCTTAAAATGACAGAAGCAGTGGAAACAGCAGTGGATGGCCAAGTCCAAAAGGAAAAGTTATAGTCATCTAGCCAGATGACATTGGTAGGTTGGCAGGCATAAAATGGAAGGAGAAATGGCAACGTGGACTGCATGCACTGCAGAAGCACTACTGTAAAGCACATCCAATGAGTGTAAGCAGGTAGTGGAAAATGACTACTCTTGAAAATAAACATCCGGCTAAACGGTTTGAGCACCACTTTTTCTTCAAGGAAGATTAACTTTTGCAAGGCCACTTTATTATGCAAAGTCCTAAGTTGCATAAGGATTGTCATTTCCACCAGAAGCTAGGCAATTTTTTTGTCCTCTTGCCTTCCACTACTACTACTGAGGAGCTGCATTCAAAAGTCCCAAGACAGCTTTTTAAATCCATAGCTCACAATTTAAAAATTGCAAAATACATGTTTTTGGAGCACTCAAAAACCCAGGTTTTCTTTCCTGCATATTTGCACGTAAAGATCCCACCCTAGTATGCTCAGCTGGGACAAAAATCACATTTGAAGTCCCTGTGTATTCTGTGTTTTGCCAGAATACAAGAAAGGCTGACATTTGGTTTCCACAGTATTATTAATTTATATTTATTAGTATGAAGTTCAAACATATTAACATTTTATAGCACACAGAAAAAATATCCCCTCTCATTATAACCTGCCACCCTGATGCCATCATGATTATCAGTCCAGATTTAAGAAAAATAACAAGAGAAAACCCCAGTGCCATAATTGTGCTGTTCTGAGGATGCAGATTCTTCCTTCTTTTGTAAATATCATGATGGACCTTTAGTGAACAGACTCAGAGAACTTGCTTACAGGCTTTTTCTACATTTTTCATTTCACTCTCACATATAGGTAGGCAACAGACAGAGTCAAAGGATTCAAGTAGTTTCTTTCTGTTCTCAAGGTGCATCCTTTCTTTCCCTATTCATTACTTTTTTACTTTACATTTACATCCTTCTAGCTTCTACTGCTCACCAGCAACTGTTTTTGGTATGTAAGTTACCAAACAGATATCATTCCATCACAGATAATGCATTTCCCAGGGAATACCAAATACAGGTATACCAAATACAGGAGAGATCTCCTTTGGTTAAATACAGGTCTCATGTCAAACAAAGTATGATATCTGCTGAAGGACAAATCAGTCTGACTCTGTGGGAACAATGAAAGCCAGTGTATCCATTCATATGGCTTTTTGCCATCACATCTGCAGTTCAGGAATGAAGGCTTATTCCTCTTCTGTACAGTGATCTCAGTCTGCCTTAGAAAAACTTATCTGGGGAAAAAACATCATTTTTACATTTATGGGAGATAAAAATTTTTCCCTGCATGTAGTAGTTATTGGTCAAACGGTCAGTAAGCAATGCTTCCATACCTTAACAGAAGAAAATTTGGTTAACTACGAGATGAAAATAGAACATGTGAATTCCGCCTACTATTCTAATACATGCTTTCAGCTCATCTCTGCTGTTAACTGAGCAATTAGCATTGCTCAACTATAAACCTACATGGTACAGAAGAGCAGAGAACACTGTGAAGATAATATATTATTGGAAAGTTATTGATTTGATGGGTGGAATGTTTAATGGATGAGGAACTGGTTGCAAGATTGCATCCAGAGAATAGTGGTCAATGGCTCAATGTCTGGACGGAGATCGGTGATGAGTGGTGTCCCTCAGGGGTCCGTTCTGGGACCAATACACTTCAATATCTTCATCAATGACATTGACAGGGGGATCGAGTGCACCCTCAGCAAGTTTGCTGATGACACCAAGCTGTGTGGTGCAGTCAACACACCTGAGGGATGGGATGCCATCCAGAGAGACCCAGACAGGCTGGAGCTGCGGGACCAGGAGAACCTCATGAGCTTCAACAAAGCCAAGTGCGAGGTCTTGCACCTGGGTCACAGCAATCCCCACTATCAGTACAAGCTGGGGGATGAAAAGATTGAGCAGAGCCCTGCTGAAAGGGACTTGGGGTATCGGTGAATGACAAGCTGGACATGAGCCAGCAGTGTGCCCTCACCGCCCAGAAAGCCAATCACATTCTGGGCTGCATCCAAAGAAGCGTGGCCAGCAGGGCAAGGGAGGTGATCCTGCCCCTCTGCTCTGCACTGGTGAGACCCCACCTGGAGTGCTGTGTCCAGATGGGGAGTCCTCAGCACAGGAGGGACATGGAGCTGTGGGAGTGTGTCCAGAGGAGGGCCACAAAAATGATACGAAGGTTGGAACACCTCCCCTGTGAAGACAGGCTGAGAGAGCTGGGGCTGTTCAGCCTGGAGAAGAGAAGGCTCTGGCAAAACCTGATAGCAGCCTTTCAGTATCTAAACGGGGCTACAAGACAGAAGGGGACAGACTCTTTAGGAGGGTCTGTTGTGATAGGACTGGGGGAAATGGTTTCAAATAGAGAGATGGGAGATTTTGACAAGACACAAGGAAAACATTTTTTACACTAAGGGTGGTGAAGCACTGGCACAGGTTGCCCAGAGAGGTGGTGGATGCCCCGGAGCCCTTCAGGGTCAGGCTGGACAGGGCTCTGGGCAACCTGATCCAGCTGTAGGTGTCCCTGTGCCCTGCAGGGGAGCTGGACTAGATGGCCTTTAAAGGTCCCTTCCAACTCAATTCTATGATTCTAACCACCACATTGCATAACTCCGGCAGTAAAAAGTAACTGGGACCACAGGAGATCCAACACTCCATGGAGTCTTTCAAAACTCAGGTAGATTCAAACCAGGGAGAAGGGAAACTTAGATGGCATTTGCATCTGTTTGCATTTTGGTGAGACTGGGTATAGCGTACTTCTCCAAGAACGTCCCAGTGCATGAAGCCTGATTAGATAGACAAAGAAAGGAGGGAGAGACAAAATGGTGAAGAGGAGGAATGCATCATATCCAGACCAGATGGAAATCGAAGCCATCCTTATCCATGCCTGCTCTTCTATTGGCAGAAAGTTACAATGCCCTTGAGGCTATTCCAGCTGACATCTACACGCATGTCTGTGACTATTTAATGTACTGATTTTAGGCAATGGTTGCTGAAACTCAAGACTTCTGAACTTGCTAATTTCTATGGAAGAAAAAAGAATGAAGATGCATAAAGGAGGAGCATATTTGGAACAGCAGCTGACTGACAGCACACAAGGGAGACTCTGCAGGGGAGAAGTTTCTGCAGTTGATGGCCTAGAATAATACATGGGCTTCACTGGGTTGAAAGACTGATCTAAAAATAGGACTAGTCTTTCTTCTACACTGATCTGCAGACATAGGCATAGTCAAGGAATTTAAGGTGTATGATGCATTTGGCAACAGAAAGAGAAAGGTTAGTTTTGTCTGAAAGAATGCAGTGGAGAAATTGCTCAGGAACAAGCAACACATGGAAAAATGCTGTTGCTGAAATGTTGCTAAGATCAGTACCTGCGTGGGTTTTTTAATCTGTCACTCACAGCTAACTTTGGCCACATGAATTAAAGTCATCCAGAAGCTAATTGAACTTGCCTTTAGGTTTCTCTTGAACATCATCTGAGGTTTTTACTCTATTCTCACTGTTATGCACTGAGAATGCCAATACTACTGGAGAGAAAAAAAATATATATTTTTTCAACCTCTGTCATTACCACATTAATGGAGAACCATCAATGGAGACAGCCACAGCATGAAGAAAAAGGAGGAGAGGTGAGACGGAGCTGCAGAGTTTCTCTGCTGTCTTGTGACATGGACCTTGAGACAAGCTTTTAACTTGCAATGCTTCAGGGCCTTTCGCTACCTGGTAAATCAAGTGCTGAGAACCCTCACCTGAAACTAAAAGTGAGTTATTTAAGAGGGCAGGATCTGATAACCTTACACAGCCTCTGTTTCACTGCACACCTGCAACCATGCTGAGAAACCAATGCCTCCCAAACATCATTTTCCTGAGAAACGTGGTAATATATTATTTTCATTGCTGCATATCTCCCAAATGGTATGCAGGGATAACATCACCTACTGCTGTGATGAAACATGGCAGCTGCTAAACAGAAGACAGCTACAGATGAGGTCAGGAAAAGAAAATGATACTGAGTCACTTTGGGTCTCTGCTACACCTATGAAACACCACAGTAATAATTCTGAATTTAGACAGATTTAAACAGGAGTGTATTCAAAGCGCCTGCATACAAAGCTGCAAAAGGATTGTAAACAACTGGAATACAATTTTCCATGTTACAGATTGCTCTGTTTGCCTCCTTTTTAATGGATTGATAATGCTTGTATATAGCTGCTTCTGGAAGACCTCACATCAAACTTCTCAGCTAACTTATACAGGTAATCAAAGGCTAACTGGGACTTGCATAGAAGTAATTGCTATGATTTAACACAAAACACACTGAAATTTTTTTTTTTCCTCCAGTGGAAGTGCCTGTGAAATACAGAGTTGCTAGGCATTTGCCACACCATTATTAAATTCAGGAAACAGACCACAAATAGTATTATTTATTGATGGAGACAGCATCTTACAGTTACAGGATATTGCACATTCTAAAAAATTCACATTATTTCAAAAAAGCAATTACAAAAATTCACAGAATAATAAAAAAGTACTTTTCAATACAGAAATAAATATTTCTGCATAGGAATATCTGGCCTAGAGGTAACTGGGAGTGTATACTAGGTGAAGTGCATCAACATTTCTGTCCTACCCTTCCAGTTTCTCCAGTTATTCACAGTTTACCACTGCCAGAGACAGGATATTTGGCTGGATTGACCTTTGGTCAGTACAACCACTCTGCTGTTCTTCAAGAAGGAGAATTTTGCATTTAATATAATTATACTTAGCACATTTACTATGTACAAATTATATAGGAGATACAACATCATGTAAAAGCAGGCATCACTACGGAAGAAAAATACCATGATCGATATACACCTCTACAGTAATTAAATTCACCACTGTATTATAAGGAAAAGAATTTCCAGGTCTGGTGCAGCAATGTTGCTTACAATATTTTTTACGATGCACACCACATTTCCACAGTTCTTAATGCTTTGTTGCAGTCTAACTAAAACAACAATTAAAAAACTTTGAAATATTGATTTCTATTCCTCCCCACTCTTGTGTACTGAAAAAACTCTAAAGCAGTGTTGAATTAAAATCATTGCCTTAACTCAGAAAAAGAGAGAGATGTCTCACATAGTATTGAAGCTTCAGACTTTCTGCCTCCCAGCATCTGACAATGAGTGGTCCAAAACTGTTACAGAGTTTTGCTTCTTGGCGATATTTACTCTAAACTGAACCTACAAGTCATTCACATACTCCTTTTCATTTTCGATACATTGTAGGAAGATTAATTATATATTAATTCTTAAGTAGGTATTTTTTATTGTTTCAGGTAGCTAGCATGCTAAACCACTTGCAAACAAAATGGATAGTTCAGAAGTTCTATGATTCACTTGTGGAAAGAGGCCTAAGCCCTAACCTTACAGCAAATTAAGTAAGTAAGGCCCTACTCATACATATATCCATGCTGTGTTTATGAAAATTATCTGCAGTACTGTTAGTCAGTCTGGATTTAACTGGTTAGGTGAACAGTGCTTAAACTTACTAATGCATAAAGCCAGTGCCTACCCAGTGTACTACATTTCCCATTCTGAGTAAACATTTACCTGCACTAAACAGTTAACCGTTGTTGGAACACAGAAGAAAACTTACTCAAAGTAAAAGACTATTATCTAGTCCTCCAAAAAAAAAAAAAAAAAA
>VXAV01001784.1:26735-43239 GCA_013399715.1 Alectura lathami
CATTTAAGAAAGATCAAATAGTATGCTATTTTTTTCTGGCAAATGACACAGTCTTTCCAAATCACTCCAAGGTTTTGACCAACTCGCTTAATTGCTTTGCCTTATTTTTTCCAACTGCTGAATGAAAATAATGAAATACTTTCTGTAATTCTCTCATAAAATTATTTAGAAAATTCTGCATTATATTCAAGTCCTAACATACTTTCTTGGAAATCAAAGGTTGGTTTCTACCATCATTTCCAACACTTTTTCTCATAAACATTGTAGTTTTAGGTAAGAACATTCATTTTAATTTACTTGTTGTTTACCTTTCACATGATATGTTACCCTTACCTTTTGATCAGAGATTCATAATCTCTGAAATTCAAAAGTAACCACAAATCTTAAGATTAGAGAAAGCTACTGACACTAATGGAATACTCCACAGTATTTTAGACGTCTTTTAGTATTCAGCTTTTGCATATGCAGTCTGTCTGAGGAAGCTTACAAAAGTAAACGTATTAGGTAACTAATCAGAGAACACAATCAGTCATTAGCAATCCTTGGAGATACTGGACTGAATTAAAAGAGTTACCATCAGAATGAGCAGAATTTTGTTCAATATTTCTAGAGGATTTGGAAACTGAACAATGCTACATGACCACTTGATATTACTCATAGTAATGAGAAAGTTGGCAGCCCTGGCATTACTTAAGCATGTGCTTAAAGCTAGGCATGTTCTTATGTTCTTTGGGCATGTGGGTGATTACAGGCCCCAAACAGCTGTGCAGTCCTGTATAAACACAGAGGGAAAATATCCTTCCTGACCCCCTGCGGGCAATCATCTCACCTCCTGAAGCATGAAATTACAGTGGCCTTATCTTTGCTTGCATACTGTAACTACAAATGTTATTAGTGATCATAAATTTAACAAGCCCTATTTTAAAATCCATCCACAGCATTATTGCATGACTTTTGAAGATAGTCCTTTCTGAGAACTTACAACTTTTTTCCTTCCATCTTTTAATTTCATTTTGGTGAACTGGAGGAGGAAGGTCACCGTCAAACCTGCTGAAAGGCAAATATTAACAGTAGTGCTTAGCTCCATTTCAGCTACCTTAGAACAGACACTTCCTGATGTGCAGAAATAACATAAAAATAAACACTGCTCTGTCCTTCTCTGGAGTCTATGTAAAGACTTCAAACCTTTACACCCTAAGCAAAGGGAACCTCAGTTCCCAAATTATGTAATGCTCTGGTCTAATAGAAGTTGTCACCTGGCCAACTCCATATCAGTTGATCCCATAAACAAGGTTTGCTTGTCTATTTGTTTTTTCTTTAATGGGAAAGTCCACTGCAGCTCAACAGAAATGATTAATCATCAGTACAAGTGAAATTACAAGCAAAGATAATTGGCTGTATTTAGAAGACAGTAGGAAAAACAAAAGACCTATCTATGCCTAATATACATCAGCATAACCTTTCTATTCAGAGGGGTTCATTGCAGGCGTTACTACTATCTAGGTGACAGAAGGTGAATGGTAGCGCTACCACCCACACATGGTATACCCATCTCTCATGCACAATGAACAACATGTGTTTTTCAGTCTAAATGACTTTGTACTTTAGCTTCAGGAAGAATAACAAAGAAGCAACGAAAATATGCCCCCCATGACCTGGGGTAGAGCAGAGTATATTTTATCTCACTTGACCTTATTTGAAACCCTTCCCCTTGGCAGACGAATTCCCACTGAGATTTAAACCGTGAACAGATAAACAGATGTCAATAGCATCTTTGCTGAAGCACAGTGCTAGTTCTGAACTTCTGCTGAAAACGCTGTTGGGCTTTGTCCTCCCTACTGTAGGCAGCTGTGCTAAAAGAAGTACTGTGGAAATATTGCAGTTTGCTGGAGGCTCATGAAATAGAAAAAGCAGAGTTGAGAGGCGGAAGCCCTTCACTGAACATGTTTTCAGATAAGGTTACATAACAGTCACATGGGAAAAGATTGGCCTTTCTTTTCCTCGTAGCTTCCAAGTCTTTTCCAGGGTGAATACCCCAAGACTTGCACCATAATCAAACCTTCCTCACTGAGGCCACTGTTCATCAACCTGGCAACACCTTACTTCCATTCTGCTTCTGATCTCTGTGTCTTTGATAACACTGACTTAAGTAAAATCTTAACATCAGAAACCTACTCAAGTAGTTGACAAAGGTCAGATTGTGCTCCTGAGTATTTTTAACAGTATAATCAATCCTGGATGCAAAGGACTCAAAATGATATTCTCACAGAAATCTCTTGGAGCAGCCGCCTTGACCAAGGAATGAAGCAGGGACTTTAAGACCCAAGCATAGGATGTTTAAACTAATGAGGATTGTAACACATTCATTTTGCCTGCAGAATAGTTACGGAGGAATATACATCATCATGTCACAGTTACCATGCCAGAATTTATATCTGCACTTTTGTTTTGAAAAAAACAAACAAACAAACAAAACAAAAAAAAACTGTGGAGCATCAAGGGGAGCATGACAGCATCTGTGGATACTCAGCAGGTGGAACTATTTTTGTTTTAAGATTAAGGTTCTGGTACATGAGTTCTTAGGTTAAAGAAAAAAATCACAAGTTGTCTCTTATTTTAGCTGGAAGCTACCTGAAAAGTTGTTTGCTACTTGAAAGCTGTTTTCTAGAAAACTAGATGTAAAAATATTTTTCATCCAGCTCAGTATACAAGTGAAGCAAAAGCACCTCTTGCAGTTTCTCTGATCCAAATAGTAGACTTCAGTCTAAAAACAGAGAAGAAAAAAAGTCATGGGAAACAAATGACAATAACAGATAAATAAAAAAGAAAGGGAAACCTAGAAACTTCTGTAATTTCTATGGGGTTTCTAATTCCTGTGGATTAGAGAAGCGTTGAAGAAAATGAAGATGTGCACAGAAATAAAGTCAAAATTAACTGTCACACCAGAGAAAGCAAATGACATAGAAGGACAGAGATGGAACCTCACTCCTCTCCCACTGGATCAACTTCCACATCAAACAACATGGAACAGCCCTGAATGCACCTAGATTTTCTATACCCTGGTCTGGGAGTAGGATATGTTATCCTTTTCAAAAAAATACATATTTTTGTGTTTTGGTTTTTTTTCCCCCTTTTAGAGAGAATGACTTCCAAATGCGAAAGAAATGCAGGTACAACAATGGTTCATGAATGTGCTAAAATGGGTCTTCAGCTAGTAAGTGGGAAAAAGCTTCCCTTATTTTCCCACCCTTTGCTAGAGTTTGTGAATATTATTCAAAAACAAATGCATTTCAAGTGTGTAGATACAATAGTACATTGCACATAACTGCATCTCCTATTTCTTTTTCCCGTCATTGCTTCTAATAATACTCCTAATAACACCAATAATATAAACAAATGATTTTGATGTGTAAAGCTCTTGCATTAATGGAAGCTCCCATTCAGCTGAATTCAAAATCCTTTTTGCTATGAATACCAAAGGAGAACACAAGCAACATTAAGACCACATGGATAGTTTCTTTACTCAAGAATCAGTTACATTATTATCAGTTACATTAAAATGTGTAAGAAATTACTTCACATCTTTAAACACTTAAAAGAAAGAGGGCTGAGTTCAAGAGAGAGGAGACATCTGCTGACTGGAAAGAAATAATGGGAGGATGTCACTGCTTTGTGAGAAACACAATGCCAAAAGGATATCAGGTTGGCAAATGAAAAACTATACAGTCTTTATAGTGGTTTCTAAGCTTCAAAAGCTTTCAAAAGCAACTTTCACTCCATACAGCTAGCTTTCTTGATATTTCAATAGGTTTGCATCACCATCCGGGATTATCTGTATTGCTATGATTATTATTATTATTGTTTTTAGTAATAGCAACAAATCTTGTAATCCCAGTTACGCAGAGGTCAAAGGAGTAGAAATTTCCTCTTCAAAGCCTAAGCCCTGTACCCAAAGATGAGAAAGTATCAAAAGCATGCTGTGTCTTGTGCTGTTTTCCCCCAGCGGAACTCATTTAACAGGACTTTGGGACTGACAGTGTTGATGCACAGCCTGACAGGTGGTGATGGGAGCCCATCTCTGGCTGGCAAACTGGACCAGTCAGAAGGCTGCTGGCCTGGTCTCTGGCAGAAGTTCAAAGCTTGAATTGGATCTTGAGGGAACACTTATATCCTTGTATGATAAAATGGGGGAGTGAACATGTCTTTAACTTGGAGATGAAATATCAAGGTTATTGGGTTTTTGGTCTAATATGAATTTCTATTTTATTATTATTATTTTTTACAGAAATTGATAGAAAATCACCTTCGAAAACAGAATAACCTGAGAAGTTTTGCTTGTTTGCTTTCAAATGTATATCATTCAACAGCATAAAAATAATACTCAACAAGACAAAAGCGGCAAAACAGGAGCAGAGCAGAGAATGACATGCACAATATATGCAACTCCAACTCAACTAAAATATTAACTTGTGAGCAAGGTCTTTCAAGTACGATAGTTTGGGATTTATTATACAATTAATCCTGACTCCACATCCACATATGAGTTTCACTGGGCTGAACACATGCTCTCTGTATTTTCTGCATGTGGCTAAGGTTTGGTGGCAGGAAACCTCACAGACACATTATGAAGCAGATTGTAAGAACATGCCTTCTCCATGACATGAAACACCAGGAAGATAAATGATGGAGAAAGACTAGGGAAAATCTTACACGAGTGATCTGTCCAACAGATTATTGCTCATCAGATGGTGAAACTGGCTCCTCCACCTTAGGCTGAAAGGGAACTAGAGCTTCTGTAAGGCTGACTAGCAGTCTGAAGGTGCTTTTAGTGACCAGTATTGAGTGCCCAGATCCTGCAGACATCTGTGGACCAGAAACAATGAGCCCCAGTTTATGAGAAATGCACTTCTACAGTTTACAATTACATATTCTATGTAAAAACATCATTTTTAACTGTTGGCTGAATTCTAGCCCTGAAAGACTATACATTTACCCATAGGAAAATGTGTTTCCTATCAACCATAAGAAATATTCACTAGAATAGACTATTTAGCTATATACACATAGTGGAAAACAGTAATAACTACAGCAGAGATGTGGGTGAGGTAGAGTAAGTAATCAGGACATATTCCACTTAGATTGGAATGAGGAACTTATCCAACCCTAAAACCTCAATTTCCTCACTGCCTGTTTTTAAATGAAAAGCTATTAACCAGTTCCTGTCTAAAGACAGCTTTTAAGAGCTGAAACACAGTAGGATACTGTTTCAAAGTCTCCAGCAGTAATTCTTGCATACCAATGCAGGAGAGCAAAAAGGATCCCAGTGCATGGAAGGCGCTCTAGAATTCTTTCCTAGTTAGCAGAAAAAAGCAAAGAACGCAAAATTTAATTGGAGACTTTTCCCAAACTATAGGGAGCAGAAAAAGAAGGGCAGGGGGTAGAGAAGGAAGGTGACAGGATTATAAGAAACCAAATTATAATTCTATAATAGAAAGCTTTGTAATAAAGATTAGAAAAGACCTCTAAGATTATCTAGTCCAACTCTCAACCTGACACCACTATGCCTATAAAATCATATCCCTCAGTGCCACATCTACACATTTCTTGAACACCTCCAGGGACGGAGACTCCACCACCTCCCTGTGCAGCCTGTTCCAATGCCTGACCACTCTCTCAGAGAAGCTTTTCCTGTCATCCAACCTGAACCTCCCCTGGCGCAGCTTGAGGCCATTACCTCTCGTCCCATCACTGTTACCTGGGAGAAGAGGCCGACTTCCACCTCACTACAGCCTCCTTTCCGGCAGTTGCAGAGAGCAATAAGGTCTCCCCTGAGCCTCCTCTTCTCCGGACTGAACAGCCCCAGTTCCCTCAGGCACTCCCCTAAGACTTGTGCTCCCAGCCCTTCACCAGCTTCTTTGCCCTTGTTTGAGCACACTCCAGAACCGCAATGTCCTTCTTATAGTGAGGGGCCCAAAACTGAACACAGCACTTGAGGTGCAGCCTCACCAGTGCCGAGTACAGGGGGACAACCACCTCCTTGTTCCTGCTGTCCACAGTATTCTTAATGCAAGCTAGGAGGCTGTTGGCCTTCTTGGCCACCTGGGCAGACTGCTGGCTCATGTTCATCCGGCTATCACCTAGCACCCCCAGGTCCTTTTCCTCTGCACAGCTTTCCAGCCACTCTGCCCCAAGCCTGTAGCACTGCACGGGGTTATTTTGACTGAAGTGCAGGACCCGACTCTTGGTCCTGTTGAACCTCATGCAGTTAGCCTCAGCCCATTGAGCCTGTCCAGGTCCCTCATAGCACCTTCCTACCCTCAGGCAGATCAACACTTCCTTCCAACTTGGTGTCGTCTACAAATTTACTGAGGGTGCACTCAGTGCCTTCATCCAGACCATGAATAGAGATGTTAAACAGGACCAGCCCCAGCACTGACCCCTGGGGAACACTGCTTGTAACACACCACCAGCTGGATTCGACTCCATTCACCACTACCCTGTGGGCCTGGCCATTCAATCTGTTTCTTTTACCTGTTGAGAAGTACACCTGTCCCAGCCACGGGCTGCCAGCATCTCCAGGTGAATGCTGTGGGAAAGCGTGAAAGGCTTTACTGAAGTCTAGGTAGATCAATGAAGGCTTGGGCAAACAGGACTTGATCTGAGACTATTGATCATCAGAACAGGGTGAAAAGAGAAAATGGAGAGAAAATATTAGGGTGGATTGAAGCACAGAATGTAAACCAAGCCACAGCCAGAAGAACAAATCACACTTCTGCAATCTGAAAAAATGACAGTATTTGTCTTAGGCTCAAGTGCATGAAATCAGAAGACAATGCTGCACACATCTACATTATAACTAGCAGTTACACACATGCACACTTCGGTGGTACCACTACCTCACAGGAGGATGAAAGGTGGCCAGTGCACTAAAAAGGGGTGAGAAATAGAAATATTTTCTCTGTTATCTCCTAATGGGGCAGGATTACACCGGACTTAGCTTGTTCTCTGACCTCAGAAAGAGCTTCAACATGAGAGGAGGCATCACTGCATGAATGGAACACAAAGTGTGCTTTCTCTGCCTATTTCATGCATGATCTCCAGAAGACATGATTCCCCGAGGAATACTGTCTACCTGACCCTGTACCATTTGACTTTCCTGGTTCTTGTCCTTCTCTGTTGTTCTACAGACTGGCTGACCACATTTCAAACGTGTGTCCATGATGGCCCAGCATATGGGAGGAAAGGTGGAGGGTTTTAGCATCAGCATTCCCATGAGTACTCATTCAGTTACTTCTTTTTGGAAGTCTAACCAAGAAGGAACACGACTAATTTCTCCACGGGCGCTTGGAGGACTAGTGTATATTTTGTTTATTTCTTCAAAATGATTAACATTGAAAAATGAACATCAAGAGAACAGAGGAAAGTTAAATAGCATCCATTTCTGAAACACTACACTGGTTAAGGTAGAGAACACCTACGCTACTATATTTTAAATAAGCATATGGAAGACTAGTAGTGTTGATAAGATGATGACTTAATCTTTTTGACTCCACCACATCAAAGCAAGCCACCTAGAAATTCTAAAAAGAAATAAAAGTTTTGCTGAAAAATACCCAGTTACTGACCTTGACCTATTTTATTTGCAACAGAGGTGATATATACTTCTGCCAGAACAAACAGCATTTGTAGGATCACAGACAGATTTGTCCCAGCTCCCGAGTCACTGGGAACCCTGCTTGCCAATTTCTGTCATCAGCTGCAGAATAAGGGCATTCTCAATTTGCCCTTTTTTATTTTATTTTAAGTTGGCCTTGGACTGCCAAGAATTGACTGACAAAAATAATTATAAGAACCTCACTGCCCAAAGCAACCAACCACCCCCCTCATGTACATACAGTCAAAGCAAGACTTTCTGTTGTGAGCTGACCTTGATTTCTTTCTCTCTCAATAAAGAAAGTATGATTACATTGCCAGTATTGGATGTTGGATGATCTGAGATCACTTGGGCTTCACCTACATGGGGGATTTACACACATTTTCACACTCAGCAGTAAGTAGTAGAAGTAACAATAGTGGCTGAAGCTCTAGAGACAAGATCTATATTTTATTTGCCTTTACAAATGATTTATCAGATTCTTTAGCTGTTAGGATAATTTTCTCATGAAGGAGTAAGAAGGATAAATCACTGATACTGTTACCTCCACTAAATCCAGCCCAATCTCTCACTTGGGATAAATTGGCACAAACACACTGAAAGAAATGAATTAATGTTTATTCACAACCAAACCGGGGATCTGTATTTTCTTACATGAATACAAGACCATAAAGAGAGTAAAACAAGGCAACAACTGATGCTAGATTGATTTTCTCGTTTTCTGAGTTTGGCAGTATATGTTACACATCCCAGGAGTAGATTTGCCACTGGCCTAATACTTCCCTACAAATATAATATTTCAGAGGATGCTGCTGAAGTCTTTGCCTTTACTGATTTAAATATTTGCCCATTTCACAAAGCTCAGCTCAGTTTCTCCTGCTTCATTGCTCCACAATTCTATGGCACACAGTGGCTTATTGCAAATGAAAAATACCAACCCTATGAACTGGCAGCTGCAGAAGAAAGCTACGTTAAATTATTTTGCTTAAAATTGAGTTCAGCCAGCCACATTCATGTTCATTAGCTCAAAGATCCACAACACTTGTAACAGCATCTATCCTTCCTGAAAACCAGTAGCTGCCACTGTTTTTCTACAGAGTACACCTGCATTGGTGCAAGTGTCTTTTCTCTGACAATATTTGCATTATTCCGATAATTTCTCAGCATCTTTGCTCCTAGACACCACACTGCAGAATGCAATGTGAAAATACTTGCAAAATTAGTGGGCGCATCCCCTATATATTCTGAAATCTTCCTTGCATGTGTTGTCCAAAGGGAATCCTTTTCATTTCTATTTGCAAATGGCATGAAGAAACAAAGTTGCTCATAGCTACTTGATGCCTGATTAACAAAGTACATGCTGCTCCAGTGTGCTTGAGGGATAATAATTCAATTTAAAAGTATGCATTAGAAGCACATGTTATAGCTGATTCTGTGCATTTTTAATTGACTTAACAACTAGGTTTACAGAGAAGAGGTGGAACCCTTGCTGAGATATTCACTCAATATAGAATGACACAACACCACAGACTGTCAGTTATCCAGAATAAATCAAAGTTGTGTACTGCCTTTCTTTCTCAGTGTTCTTTTCTAATCCAAAATATTCCCTTTGCTCCAATATTCATCCCTTCAAGTATTAAAGGAAGCAAACTTATCCCAGGGGATTTCACAATGTGGCACAAAAGCTTAAAAATAAATAAAAAAAGCAGAAAACATCACTCATTCCTGACATTTACCACAACTTCTGTTCCCAAAGTGCACTATTACTGAACTTTCTCAGAAAATTTTTATTGACAGTTTTATGCCTATCATAATTCAGTCATCATCAATAACAATATTACAGTTTCACTTGTTACCTCATTAATCTGGTTTTACTCACCCTCCTTCTCACGTAGTGTGCAAAAGGGTTATTAAAACCTTGCTGTTTTTTTTAACTGCTGTTTAAACACATGACAATAACAGTTCTCATCATTTTGGCAGCAGTTTCTGAGGTTTCTGACTGACTGCCTTCCACTTTGTTTCACCTCAGGGTTCATAATTTCCCTCTAGCTGGCAACATCCATGGTTGCAGCTGCATTTCTGTCAGGGTCACTCACACATCCTGGGCAGATAGCCTTACAATGGGGACTGTGGTACCTTCACCAGATCATCAAGTCCTCCCTTTTTTCCACCCCTCATGGTTTGTATATTTCCAGGAAATTTACAATAGCAAAATATTCATGGGCACTCTGCATTTTAAGCGCTTCTAAGATCCATTTCTTTTTGTCTCATAGTGAAATGTCTCAGGCTGTGGGATATGATGGAAGTCCCATCAACCAAGACTTTCAGGATCATCTTTCTGAAAGAACAAGTGGAAAAATGTAGCTGCTTGCATTATTCCCTCAGGATAGCAAACTTGATGATCTATTAGGCTTTATCCATCTTCTAAAATCTGTGAACAGCAAGTAAATATTGGTTTCATGCTTTCTCTGCACCAAGCTCAATATATTTGATGGCTAAAGAAAGAAAATGACACCCAAAAAGTCTCAACACATTTCAACTTTGAGCTTAAACTGATAAGACATCTCATCTTCAAATTATGCACTGGAGAGCAACACATGGAATTCTATGACTGAATGAAAGTCACTAAATGCCCACTATCCTGGAGTCTATGAAATTCTGAATATTTCCTCTCAACTTATGGTGTAACCTTATGCTGTAATATTCTAATCTCCATGTTAGGCTGAAAACTTGAATTTTAATTAGTAAGACAGAATTGTGAATGGCAACGTACTTTAAAATTTTTTGCAAAACAAAATTAGAGTTCATGTTTTTCTCCGAAAATGTAGATACAATGGCTTATATGGAAATACTTGCCTAACTTGGGATTTTAAATCAAAGAATCCCAAAATTTACAGCCATGCTCGTGTGAAGAAACATTGCTGGTGGATGTAGCAAAGAGATGTTTTCTGAGATGTGGATGCAAACCAATTCCCTAGATCTAAATATTGAAGGTTGAGAGAACTCTAATCTCTATCTGAAAACACGTATCAGATGCTACTGTGGAGGAAGCCGGTCCAAAAAATGGAACAAACTCTCATTTGAATCACAAGGAGTCCAAAATCAAATCCTTACTTTCTAAGATGTTCTGTTTGTGTACAATTATTCCAAAAGGAAATTGAAGATGTTCAACAGCTCTGAAAAAAAAAAAAAATCACATCCCAAACTGTACAGAACACATAGCAATACAGGTGCTGGTATTATTACTCTCTGCCTTGGGAGTTTTTAGACAGACAATCTCCAATCTGTTTCAGGTTCCAGCCAGCATTTCAGATTCCAGCCAGCACAATCACGTTAGCTATGTAAGCCACTATCTCAAAAATCATTATAATTAATAATTTCGTACTTAAAGATGCAAGTCTTTTACCATGTTAAAGTGTTATTAGGGGAATTGTGGGGGCTTTGAGGAAGAAAAGTAGTTTCCAGCATTTTAAACATTAAAAACACGAAATAAAATGGAGAAACATTAAAGCTTAATGCTGAACATTCAGCATTGTATTTGCATGATTTAACCCCAGCCTTCTCTATTAATTTGTTGCCATCAGTCAAAAGCTAACTTGTACATTTCCTTCAAAGAATATCTTTTCATGGCCAGCAATCACACTGCCTGTAGGATTATGCAGTACAAAGGGTGGTAGATTTCACCCAAAGCACCATCTTTTATATGCATATTCATGGATCTGTCCTGCATTTATAGATCGTGGTTTAAACATCTAGGCTTCTTACTTGAAGGTCTGTTTATATTACCATTTTACTTCATCATATCCTCTCACAAGAGTCACTCATGTTAGTTCATTCTCCTCCCAACACTACTTGAAGTCATATTACATCATCTAACTAATTTATTTACATTTTTTGCCACCTGTTAGCCTATATTCCCTCCTTCAGGTGCTAAGAGAGTCTCCTTACCTGCAGAAAGAGTTCAAAGAACGCTACTTTCTCCTCAACTAAATTGGTAAATATTTGTATTTCCTTGCATAACTGGTCATAGGATGACTGTCAACAAAGAATTTTAGAATTTTACATTTGTCTAGTTTTCCAGTGTTGTGCCAGTAGCCATGCATGCCACATCGAGTATTTAGCTTACCACAATTACTCTTCAGTCCTAATATTTTAGGCTGCATGTGGGTTCCCAATCACGCCAATGCTTTTCATGAATTTCCATTTAGCAACATATTGAAATCAACAGAATGCTCCAGAAATGCAGGAGCCTGAGCTGCCTTATCCAAATACAGGATTGACATTTAAATGGAAATGTAGCCTTAATTACATGGCATACTTGGCACAACCATTAATGAATGCTTACTTATTTACCCATAAAAATTATTGCTTAAAAAAATTTGTTTCTGCTACTGCCAAATAAGTTTTCAAAACTGAAATCCATCTTACCTGTTTATGTTTATTTTTTTTAAACTCAAATGTTGACAGTCTAGACCATCAAATGTTTACCTGATGAGAAGTTTATGCCTTGGAAAAAAACTAAACAGTTCAATGTATTCATCATTCTGTGAAATTCAGGACTAGAGTACTGTTGAGCCAGTTTAAAAGTTGACTGGAGTACCTTCCTACTCCTACGTAATACGAATGTCATAGCCTAAAGCTATACGGTTTTTTTCTTTCATTTTAAAGAAGTAAAAAAACATTTATAGATATTTCCAACAAGTTTAGAATGCTGTATAGAATATATAACATACTAACTAATAAATCACAATGAAAACTGTTTTTATTGAAAACATGGTCTTTTAGTGCATAGAATTTGACCAGATTTTGAATTTACTTGTGGACACAACCCACCTTTTCTGCATAACGTGATCCAAATTTCATATTGAGGTGGAAAAGTAAAAATATACTGATATTTTCTTGTAACTTGATACATTTCACTATGCAGGTGCTTATTTCCTTATTTTAAAACAAGGTTATCAGAAATCTTTAGAAACATAAAACTTTTATTCAGCTTTTTAAATTTCTGGCTTATGTCCTGACTCAGGAATAGGTTATACTAATTCAGGTACAAATGAAACTGCCAACAGGCTGCTGCATTCCTTATGCTCAGCCAAATACATACTCTGACTGCAGCTTTTTATTCGTATGATTTGGATTTCATAACACCAATAAGGCATTTCAGATGCAACAGTCTTTAGGGGTTATTACTTAACTTCTTGGGTGGTTATGGCCGCTCAGCCTCTGGCCCTACAACTCCACACAGACTAAGCAGTACCCTGTAGTGTTCTTAGTAATATTCATTTACATAGATCACACCAAATACTGTGAAGAGAAGAGGCTGGGTGCATACTTCTTGGACCACACCATGAATTGTTGTCATCCAGCCTCCTCCTATCCTACAATTGGATCAGTCCAAAATTACATAAATTCAAAAGCTAGCAATCTCAAAGGAACATTTTTTTTTTCCTCTCTCATGCTTAGAGGTAGCGCTCTCTCTATTTAAAAAGTATTGTTTGAATATAAGTGTTTCAAAAAAGTAAACTAGGTTGATTTATCACATAAATAGGGTTTAAGTGTCTAACAATTTAATGAGATGTGAAATATTGCTCAAGATATTTTCACGCAAAGTGACTTTGTTTTGAGCAGTGAGAACTGAATAATTCCAAATAGTGTGATGTTAAGTGGGAATTGCTACATGGTCAGCAATGTCCTTTTCTGAGAGGAAAGGTAGGAAAGGTACTCAGAAACCTTAGGCTTGCTCAAATGTAACTCTATTCAATCCCACCTCACGGTGAAAGTCAGCTTAAGTGTAGCATGACCCCATGCTCATAACAACACAGTAAAAAATGTAATGATTATCTTTCTCCTGTTTTGTAAAGCTCATTCATATGACTGCTTTCAAGTGACGTGTTTAAAATGTCTCTTGGATTTGAACATTAATAGTTGTTTGTCAGAAGGATTCTTCAATTAGTTCTTCCATCACAGTGCATTTCTAGTCAGTTTGCTCACATCTATGAACAAGTAAACACATTTTGCCACAATCTTAGAGTTAACCATTTCAGCCAAGTCACCTGGAGGTCATACAACAACATAATAATCTTAAACAGGCATTTGTTTACCACTGCTAATGGCCCATACTTTTATAAAATTATTACAAGCTCTGATTCATGAAAGTTGCAGGCAGCTGGGTTAGTTTTCTCCCTTTCTCAGCTTGATTGTGCCCAGGAGAGTGAATCTCTCTTGCATGCTCTTAGCTTCAGCTAAATAAGATGAGATATTTCTCAGGCAGAACAAATAAGAATTACATCTCTCTGCAAGAAGACATGCTGCTGTAGCCAGGTTGAGCTCGTGCCCTTTCAAAAATTCCTAATGAATATTGCCTGTTTCAGAGGCTCTCTTGTCTTTTTTCTTTATTTTCTTTTTCATTCTCAAGGGATTTTTTGTTGGCATTTTAAGGAAGTGAAATAGTTTAAGTGAGTATATCATGAGCATGTGTCCCCTTCACTCATCCAGAATCGTTGCTGTAATTTCCAAAATGCCAAACAGAACATAAATTAAATTGCTTGTGGCAGGACACTGAATTCTCTACTTTCCTTAACAGCTTCAAAGTGGATTTTCACATATGCATATCAACAGGACAATATTTAAATGTAGATATTACAGATACTGTAAGTTAGACTGTAGAGATTAGAATTTATCTATCTGGAAATGCTAACCACACATATCACAACATAGGGAAAGAGCATCCTGATGCCAACAGGAATTCTTTTGAAAGAAGAAGGTTTCCTCTTCATGCTTCTCCCTGCACTCTGTTTCCCTCAGCCATAAGTTCTCTGTAAGGGTAACAGTGACTTGAAATCTGATCTTAACAGGACTGGTACCGCACTAGAAGGTGGCTGTCCACTACTTCTTCCATATTTGTTTTCAGCTTATGATGTGAAATACCCTTACCCCTTCAGGCTAGCCAAAAAAATTCTGCAAGCAAATGCAACTTGCTGTGACACTACTGTGAGCTTTTCTCACCACTTTTAGTTAGGCTGGATCATGGCTCATTTTCTGCAGCATATAACGCTTGTGAATCAGTGTATTTCATTTTCTGAAGTCACACCAGAAACTGGTACCCAGATGAGTTTAATCTCTTTGGAAAATATTTGGTCTTTTATATAAATGTTCAGATTATAAATACAACCTGACGAAGTAATTCATATTTGCATATAAGTGAACTTATTGCTCAAGAGCTATGCTGTGTAGTGACTTCATAATGAATGTCTAATATTCCAGAGCACTGGCAAATGTTTTTGATTGCTTTTCTGCAGCTATTTCAGCAGGGTTTTCATGGTTTTCTTTATCTACCCTATTTATTAGTACTTTTGGTTTGCCCAAAGGCATCTATTAGAAGCATTAAAAAGTTAGGATAAGGGATCCAACTACATATTAGTCTGTGAATGGAAATTTTTCCTTGAACTGGAAATGTTTTTAACTCAGTACAATTTCTAATCATTACTTGGAACAAGAAACAGCAGTCAACAGAATCTAATTATGTTCTGAGAATTGTCTGCAGGAAAGTTAAATACTAATAAAGATTAAGCTTAGCCATAAAAGTTATATTACGTAAACATAAATAATGTTGTGCTGCCTTTAAGGGCTAAAGGTTGTATTTTTATTCAAAATACACATAAATGCCATCATCAGCATTCTGAAAACACTAGGAGCAAAAATAAATCAATCAAAAACAAAAAAAACCACTAAAATAAGAACTGTTATAGAAGGGGGACTAGATGCTCTGAGGGTATCTTCAGTGAATTTCAAACACTTGCATTACTAGCTACTTATTTAAATCCTATCTAAATCACGAGTGACTGAGTCATCTACATCAATTAATATCAGTAAATTTATCTGTTTGTGATATGTTCATAAATCAATATTGGCAGTATAGGAACCTTAATTTAATCATTTTGAGGTCCATATTTTATGCATTGCATCAGAAAGTTTGCAAATCATTTGCAGTTCATAATTATTTGTTTATGCTGCAAATTTCTTCACAGTCAAATATTACAAAATCCAACAATGTTCTTCTCACAAGTTTTACAGTCTATTTTGTATGATTTAAAATAAAATTAGATGGCCTCTACATTCTAGTTGAAAAAAAAAAATCATGCAAAAAGTTGTTTGCAGTTACTGTCAGAACACTACTCAATCCAAAGACAAATACATACTTGGATCGAGATAATTCAGGGATTAAGTGCCAAAATTTCAAGTTAAATGGAAAGAACACCTAGGCCTATCCATTGACTGAGATAATAAGGAATCTATTGTTCAATGCAGTGAACCACAGAACTGAAATTCAGTAAAATATCAGGGATATTTAATGAGATTTTCCTGGAAAGGAAGTGCTATGGATTGAAATTTGCACAGTCAGCAGAACTGTCATGAGGAAGTCATTGTGACCCAAGACATAGCTTCTGGAATACAAGAAGTGGTGGAGAAAAAGGATTATGCATCTCCAAACTAAAGACTTTTGCCTCTGAGTTCGGGAAAACTTTTCAATTTGCAAATAATTGGACTAGTCCCCACATGCTTCCTCTGACAAAACCCTACTGGAAAGCATGCACTTTTTCATCTACAGTCATGACTGACCTTGGAATTCAGTTCATATAATCTATCCTGCATTTAAGCCAAGATTTCCACACAACAGTTGGGGGAAACAAGCCAGGAGAGAGAGCATCTGTAAAGCCTGTAATCTTCTTAAAAACTACTCTGAAAATTGACGCAGCTTTATATAAATCTTATGGTTGTGTTCTTAGATCTTTTTCTTTCATTTCAACTTCTGCTTTCTTAAGCAAGTTCAAAAAAAAAAAAAAAAAAAAT